>CM052148.1:2746489-2759392 GCA_028455555.1 Augochlorella aurata
GACATCCTGTATACCGATGGTAGAATAATAGAAAATTAAATACTTTAAGTTTATATCGACTAACAAGAGCCAAAATTTTATTAAGTTTATTTGAATACCAGCCCATGCAGGAAATAAAAAAGTAGATTTATCTGCTAAAGAAGCGACCAAAGAAACTCCCTCTCCAAAGATCAAGGCTCCAATTACTGACATAATCAGAGATCTTAAAGTACAAGCAAAAATGTCCACCAACACCCTAATCGATAAGGAAGGTCTAGTTCATGGAATAAACTACTTTAAATTCTACCACAAGAATACATGTAAGCCATGATATACTAGTTATAATTTAAATGCTTCATCAGCAAGAATTAATTTCATAGCCAATAGCGCTTGCCAGTGTGGAGCAAAATTCTAAGACTTTAACCATAAAATATGGCAATGTCCAGATTATGAGAACGAACGTATTACGCTAGAAACAAAGCTTCTCGAGGACAAGTACTATTTTCCTCTTTGTATTAGTTCCTTCTTATGTAATCCTGATATTACTACGAATAATTTACAATTTTCTTAAACAATTTTTCATAAGAATATAGAAACTAACAATAAGTAATATCGAATTTATGTATATGTAACAACTCTGTATTTGCTAACAAATTATCTGGTTTAAAGCACTAATAAATAAAGTAAGATCCGAGTTGACACTCACTTTTTCAAAGTACTTTTAGTTCTTATTAATTCGCTTTTAAAAACAATTCTGGAACTTTTAATAGGTTCCATTTCAGACATCAACTGAAACCTTCGAGGCTAAAGAATCTTAAGTTTTGCTGTAACAAATGCAAAATAATCTGTGGTCTCGCTGAAGATCGACTGGATACAAAGGTCTCCTTATAAAAATTCATTCGAAGGAATAAGGTGGCACCGTACGTTTTACAGAAACGATATTGACGTCTGACAATGAATGATCGGACATGTGTCGGTTCTGACAGGAGAGTCACGAGACGCAAACGCCGGCTCGGGAGGACGCGTTGCGACGCCGAAGGCGCTGAAGACGCTGAAGACGCTGAAGACGCCGAAGACGCGCGAGGCCTCTGGAAATAGAAGAGTGACACAAGAGTGAAGGCCTGCAGCGCGAGTCGCGGATGCACCGTAAAGTTGCTTATTTTAAATAGGAGCATGCCCGAAGGCTCCGCCGATGGAAATAGCAGAGGCCGTTCCCGAGCTAACGCGTTATATCGTCCATTTCGAAATAGTAAACCATCCGTAGAGACCCACGATAACCTTCCGCAATCCGTGGGAATCCGCCGGCATGCATTTCCGTCGATCAACTCGAAATATTTGGGCCAAAACGATGCTTATCTGTCGCGAGAAAATCCAAGCGCAATTTTCAACCGCGAGACAAACATCCTCGACCCAATATGTTCACGTAAGTGCTCGATAAATGTAAGTTTCAGCCAAATTTCTTAGCTAATGGTACAACTGTCTCCATTGAAGTTATGGCGGATGTTGTCACGATTAAGAACACTCGAGCGTTTAAATTCAATTTGCATTGTCAAATTGTACCAAACGGCATCCAAGTTCGATATTTTAGCGCGAAGCTTTAATATAAGAATGGAATTCAGTTCTACTTTGGATTCTCGATGCTTTATTATTGAAAAATAGATAGAAACATAATGTCTAAATTGCAGGACATTTATTTTATTTTCAGTTTAACATTAAGATTGATAAGAACTAAAAATTGTATCACAAAATTTATCTTCTAACGTAATATATCCAAAGAAATTAATGTATCTCAATAATTGCAGATTAAAGGAACGAAACCTTTCCCGTGGTTGTATTCTTAAAGTATCCAGACAACAAAAAGTTTTGTATCATTATTAAATTGGGAAAAGAAGAACAATAAAACGATTAAAAGGAATTAAGAATCTCGACTACTTCGAATTTGTTAAGATTAAAGAAAAAAAAATATATACTCGACTCCTCGCAAATAATACAGACAATTCCTGTTCAGCATAAGTGTCCGTCGTCATAGTTCTCTAGCATTTATCTGTAAATCTGTAAAGTGCAGACTTCCGCGATTTAATGACCGTAGCATGTGACGTATAATAATGCGAGTAACGAGATTTATCGTTCCTCGGGAAACGCGTTGTATAACAGATAAATAATATTCCAGGCGTGATATAAATAATAACTAAGCCGGGGCAAACTTTCATCCAAAAATTCCCCGCGTTGCGCCACGGGATTAGGGGTAAGACACGAATCACGCTCTGCTGTAGAAGCGGCGGAAAACTTCGGAAGTCTAGACTAAACAACGCTGCACTTCGACGTGATCAAGAACAGGCTTAAACGTTTCATCGTGAGGTCCAATATGCGTTCGCCAGCTTCAATAATCTTTAGGCTGATAGTTTATGTGGACGGATAATATAACTGTTTATACGCAACGTAAAAGTATTACACATCTACGGAATCTATTTAAACTATTTAGAATTATTTATCGTTGCGTAGTTGTAAATACGTGTATGTAACAATTTCTTTAAATACACTTTTAATAAGAGTTTCAAATCAATTGTAATCTAGTTATCATTATTCTTGCTTCGAATAGTATCGAACACGTTATTAATAATAAGATTCTTTCGTTAACAATATAGACTTCCTGAAGACTATAATACATCTTTCCAGGTTCGTCTACTTTCTAACAACCAACTTTCATTACAGAATATACCGGTTGCTGTAGTAAAAGTATTCGGAAGCTGATTATAAGTAATTTTGATCACGCCAACGTTTGTTTCTGTGACTCACGCTTCAACTCATGCGTGCTGAATACTATCCAAATGATCTTCGGAAAGAAAGTGAGAAGAGGAAAATCTTGCTATACTTTCCTACCGTATCCTCTCATAAATCTTGCACGCGAGCGATCAAACTGTTCCCGTGATTTGTTATTGCTACAATAACAAGTTGCAATCCAAATCTGAAACAACATTCTTCATCATTGAAGTTTTCTCGTGTTAGATCACTGTTGATCTGGGAACAGAGATACTTTCCCGTGCTGCTTTTGCATGATCTAGCGCGTGAGGAACTCTCTTTCTCAAAGAAATGATACAACAAACGTCACTGAGAACGTTGAAAATTGTTTCTTACAATTGAATTTACTATAGACTCGAAGATTGTAGTCTTCCCCTTGCAAAAATTTGCTAATACATATTGTACGATCGCTCTCGGCTTTGTTATAAAACATAAATGAGGAAGGAGTTCTTACACACCTGGTATCGAGTTGTTACCTTCCATTCAAAGTTCAATAAAACGATACGAAATTGTACTTCAAGAATCATTGAAAAGCTTAAGCAATGACAAAATTGTTCAATGATTTTAGGGACGTTTAAAGCAACAGTTTCGACACACTATAATAGTGCAAAATTATTTTACAGAAGCACGAATGATTGATTGCGAATATAGAAGCTATAATTCCAATTATATTCTTTTTCCTGGCAATTGTTAACATTTTATTGATCCATCCGCTACAGGTCGCCGTTGAACCTGTTCGATACCCTCGATCGCTTCACCAGCAAACAAATCGTTGGTTGTTCGGCAAAGTGTGCGATACACAACTCGGAGCATACACAAAGAAACAAGCCACCAACAGCAGCAGCTGGGATTACTCATCGCGACGCGCCTTCGCGATTTTCAACGGGTGTTTATCACGGTTTTAGTCGGAGAGGCAGATCGGCCTTGGGTCCTGGCAGAGCTCCTATAAACGCAGGAAACTTCTCGGAGAACGCTGCGTCCAAATGCGTGGCTGCGTTACGCAAAATTATTGCCGCGATATTATTCACGGTTTCGCTTGATTCCGCCCAGCCAGTTTGTTAAACGTCACGCGTGACTGTCATTTCTCGGCGTTCGTTCAACGACGAGCTCAACATCGACCCGGTGCTATCTTCAATCTATAGATCGGCTAGAGAAATGCCGACTCCCGGTGATCGCCTAACGGTGACTATATCCGCGAGCTTTATCGTCGTGCACGCGAATGCTCTCTTCAGCAAACGACGGCACCAGTATCCTATAAGAGATTGGAACACCCGGAAGATGTTTCGAGTTATTCGCGTTCCGCCCAAAGGAAGGGAGAGATATAAGCTATTTTCATTATTAGGCATCCTTTCTGTTTTATGACTGGTTGGTCGGTACTCAGATTTGATTTATTCGATGAGATCAAGACCGGCGTTATGTAATCCGATTAAACGCCGCTCGTTCATCAACGGACTTTTGTTTTTACGATCCTCACGCGGAAGAGTACGAACGAATTTACTGCGCCTTGGATTATTATTGTTTGACTAGGCCATCCGTCTTTAGAAATATTTCATTGCTAGACGGTTGGGGACTTTATATGGTGCTATGTTGACGGAGCTTGCGGCTTCTAACAATGTAGAGAGTTAAAGAATATTCGTTATTGATTAGAATTCACGCTTGGATATTTATCAACCGCGACAATAATTTCGATATGTTCAGTAAAAATATGCTATAATGTAGCCAGAGACTCCTCGTTTATTTGTTTATTTGAAATTTCAGTCGTTGAAGACTCTAGCAGAGGATTTGCAGTGTCTAACAACGACTTCAATGCTTCCCTTCTTGTACAGGAAGCCGTTAAGTTTGTCTCTATTAATTAGCTGATAACATTGCAATTGCGATACGATCTTGCAATTCTCCTGGTAATCAATAATATAGTGGTTAAACTGCGAATTTTATGTATTGGTGACAAAAATGAATAGATCAAATACAAAACTATAAAGACTTAACAAAACTTAGCAACGTGATTGAAATTATTAGACGAGATACATTGTCATTTAACCTCTGTTTCATGCGATTGACCTAGAAAATGCTCCCTTTGTGTTCAGATAAAACCAGTATTTAATCATTTCTTACAATAGACTGAATCGGAATTCATCCTAGACCTAGATCATCATTTCTTCAAACTTACTAAACAGACCTCTACTTGCCTCTACTGTGTACGAACAACTCCATCCTTGACAATAAGATGATTATCGTGAGTAGAGTCTTTGTGTATCCTCTTTACAAACATCGATGACTTTATTTCGCTTTTAGCGAGGAAAACTTCTCAACTAACAAAGGAGACGTTTCCCTGTCCTAGTTCTCAAAAGACAATCAACAAAACTGGAATTCTTCATCAAGATCCTACGTGTTGCTATGTTTGATTAGAGTCTGCAATACCCAACCCGAGTCTCAATTATGGACTCGAGCGTTAAATATATCGTCGTCTTTATTCTAGGATCTAATCCACGATCTCATTCACAGGCTAACAATGTTATAACAGAAACTAGCATTTAATGGTATTTAATAATATATTTAACAATTTATTCTAAATTTAAACGACGATTTATTCAGTATATCAGACAGACTTTTTCCTTTGCCTCCGCTTTTGCAAACAACTCTATCCCTACCAGTAAGATCGTTATCGTAAACCGTGGATCTTCGTGCACATTCATACATGTTAACAACAAATTAACAAGGTACCCGAGATAACATTTTTATCCAAGATAACTTTTTAATCGAAGAAGAAGACGTTTCATCACGCTAGGTTTTAGAAGATCAATAAAAATGGGATTCTGCATAAAGATCCAAAGTATTAGCATGATCAATTGGTCGAAGCACTAAACTGTACCGAGTATCAGCTCCGGTTTGAAATATTTGATCATCCTCATCTTACCTCTCGTCTAGTGGTGGTGGTGGTTTTGGTTTTACGGGTGGTACTTGTCCTGGTCATGGAGCTGAGGGTCTCGTGGGGCGAGTCCCAGTCCTGGAAAACCTCCGTGGTCGCCATGACGACTCGCACGGTCCCTCAGAATCGACGCACTATTAAAATTTCACTGGATTTCGCGGCAGAAGCTCCGTCGAACAATGTGCTCCCTTCCTTGAGCTACGATACACACTCGAACGGTCTTGCTCCTTTAACGATAATCCTTGATCGTTCTAGGTGCCGACGGGAGGAGATAGAAGGGAGGAGAGGGGGTAGGCATTAACATAAGGCGTAATGGAAGAACTTCTCAGATATTGAGTTTCAAATATTCTTTGGAAGTGGCCGGTACCGTCGACTTTAATATTCGCTATCAAATATTCTTCTCGGGATAACGAAGAGGCTCGCAACGGATTCCTCGATGGAGGATTTAATATTGAAAACAGTTGTTTTAAGAAGATTCCGTGGAACATTTCGGATTAATTCTGTAATTATTTATTAGTTCATCGTACTAGCTGCTGCAGGATAATTTCGTACATGCACATTGTTATCAGAGGTTTTCTCGCGCAAACATTGTCTTTACTACGTTTCGATACTGAGAGATTAAAGTATGTACTCCAAAGGATCTCCACAGCCAGATGAAGGTTCTCGGATGTTACCTGAAGGTACAATACCTGAAGGTACAATGCCTGAAGGTACTTTAATGCGAGTAAGCGAACATTTCGATCGCACTTCAAAGAAATTTTAGCGACGAACGAGTGACGCGGAAGATAGTAGTATAGGCTCGTTATGATAACTATCAGAACGAGCAAACCGAAGTACTCCGAAGCCTGCAGAGACCCTGAAGAATCCCTCGGATTGATATTGCTAAGGGAATAATCACAGAATTAGCAATGTGGTACGGGACTTCCATAGGGCGTAGAAACGATACTGAGAGGTTCCTCGATCGCCAGGAATGAGAATGGTTGGACCGATACCTATGTGCTCGCCCCATCGGACGAATCCGGGCACCACGTAGACGCGAGGATGCGGCACGACTTCGCGAAAGCTGTTGGCTTCTTCGTGGAGGACGAATGCGCGATTCGAGGTGGATCTCGCGCGACTGAGCTTCGTAAGCACGCTTCGGCATCGCGGCGAGTCAACCGCTCCGCGCCCCATCCACAGTCTAATTCCAGAAATACGGAGAAACACGTATAATTAGGACGACGACGGCCACCACGACGACGACGCCCGCCGTGGCGACGCTGGCTACGGAAAGAACCGCAGGCCGAGCCCTCGCACGAGGCTGCGTAACTGTCGCGGATGGACCTATGGCATATGCAATGTCAAGGGATCGTCAACCGAGCGCAGTTTCCGGAAATGTCCCGGAAGCTGCTTGGAACGGTTCACATTCCCATGATATAGTACCTTGTTGTTTTGCTACTTTTTAGCACTCGAGATCCATTGGACCTTGCTGGAAGAGTCTAGCAGGGTAAACACGAGAAATCCACGCGATCTCTCTCTTCTTGTGTGCGTCGAGCAACGTTCTTTGCCTGCGAATCAATTTTGTAAAATTTCGGAACTCTATCCCTTCGTATAATGTGGGGTTGGGAGGCCTAAACTTTCATTCGAGCGCAATAGTACAGCGTTTTCGTAGGATACGGGAAACCAGCCACCTCAGTTTCAGATTTAGCTTTAGATTTAGTCTATAGGTAAGTAGCCAACTCAGCTTTAGCCTTAGGTTTGAGTTATAGGTAACCGACCACCTCTAGCTTTAGCTTTAGGTTTAGGTTATAGGTAACCAGCCACCTGAGCTTTAGCTTTTGGTTTAGGTTACTGGTAACCAACCAACAATGGCGCACCGATCGCGACATGAATTTCGATCGAAATTTATCGGTGGAAGCGGCGATGGTTATCTCTGGGTGCATCTCGTCAAGTTTTCAACGCTGGTCGAGCTTAAGGGAAACAAAGGGCCTTGATTACGCGGGGTCGGACAGAAGAGGCGGAATGACAGGCAAACCTGGAAAAAAAAACGAAATAAAACCGGCGCGGCGGCAAGGAAAGCGTGACGCTTGTCGACCGAGGAATAATGGCAGCGCGCCGCGGTCTCCATTTCCCGGCACGCGGTCCGGCAAATAAATCAAATATCGACGGTATGCGTCCGTAAATCGAATTCCTGCACCACCGGCAAGTTGACAGCTACAGTAGCATGAATGGGACCGTAAGACATTACTGATTTTACGGTCGGTCTCCCGCGGTTGATGAGTTTATGCCGATTTTATGCGCGTCCCGGAGAAATGGCGAACACCTTCCCTTGCGGAATAGTTATTTTTGGAGGGATTTGTCACGCCTTGCCTGTCAACAGCGGAACAGAATTCTCTTCTATGGGTAGGTACTGTGAATCACGAAAAGTATACAATTTGCGGAATCAAATTCACACCGAGGTAGTCAAATCTTTTATCTATTTGTTGGTCACATGTGGGTGACGCTAATTTATTTTTATTGTAATACATTGAACGAACTGAATACTACTAGGAATTTTAGAATAAAAGAGTTAAACTGATATTTCCTATTTTTCATTTTCTAGTTCCGGCTTCATTGATTAAATGACTTTGACATTGTAGGAATTCTTGTAGTCGATATTCGGCATTTAACGTGTTCAAAGAAACAACTTTTGTTTAAAAACATTTCCGTATATTACAGTTCGAGCGTTACAATTAGATTTATAAGAAATACACAAATTTACAATGGCTGGGGAATGAGATAAATTTGAGAATGCCAACATATTATCGTCAGTCAATTAAAATTGTTGAAGGAAGGGATAATTTTCTATTTGGCTACTACTTCTTACAGAAAATATGTGAATTCTCTGGATCTATTTGATGCATTCTTAATAGGGAATTCGAGACTAATTGAGCAATCCCTTTTAATTATCATTAAATTATTATTAAGGCGGTACTGAAATATAAAGGAGTCTGTGGATATGATAATTTGTCTAAATAATGAAATATCGCTACATTTCAAGTCTCTCTCTATATATATTATGCGACTGTCGTCTTATAACATTAAATTACCATAACTAGAGATAAACTTTCTTCTGAAATTATAAGAAAACTTAACGAAAATTCAAGAAACACTTTGTGGATCCAAGAGATCGGAATCATCGGCTGAAGATTAACCTCGTTCGAAGCAATTTTCAGTTAGTTGCAATGGACACGTTGCTTACTATTTTTGTCGATGCGTTCTTTGAAATAAACACGTCTTGTTCGAAACGTAATAATAGAGAAGGAAACATAAAAATAGACGCGGACAGATAGTCACTCGAGTATGAACGATCCAAATAAATGGAACGTACATTCTTGTTCGCCGCGAAACATTGTGAATTTATGTGAAAGAACTTTTCACTTTCGTGTGCTTGTAAACAAATAATTTATTATGTTATAAGCAACGGCATAACTATTGTCACCAGGAAGATAAACTAACATTACGAAATACACGTGATTTAGATCACAATAACTTCTAGGTCGACAATCATCCTCGGGTTATACTTCTTTTTATCCTGCTGGATTTGCTTGCTTCCCTCTTAATCATATATATTTGTAACAAAAATAATTATCACGTTGTACGAACGATTATGATTCAGAAGACAATGTAGAATGCTACGAGAGTCGGTATTTTAGCATGACAATTACTATACGCATAAATCTTAAAATAATTACTGTGAGATCTCAATTTTAGAATCGGTGTCGTTGTCCGCTCAACCAACCGGCGATTAATAAGGTATTAATGCATCGATGTCATCGCAATACCAGTTCTAGCAGTACGAGCCAACCTCGTTTAACACTCGACGCACGCGTCCTTCTTCCATGGTATTCAATTTGGCACTATTTTAGGGATAAATTACTCGTTCCTCTTACCCCTTTATATCGGGAGAATTATTCGAGTCTTAGGAGTTGCGATAAACTACTGCCTCTAGAATATACTCTAGCGTGTTCCCTTTGAAACACTTTGTGACACATGTTAATGTGTCCGTAGCAGTTATTATTTATTTATGCACCTGAGAGTGGATTGTAATTGAGGCTGATCAGGTACGAATTACTTTTCCGACGAAATGTGATTCTATATATACATATATATTTCACTTTAAAATATGTATTTTCATCAATTATTAGTTGTTTTCAACAACTAACGCCTATATAAAGGCTTAAACTAATAGGCATAAATAAATGCATTACTAATAAATGCAAACTTCCTTCAGAAGAGTAGATCATCTATCAGAGTTTAAAATGCTAGTCACAGTCTGTCATTGTTATGTAAATAGTTAAGTTACTTGTCTGACATTGTAAAAATTATCTCTCATCCTCAGAGAATTAATAAACATTTAGACTAAGGAATTACGTCAAACACCAGTTATTTATCTTCTCCTTTATGCAAAATGAAATTTGTCTATATTATTTGCAAGACGTAAAGTTAAATCAAAATTTTAATGATTGTAATAATTATTAATAATTATAATTGTCTAAGAATTTTAATTCTTCGAATGTTCTTATAGTATTGTATTTAACCTATTCATTTTTCTCATAAATGTGTTATATAATATAAAAATCCGCAGTCTATCTATTACTTATTATTGATTCACATTATAAAAATTCACCGTCTGGTTAACATGCAAATGTTAACGTGTATAGCCTCTTTATCCGAACATTCTTGTTACGTTAACAAAATGGATATTAATACGACCAAAATTAATCTATAAATATATAGAGACACATAAAAATGTACCAACTCTTTCTTAAAACATTTTTCAGTAAATTTTTATTTCAAAGCACAACTCAGTTACTAAATAATAAAATCATATTGTGCGGTTTCTTATTTCCATGTCTATTTCATCGTCTATAGCACACAATATCGTTCTCATCTTTATTATGTACAGCCGCAAAATTCGCTTTGTCTAATAATAGTCATGAATTATTCAGAAAAACCAGCCGAGTTGATTTAATCTCGACCATAAACTTCTTCCGTTGAGCGTAATTCTTGTAATTAACATTGAGAAATGATTAGTATCACAGCCTCGAAGAGTTTCGTTTCTTGCTTCCTACATGTTTCAGCTACCTCAACAGAAAATTCTAAAAAATGAACATCGTTCTGTTATATTACACTTTCACGACAGATAAGGTAATGAGATCTAGGAGATTGAAATTGGAAATTTTCTTCTCTTATCACGATTTCCTCGCTGCGGATTCTGTTGTGTCTTTCGTCTATTTTCCGACCAGATGATTCCAACCTCTCTCGCTTCGCCGAGCTCCTTCTCCGTCCGCTTTTCTATTTCCTTAGCTGCTCTCAGGCTTTTTTCTTATGGTTAGCCGAGTTACGTTTCCTTTCTGGTCGTCTCGCAACATTTTCATCCAGGTCTCGTACAAATTACCGGGTTATAGTACTCACGGTACGGCTTTATACGCACTTTATTTGTTTACTGTCTCGCGGTACTTGTTACACTTTTTCACGCTTTATGACTTTACACGTTTCTGATCTTCCCGTTGCCTCATAACGGCCTGTTTCGGTTGCGAAATACTGTCTAAGGGGAAACCTGTACACTTGCCGCGGAAGGTGCGTTGATACACTTCCTGTTTCGAATTTTGAAACTTCTCAACATTCTTTTTTCCAAACGAATACATTTATTTTATCCATTTTCACTCAACACTGTTTTTTTTGTGGCTGAGAGTAATTAACACCTAGGCTACTGTGGTCGCCTATGGTCGCTTAGAAATTTTGCGTTTGACACTGAGAGCGCCTAAAGGCGCCGACGCAATTTAGCTTTCTGACACGGAAGGCGCCTATAAGCGCCCTGAAAATTTTATCGATAATTATTCCGACAGATCGTATCTCAGAGATGAAAGGCGCAAATGTGTAGTGTGACGAAAACATAACAAAAGAAGAAAACACGTTGCGAATGTAAGAAATGTGATGTTGGATTATGTATTCATCCATGTTTCGAATTATACTACACTTTATTAAATTATTGGATACATTTTGAAAAGAATCTTTATATTAATATTAAATTTTTAATATTTATACTAGCAATTCGGTTCAGAATACAAATTAATAAATAATATTGTTTTAATATAGTGAAATTCAGTTTTTTGGTTATTGAAATATGTTTCCATAAAAATGCATCTCTGCTGTATGGTACGGCCGGAGCGTCTCAAAGTTCACCATAGTCCGGGAGTTAAAACCAGAAGAGCATTCGTTATGTTTTAACCTCTCGCCGTACTTTGTCGAGCCTAACTCGTGGTGTAGAGTTCAATCAGTGAATTACTTAGTATGCACGTTGTTCCGTTCCTTTCAGTCGTAATAAACTTCTGCCTTCCGTTATCAATATTTAAGCGTTTAAACAAATGTAGACATACAGTAAATATAGACTTCTTTTTCTTTTAAGAAATGATTACAGTCGAAAAAGTTCGAAACATTGTAACTGTGAAGGAAATGGTACGGCAGCGGGTTATTATTAAGTAACAGAAGAACACAATTATAAAATTTACTTATAATTAAGACGTTCGTCGCCAACAATCGACCACCAAAATTTTCACAAAATCAAAGCAACTTAATGAATTGAAGCAAAATTAGAAAGTTGAAATTGATCATAGGGGATGGAATTAATGTGATTAGAACTCTTTCGCATCCGAAACATCCTAGTTAAATTCAGTTTGTTCGGATATATTATAATGAAAATGAATTTTAAAAATTGTTTAAAAACTAGTTTCACCCATATTTGGGTGACGTGTCGCTGAACGTGTCAACCATGGATCTAATCAAAGGTCACTTCATGTACGCCTGTTTTCCTGGACGTCTACCATCGATCTTCTCGACAACTACTGTTGCCTGAAAACCACAGTTCAGATTGAGAAGTCGACTTCTCTTTGTTCCATTTCAAATCATAGGAGAAGTCTATAGACTTCGCCTATGATCTGAAAGGAGCACCTTACAAAACATATTGAAAAAAGATTAAACAAAATTACAAATTGTAATTACGCCCAGTTATATAATATTTTCCAAAAAGATCAGCCGTTCGACTGTTAACCCTTTGACTCGAACGGTGACTGTGAGATAAAATCATTTTTACATTATCGAATTCATTTATTTAAAAAAAAACATCGTTCAAAGCGTAACTGTTGTTTGAGTCACAGGACTCAATTTCGCATGCATAA
>CM052148.1:2759492-2877061 GCA_028455555.1 Augochlorella aurata
CGCTGAACGTGTCAACCATGGATCTAATCAAAGGTCACTTCATGTACGCCTGTTTTCCTGGACGTCTACCATCGATCTTCTCGACAACTACTGTTGCCTGAAAACCACAGTTCAGATTGAGAAGTCGACTTCTCTTTGTTCCATTTCAAATCATAGGGGAAGTCTATAGAAAAAGTAATGTATCCAGAAGGAGCACCTTACAAAACATATTGAAAAAAGATTAAGCAAAATTACAAATTGTAAGTACGCTCAGTTATATAATATTTTCCAAAAAGATCCGCCGTTCGACTGTTAACCCTTTGACTCGAACGGTGACTGTGAGATAAAATAATTTTTACATTATCGAATTCATTTATTAAAAAAAAAAACATCGTTCGAAGCGTAACTGTTGTTTGAGTCACAGGACTCAATTTCGCATGCATAAAGTGCTCTAAGTCGTATAAAATGGAAATACCGTAGGTCAGAAAAGCTATTTTCGAAAATGGCATCGTGTGTAAAGGGCTGATCTAATTATTTTTTACCAC
Organism: Augochlorella aurata; assembly: GCA_028455555.1. NCBI lineage: Eukaryota > Metazoa > Arthropoda > Insecta > Hymenoptera > Halictidae > Augochlorella > Augochlorella aurata. The sequence continues at coordinate 2,760,017 of CM052148.1, forward strand.
GCAGAGCCTTCTGCAGTGACTGCCGCAGCAATTACGATGTCGCGCCAGAAACCAAAATATTCCTGTTACTTTAATCAACGCGACCACGCAGTATACGCGACATAGTGTTACATTGGTTGTGAAAGGGTTAATTTCGAAACTAGTTATCCGGTGATACGGGGCGACGAATAATGACGAACCGTGGCAAGTCGCGCGACGAAGCTGCGCAAAACGGATTGCGAAAGCGAAACTTCTTCGATCTAATCTCTTTTGAAAAGCTTGGCGCTGTACAACACTCGAGGCATTCCGGAAACGATGATATCCAAAAGGAACGTGCAGAGCCGTGGGCTCGCAAGACAGATAGTTATCATCACGCCGGACGCGGTTCCCCTTTCCCGAATTTCCTTGGCAACTGATTTGGAGTACGGTTTCATGAATCCGTATAGTCGATCTAACAATTCAAAGATGACAAGCCGGAGCAGCGAGGATCCTCGTGAACACTGTTGTTAAGTACTTACGTGCAGCTACATATTAGGCAACTCCTCCACTCGTACTTGATGTCTTTGTTCGAAATAGAGCGACCTGTTGTGCATTTTACTTGGATTCGAGCAAGATCCGGAACTTTAGTAACGTTGGGATTTATTGTATGCAGTAGTAACTATTTCTTTAATTTGTACATGATGTTACATAATATTACATTTGGTAGGATGACATTATTGTAGCGTTGATATGAACAAATCTAAGACAGTGGAGAACTCAGAGATTTCAAAATTGCAAACGGCTGCCGTTTTTATTGTTCATAGGTTAAACATTTTTTAGGCGAGCAATTGATAGTGTGACTTTCCCGATTTTTATAAAATACACGAAACTAGCGAAGCGCACAGTGGCCCTAATATAATAATGTAAGGGAACTAAGAATATAATTTATGAATATAAATAATAAATAATAATTTTCTTATCAATGATGGAAAACTAAGTTTGAGAGTAATGGACATTTAGAAATCATTATGAGTTCAATGTATATCGATAACAAGAAATTAATTGTACAGCAAACACACCTATTGAACATTTTCTTTATTTTCAAAGTATTTGCGGAATTATAGCAGGTCACTTTACGTTTCCAACTGGGCGCACCAAATCGAAAAATTATATTAATTTCAACATTTAAAAACGTATAAATTCTGTTAGCATATAGTATAGTTGTTGGTGTTTATACATTATTCCATTCTAAATATACAAATTACTATTTCTAAACCAGTTTACGGACGGTTGGGCTGTGTTCTGCAATTCCTAATTTATTGATTACCATCTTTCACAGTCTACGAGCGATTTGTTCCGTTAGTTATTATAAAAACATATAACGTGCACTCCACGCCAAAGTGTTAGAATGTGCTTAAATATTGAATTAATAGTATTTAGAAGACGAACCGTGCCAAACCGAATCGTTTATTTGGAATTTAGAGACGCATGACTAGTAATGGGTATTTAAATAATACGGAAATCGGGGGTAGGTATAAAGGCATGGTTGGGTTTAAATAGATCGTTTTCGTTGTGGCTCACTGTTTGCGCGGATCTGTTCAAATTTAGTGTAGCGCGTATATATTTCGCATCATGTAACGTCTGTTACACATGCACTTTACATACTGGTTACTTAATCCTGTATATAGAATACGTATTATATAACTCTAGCCACTTTATAACCAACTACTTCCCATTGGTTCTTTTAATCTACAACAAAATTGAAATTGTGCGAAGAACGAGTGACGAGAACTAATACACTAATTTCGTGATGTAATATTATACAAATATTAATAGTTTTAATAATTGCATATTATACATATATACCTATATATTCTATCCTAGAACATTTTTAGATCGAACTGCTCCTACAAAATCTACTACGAAACTAATTCTATAAAATCATTTCTATAAACTATAAAACTATTTTTACAAATTTACTTTATTAAATATACTGTATATTTTTCTATATATAATATATTTACTTTGTATACTACGTTTCGATGTGATTTGTATACTGTGCACTTCAGAAAAATAATCTTATCATTTAATTCAATATTTCAAATAGTATCGACAAATGCTAAGCAACAGAACTGATCAAATCAATATCATTTGCATCAAATAGATTATGGTCGTTTTTTCGAATGAAGATGTTTAAAATAGTCACGCGTAACATAATATTTATGATTTTGTAAAAAATAATTATATCTGTGCAAGCGTACAGAATAATTCTACGTAAAAATCACTCATAGAACTTTAACAGTGAAAGCAGAAAGATATTTTAATATTGAACATTTATTCAGAATCTGCAAGAATCGCCTGCCGATTATTGAAACGCAGAGTCGGCGTTGGACAGCGAGATTAATGACAGGATCTAATTAGGAATCATAAAATAGCTCCGATCCGAGGGATTGCGAAAGAAATCATAGGGCACCGCGGTTAAAATAGTTTTATTCTAATAACGTAGAAATCCGAATAAATCACCGGAGATCGGAGGTGATCCAAGCGCCATGTTTGATTTCGCGAGCGCATCCGGCAGCGGATTCATCGTGACGATGGATCTCCGATGTAAAACGGCGGTAACGGCCAATAACCACCCGCGGAATGGATTATTTATAAACGTAATCTCATTCTGTCGTGGCTCGGCCAGATGGCAACACTGACCGAAAGCTTTCGCGCGAACTTGAAAGCTCCCCGAGTCGAAAGCTTTGCCACAGGAGCCGCCAGATGGAGACGAGCTTCCATATCGCAGCTACAAAGAACGTCTTTCCGTTTTACCAGTCGTTCTGCCAAAAAAGTTCTCCCTCCCACACTCGGGAAGCTTTCGAGAACTCAAGAATCGGAAATTCTTGTCAAACAATGGAGCCGTTGTGCTCGCTTTTCATTAACTCGTGACTTAACGACGCTCGCTACGGAAGAGCAGTCAGTTTGAAGCTTTCACAAACAGTTCTAGACGTTCTTTAATTTTTCCGTTCTTCATTAAAAACGACGGTGTTGATAATAATATTAACACAATTTATTAAATATGACATTAAAATACAAACAAACGTTTCTACTTATTTCGCACACAATATTTTGACACACGGTTTCAGTGAAGACTTCCGTGTGTACTATAAATGAATCTCCGTAGATAGTTACATGTGGAGCTAGCAATAAATAAATTAGAGGTTCGGATAATCGAGGCAAACGTTTTATTAGTTTATTAGATGATAATATAGCAAACCATTTCTTAATAAGTTTGTAAAGAATATACAGCTGATCACAGTATCGGAAGACATAATCTTGACATAACCGTTCCAAATCTGGACCTAAATCAGAATAATCCGGAGGATACGAAGTTAATTACAGTCTAGAATACTACTGGGGACGTGAACACATATTTCTTTCTTAACTATTTATAATCGTGTTCGTCATTGTTCGACATCTGTGTAATGGAACATGATATTCATTTTCAAGCTGATTAACCCTAGTGGAATAAGTCTTGCGATCCTCGTAGAACCAACGGAAAATAAAATATAAGAGTTCGTTTAACTGCAATTGACTGGCGCCGCTGGTTTACCTATATGCAGTACATTTGTTACACCTGTTGCAAGTAGTTTCATTTCTCGCGTTGCATCGTGATGCCAAAACTTGTTTGTTTCTAATAATTTAGCAGATGTGACAAATTATGGTTCAAAGACTCGCTACAGCGAAGAAATATCCCAACTATTTGTCATTATCAGCTGAGAATATTGTGCACCTTCTACTGGGATATTGGATGATTCAAGAAAGTGAAAACGATTTCATTGAATAAGGCTCTGTTAGTGTTAACTACTAGATTTTGGGATCTTCATGCTCATTTGCAAGAAGTATAAGCAACATGAAAGTGTATTCCTTCTTCCAGTGCTATTAATAAGATCCAAATGACACAAGAAGCTTCTGAAATTTTCATGATTTCTTCTCAGATTTATGTTTCAATAATTCAGGTTTGCCATAAACGTGATGAGATTGTTCTAGTTATTTGGAACGTTACTTAAACGCAGATTAAGTGTTAGCAATGTACATCGAGTTTCCTCCTTAACTTTGCTTAAATGAGAGAAACAGGCGTAACTTAAAATTGAAGTAGACTTTAAGTATAATTATCACTTCTTTACGTTTTCTTTGAGCGACTGTATTATAATTACAATCACTGGTAATATTTACTGCATCGGTCGCAAAGGAATATTATAACGTAATTTAGACTTTAGATAAAGTTAGGTACAAAGTGGTATATATAAACTCTTTGGAAGTGTTATTTTTATTACGGGCTGGTTCACGTCTGTTCATACAGCTCAGTACACAATTTACTATAACTTTTCCGTTCGTAACTTAAGAAAAATCATTTCACAGTACGCCGGAAATATCTCGTGGTATCTTTCACGAAACCTAAAACTGTTTCCATCCACACAGGCCGTTGGATATCAGAGGAAACTTTCCATCGACTCTGCTGTTTCGAGTACGATGATATTTTTATGTACCCTTCCACCGCCATGCCTTGATGTTGGTAGCCCTTACGTCAGAGGCATCACGGTCAATAAATTGTTTTCGTTCCCATTATATCAAAAGCTCAGTATTTTGAGTCTCAACAGCCGTCCATTCTTTAATTTCTCGGGGAAATTGTAACTCGTTGCCTATCAGGTAAGGAAAGAAACATGCCCTAATTAATAAATCGAATCTGCAAGCGAACACTACATCATAGCGACAGCGAGTAATAGGTGAATTATTGTGTTTTCCGAAGAAATGGAGTTGCTTCGTGAAAATTTTCCCGCGTGATTCGCTTCCTATCCCCGAGACGATTGTTTGTTTCAAGAGCAAACCGCCTCGTGTGTCAGGCAACGCAGATACGTGCACGTTATTACATAACGTGACAAGGAGTCTTTTTATCGGGAACGCGTTATTTCTGTCGCGAGGTTATTCTCCGAAAGCATTTTCGACAGGATCGAAGAAAGAGCATGACCAGATACAGAGGTCAAAAGAACCCTTAAACTAGATTGAGTTTGCGACAGAGCATTCGATAAGTTATTACGAGACGATGAAAATGTAAGAAACATTTTGTCAAGGATGCTGTTTTCACTGTATAAAAATGATCGAGTGGAAGAGTGAGTGTCTATTTGACTTCTGCTCCTTGCAATTGATGTAGACAATTCTTATTTCGTCTAGAAATCCGCGTTAATTACATTTATTCGAATAACAAATGTGCAGATACCAATAACAAAGAAAATTAATTTTCAAATTGATATTTTATATAATAAAATTGTATGTTTTTTTCACCAGTTAGATAGATCTTCACGTACTCTTTGCAAAGGTATTTTATGTCATTTTGTTCTAAGATCTGTGCGTCTTCAAGACAATTTTAGTTAGTATTTTCATTTCGAACAAACTCGTGCAAGACTGATTTCAATTTAAAGTTTAATGTGTCTAAAAGTAGTATATAGAAAATCAAGAAGATACTTTCTGGCACCTTTTTCAAAGCCCCTACGAAGTTGATAAACATTTTATATGAAAGTTATTGTAATAAAATTATTTACTCGTTTTAAAGGTACCATAGTACCGAATGCAGCTTGTAAAATCTTGACGAAACTAACTAATATTCTGTCAATGATACGTGATTGAAGGAACGCATTGATTTCTTGGAGACAACTTAAGATTTTTTCGACTACAAATTGGTATATTCAGCAAAACCGTGTCTTAAGAATTACTATACATTTCGGCATTAATATTTCGCAACACGTGACATTATAGGTCTCAGGCATTGAATTTTTTACTTTTTTTCTGCGAATCGAATATTGTGCGACGCGTCGATCCATTTAATAGCTCTATATCTAATATAGCAGCTGCAAGATCCAGAAGGGCATTCAGTATATCCAAGAAGTCGAAAGATTGCGAATTCTTCGGGCGTAAATCAAACTGCAGGAGCGTCGGCGAGGTGTCCGCGCGTTTTCGTCACGGAGAAGAGAAAACCTTCAAAGGAGAACGTAAATCTTATCTGTGAGATGCAAGTACCCGCTAAGCTCGTTTGACCGTTTTACGAGCGCGGGTGTGACCTCGCCAAAAAAGGATCTTTATTCCATGATGAAAGAACGGAAAAAAGCAGCATACGTTGTGCAACTAGATAACAAAAGTTTCGACGAAAAAAACGCAATCAGTCTTTTATTCTAACGCAATTCTTTAGAAGGAAACAGGTAAACTCACTCACAGGTTTCACTCACAGTTCTATTTCATTATTTTATTTTTTATTTAAAATCCATTGGAGATTTCTACGTAGTTTCTTCGCGATGCTTGGTCTCTTATAAAAGTTACTGATTTAAGTCTCAATTTCAATGTTTGATGCATATAGTAATTAAAACTTCTCTTAGGACAACTGAAAATGTTACAAATTTTGAGAAACACATGACGTTCTAAATATTTCCTGAATCTATGGAGCAGATATTTCAAACTTGTTCGTTAAAAAATTATCAATAATCATCCCTAATGAAAAATATAGCGATAGTGTTTAAAATTCGTATTCCTGTTGTATCTTCCCTGCATGCATAGCAATTTCAGGTTAATGTATGCATAATATGTGTCCTTGTTATTTCCAATCAATTGGAAAGTGTCCTAGAACTCACGAACACCCTTCAAAACGAAATAACATTTTCAATTTCTAAGGCTCATTGTCAGATAAAAAAATTAAGAAATCGTGAGTTTTTTATTTTCTGTGTCATCCCAGTTATTTATAATTTCTGGAAATATGTTTTTAGACGTTGTGTAGTAAATTAGTTTCTTTAGGGTCTGACAGAAATTCAGGTCATTTGGTTTAATTTCAAACAAGTTAATCCGTTTTAAAAGGTCGACGAATACTTCCGACAGCCACTGTACAGAGTACGCACTGTATTCACACGTCCAAAGAAATCATTTGAATTTAGTTGGTGGTTGACAGGGACAATGACACTGCGATCCCGTTCAGTAGATGGCAGTGATCCGATGCTGGACCAGCTGACTGCGATTCGTTACGCGATATATTGGCGCCTGAATCCCATTAAAACTGACCAAGGATTTTCCACGACGAGTACGCGATCCCTGGTACCATTTACTATCGTATTTCCGTCCTGATTTCATGCGGGAATCGTAGAAGCTCGAGCTAAGTTTAGGAGTACACGATCAGTTTACCACATTCAATAGACGCTCACAATAAAATAATCGATCAATTGGTGATTATAGCTGTTTTTGCAATGATAAAAAAGGACTTCCAAGACTATAATTTGGGTTCATTAAAGTATAAATAAAATCGTAGTCCATGTTTTCTTATATTTACAAGAATTACTTACCTGATACTTTTATTAATCGTTCCCACTAACAACAAGCGTTCTATTATTTTCTATTAACCTGTCACCTTGAATAAATAATGTCTGTTTGTTTGAAATAAACTACGATATACGAAGCAATCTCCTATTTAATGACACTATTGATATTTATGAGTGAAATGAATGGGCAATTAAAATCAAATTGGCGAGTACAGAATATTTATCTGCATTTAATGTAGACATTGTTTCGTATAAATCGAAGGCAATTTGTTATCTAAGTGAAACGGAATTAGAAACCGAGACAAACGACGCTTCTATTAAAAGTGACAATACAGTATTTTGCGAAATATGTCCTTGGTTTAAAGAGTATTATTTATAAAGTCAATATTTTTCAAGTATCCAGTGTCTGGCGGCTAATTTGAGCCCAGGCGCGAGAGTTTCTCGGAAATATAGATTATCCTGCGAGTGGCACGCGTACGCAAATAATACTACTTGCTCGAGTTTTTCTTGTCATGTAATCTGTTTCACAGAGTCGCGCGTGCAAGCAGCTTTCTTTACTAGAATTGTTTCATTCAGAAATGGTTGTTTTGTGGAGGCGTTAAGGATATACAGAGGTCAATATCAATTTCTTTAAATAGAATCTTTTTTGTTCTACAACGTGACAGCCACTGTTAAAATAACTTCTATAGTCCACGTGTCAGCTGAGTTCGAGAATGAAAACGTGTTTCCACGAAAAAAGAAATCTAAAGAGCGTCAATTTAAATATCGTATTCCTTTGCTATTTTTGTTGTTGTGCGCATTGTTAAAAAAAGATCAAATATTCCTTCGATCTTCTTTCAAGAAAACTGTAATTTCGTACATACGTTTCATAGAGGAAACGCGCCAAGTGCGCACTGGTGATCTAAATCATACTTCAGGGATTCAGTTGCTATTATTTATTATATGCAACATATAGCGATAAATGTGGTATCTATTGTTTATTCGCAATAAGAGTGTAAAGTAACACATTGACACGAATAAACCGGTTGCTTTTCAAATTATACAGTTTTATTCATTAGATAAAAAGTAGTATCATTTTTAAAAACGTCTCATATCTCCTTATAAATTATTATATTAAATCTCCTACAATCTGTGTTACTTGCGCGTTCTTCGCACTGCGCATTTATTTCGAAGTTATAGTGAATGTATCACAAGACGCCGAAAAGTTTCTTAAATGACGCTATTATATGGTTCCTTAAATCGGCCCGGTGTGATTTAAGGGTGTAATCAAATCGTACGCAAGTGAAAGTTCTTTTCATTTTTACCAGAACATGTGGAAAGAAATTTACGGGCGCCAGAATGAAGAGAATATGTAAAAGGCAGTATAAGACGCGATACTATCGTAATTGAACGTTTAACTTTCATGAATGCTGCAGAAAATTCAAACACTACACATAATTTACATAGCTTTCGATGGAAACCAAGTCTGATCATTTCAGGAGTAGATGTTATCTTTGAGACGCATCAGCATGATTTATGATACCGATTATTAAAATTACTCTTTCTGCGTACTGTCAAGAAGTAGTACAATATTAAAGCAATAAGTCATTGTAGACATATTATTTTCTTCGAAATAAGATGCTGAGTCCATTCAAGATTGGGGTGTCCATTATTTTCAGAATGGCAGCAGTCGCCTAATTCCTCATTAACATATCGATTGTCGCGTCAGTCATGCCATAGAAGTAACATAGAATCCTTTATCCAAGTTTAGAAATTCATTCGTACACAATATATAGTTACTCACTAAAATATTCGAACACCCTTGAAAAAAGAACAACCAATTCTTGAGATTAATAATAATTAATCTCAAAAATTGGAGCAAAGGACTCGAGTTTTTTTCGGATGTTAAAGGGACCTATTAGAATAAATTAATTTCTACCAGGACTTGTGAGCTACATACTAAAAAATTAGAGATATAATACTTAAGATAAATTCTAATCTTCCAGCTACAATTTCATTAACAATTCTTTTGTTTCAGTCTGACGTACCCACTCCTTTTTCACAACGATCAACGCACACGCTTTCAACAACTACAAAATTGTCGTCACCTCGACTCGAATTAATAACAGCCTCATTATGTTCGACAGAGTGATCACACACGTAGTTGCGCATCACGATCTCTACACCCTGTCGCATATAGAGTGACGCACAGGTAAAAAATCGATCGTAACTGTATCAATACTTTCGCAGTAAAATTCTGTGATCATACTCGCGAGGCATAGTATCAGTGATTTACTCTTTAACGCGACAAGCTTGGGTTTACCAACAGGTTCACAGTTACTTTCAACAGGTAAACTACAACTTCCGGGTGGCTGAAGTTAAGCAATAGAGTTGCTCTCACCTATAGGAACCTAACTTGAGATCTTTTTTAGTCTCAACCCTCTAAATGGTGACACTTGAGACAATGATGTGTGCGAAAGGATTTTAAAGTTACGGATAAAAACTACATTTAAGAAATATGTTCACCCTTTCAACGTGAATAATTAGAACAAATCAAAGGTTTAACTAAATTAACCCTCTCTGGGCCGAATTTGTTTCTTAAATATCTATCTCGAGACAACTTACAAGGCATTTACTTTAGTATTTCAGGTTGATGATGCTGCCAACTGTCATCAATATTGTTACTGGTTATTTCAGAGACCTTATATAATTAAGACGTATATGTCATCTTGTGAACAAATTAAAATTGTTTGGTAAATTGTCGATATATTAGCACGTGACCTGAAAGTTACACAAGAATTTGCATTGTGTCTATAGCATTGTTTTTTACTGAAAAACGTATAACGCTGAACCTACCGAGTCAGTCAAAATGATCGATCTCATACGTTTCACCTTAAAGTTATTGAAATTGTAAGAACCCGTGTAAAATTGTTTAATAAATTTCTGAATCCAATTGATATATTACAATAAAAATATGAAAAGTCTGAATAAATTCTGTCTTGTCAACGTTATGAAGTAACACACGACAGTCCGGTTCAGGACTGCAATTAGTCTTAATACTACTTTCAAAATAACTAAATACAATTATGATCGGAAATGAAATTAAATCATAGTTTGAACAATAACCCTACCATCACCTGTTAAATGACTTAATATGACAATTCTTATTCTACAATTATTGAAATTATAAAGACACATTCACCGGAAACCATACAATAATATTCACCCCAGCATATGTTATTATAAAAACTCGAAAAAATCTAAGTAAATTCATTACTGTAATTTGTATAATTTAATTATACAATATTTAATATAATAAAAATTTACACACATCATTTTTTCACCAAATGTCACAATTTAGACTGGAAAGAACGACAAATTGGAAAATCGAGAAATAAGGGCCATCCTATTACGCGATCGGCGCAATAAGGAATCGGTGCACGATGAGACCGCGTGGGAAAACGATCCACGGATGGTCAGAGAAAGACGGTCACGCGGGGACATAAAATCGGGGAAAGGATCGGCGGTGAGGCAAGGACGGGACAGGCAAAATGAAGAGAATCTATTTCGAGAATCGGCCGCGGATCGGCCTCGGCGCGTCGAGCATGACCGAGCACCGAACGGGCGAGCGTTCGCTAATTGAGACGCCAGAGGCATCGACCAGAAACCAAAACGGAAGCTTCTCGCACCCGCTGTTCTCTCGTTCCGACGAAATTGCCCCTGGATCCCGGCTCGGTGTAATTCCACGCGATCTCGGTTCTCGATCAACGAAGCGAGTCGCTGAATTTGCCGCAGACGCGCGCGTCGCCACGCTACCGCTGCCACTTCGTGTTCCTTGGCTCACGATTAACGCACAGAGTGCCAGGAAACGTATCTTATGTTTATTGGGCCTTCCAATAAATAATCTGCTCCACGTGTCGCAAATTTCTGATACTCTCTCAAGCTGAACCACCTAATCTCTGAGTCTACTTTGATAATTGACGGGTGTAATTGGAGCACAAGCGAAATTAAAAATTTTTCAATTCATTTGCAAAAAAAACAGACTCTTTTAATAATTTTAATAAATCAAGGAGAATGCAAGAACATTTGTCTTTATCACTTGGTATTTCGCATAGTCAATTTGATCATGTAAGCAAAAAATCCGCAGTATTTTAACCCTTACGGGACCATAAGGTTGCTAAGAGTAAATATTAGTATGTAACTGTTTATTTTAGTTTGTTTAAAGTTTTTAGTTTATACAAATTATAAGAAAAATATATAACAATGTGTAGTTTTTTTGGAATTTTATGCGAAATATTTTTCCTAATAGACTGTAAAGGTAACACAAATTATAGTTAAGCGTATGCCAAGGTTATGTCAACATAGATAAGCTTAATTATAGTTAAGCAATGTCGTTTATTTATTGATTTATTACAACAATGTTATTATCAGGCATTTGTTTTCATTTGTTTAAATATACTTTATTATTGCACAAAATTATATTTACCGAATAACGTAAAACATGTAAGAAACCACAGTAATATAAATTGATTCAATTTTTTTCTAAACGTTCCCGTTTACGTAATTGACGTTCGATATACGTCCTATTTTGACATTCTGTATAAAGAATGCAGATAAGATTATAATTAAATACGACAATGACTGATTTTAAAATGGGGAAAAATGTTTCCCTTAGTCGTGGAAAGCTTAACGATTTTTAAGATGGAAGTTGAAATTTGGTTAAACGTCCAGAATCTACTCATGTATCATCACACTTTCGCGCAAAAGTGTATTCCCAGAATAAAATGTACATAGTTCCTTCGGCACATGTTTCGTCAAACGATCCTATGCTTTCACATTTGCTCTTGCTTCCTTTTTGGACATATATGTTACACGTTACGACCTACGGATACACTGCTAGTCAGTTGGTTTGCCTGACAAGCGGCGCATTTCATTCACGATCTCGGCTCTCGGTGTGCAGAGTTACCTATTTGCTATATTTGCCTCCATGTTCGCTCGGTTATGGCAACCAGTGTTTTACGATTTACTTTAACGATCGAGGAGAGCCACTTTGGATCATGCGATGATAAAATATCGCATCACTTTCTGCTAATGTACCACGTGTAACGGTGTAAGGAACATGAAAACATTTTGAAGAGAAAGTCAGAAACTACGGTTCAATCGAAGACTTTTTTCAATCGATGTTCAAGAGCGCAGCGCGGTGATGCGCAACCGAGACTTTTCGGTTTCACCAAAAAATTAATTACAGATTTGTCGCTTTCACGCTGTCAGTTATCGTGCAACGCTCATTTTCATGGTTCAATCAACATACTTGCTACCAGTATACAGGGTGGTTGTTCACAATGGTTCACGTAGAGTTGAATGGTTTCAAAAGAGGTGCGTATAATACAGTTTTGTTTTGTAAATTCTTAACATTTTTATCAATAGAAATGTATCTTCTTTTATTGCTCCAGGTAGTCCCTCTTGAAAATCTTTGAAAAGAAGTATTAACCTGCTTATTTGAAAAAAATCATTCATTTAAGAGATACGTTAATTTTATTGTTGATATGAAAGTACTGTCCTTTTGTTACTGTTGTAACGATTTTATTTCAATGAATATGTGTGAACCATTTATCGATACGAATAATAACAATCATGTGAATTAAAATGTGATGAAATACCTTATATAAATATAAACGGTGAAAGACTTTATAACATAACCTATTAAATGATTTATATTAATATAATGAACAAATTCTTTGGAAATTATTATTTAAAAGAAAATTATCGAGATTCTCTTAGATGCAGTTATTGAAAAGCCTATTCAATAGGCTTCCGGTGAATACAGTCATAAGATAAATACAGGCAGACTGCCTCTTTGTAGAGAAATCAAAAACCGACAATTTTTCAGTCACGATTCTTCTATTTTGTAGAATAGCATAATTTGTTCAATTTCAAATTGATTTTATCATAAGAATGTTCTGATTCAGGATCAAGAGTTGCCGACGGGGCCGCGTAGAGCCGATCGTGTTCGCTAGGTGTCCCGCCGTTCCGTTTCGGTCCGAACGGTTCGAAAGATATTTCGAGGCTGGGTTTATAGATCTATCCGTACATAATCGTGCATCGCTGGTCTGACGTCGATAGCAGCGTCTGCAGCACCGTAATCCGACGTCATTACTAGCTGGCAGATTTATTTATACTCGCCAACGAAGTTACGCAGTCGCCACTACTATTTAGACCTGTTGCAGCCGGAATAGGAATACCCCTGGTTGCACGGGGCGAGAGTGACCATCGTGTGTCTGGCCTCCTTTCTGGCCGTCGCTTTTCCCCTAATCCTAACTACAATAGCGAATCCGACATTTAAAACCTCGCTAAAACTTGCGATCGCGCCCACGCATTCGACATTTTAATACTATTGTTCTAGAAAAACAAAAGACATTTACAACTGACTCTGGTAAATGTTTCGAGATTTATTATACACAATCGGATTAGTAGATACGATACATTTGATCAAAATCTTGGTAGGATTTATGGTCATATCTGTAACATTTTAAAAGGATCATATATAAAGAAGCGAACAATTGGGCATCGTCCTCGAAAGATTAACAGCAGAACTATCATATATGGATAGTTCGTAACGAATTAACTTGTTAATAGAGATTTTAGAGGTAATATTGTTGTTTATATATGGTCAATTTCATATTACTTACCACAGCTTTATATGCTATATTACATTCATTGGAAAACATTGTTTGTTATAAAAGATCAGAATATCAGCTAATGTGTGCTTAAGTATGCTTCAGAACAACATCAGAGGTTCCGAATAAAATAGATGTAAACAATAGAAATTTAGTGATTTATATCATAAATAGCGTCGTATATGAACCACGACAGATTCAGCTATGTTGAATGAAATGTTGAATTTGAATGAAACATGTTTGGTTAATAGAGAACATAAATTTCAGAGCTGTAAATAACCGAGGTTCTACTATAATCGGCATTTTTGTTAATTACACATAATGTCTACTTGTTTTTAACGAAACCCGAAAGTTTTAGATTATTAATGTACGCATTTCTGTGTATATTTTATAAATGTACAGAGATTTTATTGTTATTCGAATTATAATGGTGCCACTACGTGGAATTACTAAGCGTGTTTCTTCATTTCTCATTATAAGGATTTGAATAAGTACAGTCTTGTTAATTTTACAAAGCAATACATGTAAGTCAGTGTTACTGCTCGGTAGTTTTCGGCTGAAATAAAATGGCGTCCACGGGCCACCATCCAGTCGGAGCATGTGGCTCGACCGTCTGCCATACCGACGATTTTCGACTAAACCGAGGTCTAAATACGAATTTCATCGAAAACATTTACCATCCGTGTTTCTTCCGCTTTTGAAGCTACAATGTGGGCTAAATGTCAGTTTACTCGGGGAAGTTCCGGCGAATTCAAATATTGACGTTGGCCGCGACAGCCTGGAATTTTCTAACCGCGTTCCCGTTCCATCGTTTCACTAATGACCAGAGCGAAACATTTTTAGAATACGCGGTTTACAGCTGCCCGGAGTCACACATTCGTGTGTCCTGTATACGCAGACACTACGGAAAAACGAATAAAAATTTGTTTGCCGGGAACATAAACGACGGCGCGTAATTCATTGCGCAAACGATCCCACGCCGAAAAACAAATCGATAATGTAGAAGAATATGGATCCGTTTCCGGGAAGATTCAATTCTGCGCGTGAACGAAACGTGTCTGTTAATTCCCAGCTGTTCCCAATTGTAATAGAAATTGGCATGACAACGACACTATGCGACACTTCGTCGATATCAGTTTTACCTTGTTTACGTGAAATTCTTGTAGAAGAAAGTAGAAAGTCTCAAGATATTAGTAAAACACGAAGCTCAATCAACTGTTAATAAAGTTTACATTGATCTTACTCGTTGGAACTATTCGTAGAGGAAATCGTATTTTATTAGATGTCAGTTCGTTTAAACTGGTTTGCAAAAATGTTTATTTATACGAATGTCAACAATCTAGCGAAAGCGGTGAAATATCTGTTGCATGTTTTAATCGGACTTCTTTCAAACGAGAGTATGTTTTACTGTATTCTCGTCATTTCCGCGATGCGTACATCTATAATTAGGTAACATTCCGGTAAAACGGAAATGACGGAAAGAAACGAAGGAAGCAAAATGAAACGAAGGAACAAAACGGCCATTTTTAACTCGTTCATTCGCGGGCTTAGTAACGAGTTGCGCATCGTTCTTTTGGCCGACTGCTGTCACTGAATTGTTCTTTTATCAAGCGCTAACGAGTTCTATATTGTTCTTTTGCCGAGTGCCAACGAGTTCTAAATTGTTCTTTTATTGAGTGCTAGGAAGATCTTTCAGCGGGACTTAACTTGGCCTAACTCGATTCCGATCAGAACATTTTAGAACAGGTTCGGTTACGAGCAGAATCGAAGGTGTAGGTAGGAAGCTAACAGTAATTTTCTTACAAGTGTTTCAATTTAATATTGCCTTCTGGTGGTTCATTTGACTACGGTTTGCATAAATTTCGCAGATAGCTTTAGATGCAACAAAGTTGCCTCGTAAGATAATATCGTAACATAATATAGTAATCGATGAACGAGACCTTTTATTATTTTAAATGACCGTTTAAGAATATACTTTACGGTGGTTCCGCTAAAATATCAAAAAGAAACAAAATTTTACGAAAATGTTCCAAATGCAACAAAAATTTTCGTTAACGTATTGCAATATCACCGCTTGTCTAACTATATCATTGCTGTCAAATAATACATTCACTTAATAGCTGAATATTTCACTACTAATTCAAGTACATTAATCACTAAACCATATGTAATAAACTTTTTAACAAATACGATATAACTAACGTTTAACAACATGTTTTTAGATATCTTTATTTGAAGATAATTTTTTTAATGGCATGCTAAAAAAATGCAAATTCAAAACAGCCTCGTATTTGGAATTTATTTCTTAATTTATGCGTATAATTTTCGTTATTATTTTATTATGATGAAACTGACTTTTTAATGTAATTCGATAGTTGTATCGAATTTTAATAAATGTGTTCTTAACTGAGGGTGATGATTCCTTTAAAAAAAATGGATTTTGTTTTAAGGAACTTTCTGCTAGTATTATTTCTACAGGACATTGTCAAAGCACGCGGACAATGCACGAATTTCCAGTTTGCGCACAGTTTAAGGAAATCTTGAAATAATCATGCGTCTGTAAATCGCGAGCATTAGAGAATCGATGCCGCGTGTGTACGTGACGAGGCCAATGAAGTCTGGGTCGTCGGTTTTGGCGGAAACATTAATTGTGTATGATGACGCCACAGCGAGTAGCAGCTACACAAGGTCATGACAGCATCCGTGATGCTGTCACGCGTAATTTTGTGGGTGAAACTAAATCGAAGTGCAACCGTCACGCGAATTCTGTCAACTTGACACGACACGACACATTTCTGTAAAGAAGTAGAAATATTAAAATGTTTGTAACTACGAACCCAGACAGAATGGCCTACTAATAAAGATATCTATTATTTTCATTAAAACTGATTTCAGTTTATGAAATCGCGCGTCTATATACAGTGACTTCTATTAATATTCGAACACTTTTTAAGACGTTATTACTTCTTGGAATCTGGATAAAACGATTTGAATTTTTTTAGACAATAGAGGGACTAGTGTGCTAGACAATGACTATTTTTATTATAATTTTACTATTACATGGAATGATGAAGCAAAATAAAAACAGCTCTTTTTTTAACTTTTTTAGCTGAGCCTGTAACAAAAATTTCAAAAATCCATTTTGCATGCTAAAAAATCGAAATAAATTAACGCAATGTCAAGTTATAAGCATTATAAAAAATGTTCAAAACTGTAGATTTGTCACACTTATCGATAGTGTCAAAAATCGGGACAAAAATGCGATTTTTTTCGATCTTCAATTGTTTACAGCACATACCAAGGTCAACCGATTTCGATGAAATTTTCAACATGTATATAAATGACCGTGGTCTACAAAATGCATTTTTTAATTTTTCGTTATATGCTTAGATAAAAAAGTTAAGAAATGAGAGTATTTATTCTTTTTTGTCGTTCTAAGCAATAGCAAAATTAAAAAAAAAACATTCTAGTAATTGTCTAGTAGACTGGTCCCTTTATCGTTTAAAAATAATTCAAGTCGTTTAGTTCTAAAAAAGTTATAGCGCTTTAAAAGTTATCCGAATATTAACGAGAGTCACCGTATATATAAAACGAGAGAGGATGTCATCTTCTCCTAGTGCTAGGATATTCTCTTCCATGGTACTTGTTCACGAAACTTATTACCATTCAATAACCATGTCTTTAAGTTATTGCATTATTTAACAGACGGTCAGTTGAGAACGCTTAAAAATGCTTTAATGAATTTACTAATCGAACATCGTAATCAACGAATTCGTTCAATTAAACGTAACTAAAATTACATGCTAGCTGCTAAATAATTAATAATAATGATAAACATTTCGATATTTCTGATAATTATTCTTCACTGAAATTGTGATTTTATTTCAAAATTGGAAAGTATGTATTGCTAGACATATTTTCACATCTATTATTATTTATTGAAGGTTGAATCAAAATAGGTCAGTTGCAACCACATTATTTTATATTAGTCTGTATATCATAATTTAATAATGCATACAGAATGCATACATTACATGACATAAATTATTTGAAATTATTATTTAAATTAGAAAAGGCGATGATAATTGTATTGGAAAGAAACATTATCCAAGCCCACTGCGGGGAATGTACACATAACAGTAAAATTTCTTCACCATAAATTATGTGAAAAATCATCTGGCATTATATCGATAATAGCTTGGCATTTATTCTAACGATCTGGACACCGTTAATCGTCGAAAAGGAACGGCTGTATCCAGCCATGAACTCTCAAACAGTATTTTCGCCGGCCTGTCGCTCACAGTGCCAGAAGATATTACGAATGCTTAGAATTTTATCGAAGGTGTGAATTACAGAGGCTGTCGTGTCATCATCCTGCGGTCTCCGAGGCGCAAGGTCGGTTGGCCTAAGCGCGGGTCGAGATTTTTGTCGAGACTCGTTGCTTGTGCCAAGAATTTCGCGATCCACGAGATACGTATTCTAATTGCACACCGTACTTTCTGCCCTGGTAGCTCTGACACACGCGTTCCCTGCGTACCATCCTTGTAAAGAACAACGGGATATGATTCCTTAACCCCTTGCACTGTGATTTCTTTCAGAACTACGTTGATTAGCAATTCGTTCTTAATAATTTCCTCGATGAAACGAGAGGATTTTTGTTTCCTGATTGTCTCTTCCGTTCCCAAATTTTGATGACAGAAGATTCAAATTTTCTTTCGATTTAATAGAAATTATTGGCAGCCGTATTTATTAAATTATGTACGAAATGTTCGTCACGAGTCTGACTTGTTATTATAGTGCAAGAGGTTAAATGATCGCTAGACATGACTAATCCTCCAAACGCTAATTCATATCAGGTTATTGCATATACAGGGTGTACCAGCATCGGTGGTACAACTGTGAAGGGGATGATTCTACACGAAAAAGCAAATCAAAAATAAGAAATATAATTTCTTGAAAAAGCGTTTGGATACTTTCGTTACCCACTATAACTATGGTCATAAATAATACTAATATAATATCGTGATGTACTGTGTTAGTCATTTCTGTCTACGGATTTAGAATGGATTTAAATGAAAATAAGACATGCAATTTAGTTACAAACTTACTTTATTAATGCAAAAATCGTTGTAAATGCTGGATTAAAAGAATAGTGTTTGTTTCATTGTTTTTGCTGTTTTGTTCACTCTTGTATCGTGTCTTTGTTCAAAATTATTCAACTTTGAAGATGCCCTACAACTTATTGCGATATTTTCCATCTATAGAATTCTCATGAAAGAAATATTTAGGTTTCCAAGTGAGTCCCGATGTTCTTCTCTGCGTCGTTTAACCCTTTGCACTCGAGTGGCGACTCTGAGGCGCCACTAAAAATTGGTATAATATTTTTCAAAATATTTGTAATAATATTAGATTCGTTTATATTAATCTTTAATGAAAGTTTGTTAATATTTCGAATACTGTAGTTACAAATAGGCTAAATTTCATATGCATAAATCGCATAATCGCGGCTTTCGCATTACATTTTGTACTGCGATGTAAGGATTAGAATAGGACATATTAAATGACATATTGTATTATTATTGTATAATACTGTGACTTATTAAATGAGACGAAACCAAAGTATAAAATTGTTATAAACAGTTTTTAATTATTTTTAGTTTAAATGTTTACTATTTTCAATCGTTTTTAATACTTTGCAATAGTTTAAAAAATTTTTTAATATTTTGTAATAGTTTCGCCTAGTTTTCCATGATCTTCTACTTCCTTTTGATTGTTTTCAGCTTCTTTTATATGCTTTATAACGGCTACATAGCCTGCATACAATGGAAATAATAATAATATTTGTTTTTTAATGTTGTGAATTATTCCTACTATGTAATAATACCAAAAATGAATAAAAAGGCACGTTTTGAATCTGTTAAATAATAAAAATAAGCTTTTGAATACTTTACGAATAATTTGTGTTTGTTTATAATTATATTTTCGAAGTTAAAATATCATAAATAAGTTAGTAGGTACATTTTAGGCATGCGAAGTGAGAAAAATAATTTTGGCCAGCGAGATCGGGGAAAATACTCCACTGTGGGCAGCGCAGACATTACACAAAACCTATCGGAGTCTTTACTCCGGTGCTATCGATTTGTAAATAATGAAATAGTTCCGTAAAGAATTTGAATTTCTAATCAAAGTTTCCGTCCCTCGCGAGAAGAAGTTTATTGCGATTTCTTGCAGAAATTTTTCGCGAAAGTCAATACGAGAAGAATCCATCAGCGCGACGGCCGAATCGGAAATGTGTCGGTTTCATTTGCATCAGTTAACTGTAAGGTGAAAAAAGTTCGAAATCGCGTTAAGTGGCTAAGTGGAAACTAGGGAGGAGAAGTTTAAAAGTGGTCGGCGATGCGATTAATCGAAGAAAGAGAGAAGACACGAAACGAAGACGGGGAACGCCGACATGCAAACTCGACGGCTCTTTCCTAGTTTGCAAAATTCGTCGCGCAAATTACTGGCCGTGCTACTGACGTCCAATTAATCATCGTAATTTTCAGTTACTTGGCAGCCGTTGAACTATTCTCTCAAGCAAGCCGGAGCAATTACAGCGATTCCTTTCACCCTACTCGGGTTGTAGACGAGTCTATAATGATTTTTTCTTCATCGATGTTATAGAAAATCAAATTCTCGCGTTAGAAACTTGGAAATACACGCTGAATGAGTTCAACGTCTTCCATAATTGTAGTCTATCGCACCCATGCGAATAAGTCTGTCAGTATTTATGGAGCATTTATGGGACACCAGGCAAAATTGATGCGCAGATTATTTTAAGAAATTATTTACGAATGTAATCTGGCGCGTCGCACTTTTTGCTGAAAAGATACGGCGATGGAAAAAGAATTTACCAATTACTCGAAAATATTTTACTATTAGATTGTAAATATTCCTGAAATTGTCTTTTATGTCGGAAGTATAGTTCTGCTTCCTGTATACTGTTCCATAAAAATGTTTACGATGATAGAATACCGTACATCATAACGCGAAGCATCTTGGCAACAGAAATTACATTCTGCTATGCGCGCAACTACATCAATGTATGTTTAGAAATAATAAAGTACTATCTTGGCTACTTTAGTGAGTATACAATGCCGTAAAGAATAGTGAAGCCATTCATTGGTATAGTGAATGAACGCAGCAATTAAAAACTCAGAACGCGGGTGTTTTGAATTTCCCTCGCAAATGACTTAGCAAAAATGACGTTTGGCAAACGAAATTAAAATCTCTCTTCTATTAAAATGCATTTAGATACGACAAAAATATGACAACCGAAAACGAAGAAAGCAGAAATTATGATTGCACAGATTGGAGTCTAAATAAAGGGTCTATATCGGAAAATATATCGAACGAAACAATAGATAGAAACTGACAGAAATGGCTCAGCAAATTGTGAAAAGAGGAGAACAGCGACTAAATATATAGATAGAAACTAGAAATATGTATGAAATATGTAAATATGCGAAGGAACTTTGGAAATATAGGACCGCGTAAAGCAAATCCAAATATTTCGACTGCGGAACCAAGCTAAAAAGTATGCTGCTACGAAACAGGTGTGACGATTACGAGTTTATCTGAGAGCAAAAAGAGAACGAAAGCGTGGATGAAAATCTTGACATCGGCCACCAGGATGCCATAACGGAATACGATCCCGTTCATGGCGAGAAATATACGCAGTCGGTGAAGAACGTTCGACGAAATTTATACGGGCACGTGGTGCTCGAGACAAAATACTCCGCAATTTAGTTGATGCGCATTAGCCCCCGCGTTTAAATGCAAATACGATGCTAGGTGGTTATTAATCTCGCCTTAAGGTAAAACACGTTGGATTTACGAGGTGTTGCTAGCCGCGAGGAGTTCTCCGGATGCGCGGACATCCACCGCCATTAGGTATAATTTTTCCGTCGCTCTCCATTCGTCTTCTAGATCAGCAGTTTGCAAATTTCCGTGGCCGCGTATCCCTGGCAAAACATACTTTACAACATTCGCTTTCGTTTGCGCGAGTTGCCGACCGCGACAGCCTACAGATTGCTAGCTCGACTACGGGCAGCGGAAATGGAAAAATTCATTTGGGATCTCGATCGGTAGATCAGGCGGGAATGAAAGAAACGGGGAGCGGAAATAACATTATAAATAATTTAATCCGTTGCACTCGATTCTGTGGCATCACTAAAAATTGCTATAGAAATTGCTTAGAGTATCTCTCGGATAAATATCGGAAACAAAAAAGAAAGTTTTCCAAAGTAGCTATTAAATTATTAAATGTGTTTATAATTGAGGGTTGTTAAAAATGTAAGTATTGTACGAACAAATTACCTGAAATTTCATATGCATACGATACAAAATGATGCCAAATGAAAATACTATACGTTGCAAGAAATATTTGATATTAAATCATTTTCGAGTGCAAAAGGTTAATATTATATTCTGCATAATAATATCTCTGCGAAACTACCGTATAATTTTAATCATATAGATATGCAACTGTCGCATGTATTAACCAAAATGACTTTTCGACAGCATAAAGTAAGTTTTTCGTAAGGGCTTAAAACTGTGATCATCTGCTCAATGCCGAATGACCTTTTCTTTCTAGTAATACTTAACTTGACCCTTTTAAATATAAAATTAATCGCAACACAATGCACTTCAGCATTTAGTTAGTGAAGATTTGTAATCTCAATTCACATCTTTGATCGGGAATGACGATAACATCAGCGATCGGGATCGTCAGTAGCGTTATAAACAGCTTCGCGTCAGTAACGAAATCAACAATTTGCACTAACATTTGTGAAAAACGAACAATAGGAAGGGAATATAAAGCGATTCCTATTTGTAACCGGAACTGATAGTGGCAGTACAAGCAGTACATGTTTTAATGTACTTTAAAAAAAGAGAACGTATGCACGATGCGGTCTGACGCATGCAGAAGTATCATGGGGTAACAACACGGTACACTGAAGTTAACACTCCTTTCGGCAGTGATTTATCACGACACCGCCGCGGTAATTTGTCGCCGATGTTTCCGACGATGATTTATCACTTTGCAAACGATTGCTTTTCCGGCTACTGAAATGTTACTGTCGTCGATTTCAGTCGGCAAAAGAAACCAATGAGCGCAGTGGACAAAATAGTGACGAAATAACGGTGCGTGGAAATAGAGTGACGATGAATCATAGTATGGGATGACAGCCTGTCCATCTCGTTTCGATCCCAAACAAATTAATGCATCTTGCACACGAGATCACACGAGATTATCTTAAACAGGAACGTCGGAACAGCGGATTTCTGAACATGTAGCGCGTGAAGCCTTAAATTAGTAATGTTAGAATACTGCGGAAACTATTACATGCCTCAATGAGAGTAGTTTCATAATAAGTTCAATAATAGGTTGGTTCTAGTGTGAATGAAAATGCCAAAACTGCACGTGCCAATTTTACCGCAGAAGTATAGAGCAACTACGTACTATAATTTCTGAAGCGTGTCGGTGAGTGAGTAGGCGCAAATAAAACACTAGAAACGTTAAAAACATTTAAGAATGTCAGATATAGACGTGTGTCTAGTTACTTGTGTCAGATTTCATCTTTATTGATTTGTAGAGTAAATCGTTTTGCATATGGATTTGAGCAGATTACGCGTGGAACGTATTTGGGCAATAGAGAATTCTGATATTGGAGGAGTGAATAATCGAATACTGACAGCTTATTCAAATTATTAACTTCTTAGGCACGACACGCCACTTCAGTGGCTTTCGCGAATGTCATCTTCCAGTACGACGCGTCACTATAATGGCTTCCGCGGATGTTTCGGGCTTTACTCAATTGTATTATTAGTTATTAAAATAAATGCTTAGAGTGAAAGTATATGTATCTTTAAGAAAAATGATAATTTAATCATGGAGACTTGATTCGAAGGGAACAGCATTGTCTGTCATATATTGCAGTGTAATTCATAATTCGCCACGATCTCTACGGTACAGAGAAACAGCCCCGTGCAAAATTCAGCCGTGCCTAAGAGGTTAAAGGGCATTTTACTACACTCTTGCTTCTTGCAGCTGATGCAGCTCGGCCATTAGCATCGCATTAACTACGTTTCTGTAAATCCTCGTTTGTTTTATATCAGACCAGTCTGATCTGTTTTATATACCAGATCTCCAGTCTGATCTCGAGACACAACCTATGATTACCGCACAATTGTTCCTCGTAATACATAAATGAATAAACAAAAGCAACCGAGCGCGATGACAGACGTTGGAGAAATGTCCGCTCTATTAAAAATCGAGCTGCTACTTTTGCATCGCGGATCGCGCGTAATGACGGGCGCCGCGTTGTCAACGGATGCTTTTCGCGAGCTGTGAGCGGAATCGGCGTTTAGACGGCAGCCGCGTTTACTCGACTTAAGCCGTTTCATTTGCGCGACAAAGGGACGATTATCCGGACTCGTTCGCACCCAATTCCATTCGCAGATTGCGGCACATCGGCATGCAGACAGTCGCACGTTTGTTCTTCATAATTGTCCCCCCGACTAAGCCTCCAGTCGCCGACTAAAAGTCGATCCAGGATTTCTCGATTCGCTTCGTTTCAACCTCTATTAGAGAGCCCGGGAGCCCATTCGATCGTCTGTTTGTTGTTTTAGCCAGACCGGCCGCAATATACACTGTGAGGCCTACACAGAACGTTTCATCAACTCGGCAAAGGGCTGTTTTCATTTCCAGCCCCCTGCTTTCGGTAATTTCGCTAACCGCGGTGGAGGAAATGATTCGATGAACATCGGGATGCGTGAAGTGTATGTTTTAACACGTTCGGCATCTCGTGCGTCATTCGCTGCTCAAGGACACAATGAATAGTGGTTATTTAACGGTCGAACGGCGGAAACTTTCGGTAAAACTATCGCTCGGTACGCTCAAGATCATTTATAATTTTATTTATCGTTTTTTTGTCGATATACTCCTTACTGTTAGCTTTTCCATAGGTCTTGTCGAGACATGGAAGTACTTCGATTATTAGAAACTATATAGTCAAATAAGAGTTAATCTTTCCCTTATTTCTATAGCTTGATATGTCCTTTGATGTTATATTGATACAACGATAAGGGGTCAATACGATGAGAAGCTAATGAAACTTGTAAATTCCTTCTTCAACAATGAAAATCTAAGGTAATAAATAAAATAGTTTAGTCGATGGCAAGAATTGCAATTGAAAAGTGGATATTAAAACTAAGCATTTTAACATTGAAAGTTGTTACCAGACTAAGAATCTTCATGCATTTATGAAATAGTAGGGAGATTTTAAAAATACAAGGAAACGTATACACTATCAAAATCCAATGGTACGTTTTTTATTTTATTTTTAGAACGAGTAATCTTTTAGTTGTCGAAGAAATTTTGTCTTTAACTCTAATTGTCATAAAAAGGCAGTATGAAAATAATGATTTCCATAAAAGTCTACGAAGTTATGATATTTGAATTATATATACATGCACATCAAGAGAAAATTTTATCCAGACCTGGCTCCAGTTACAGTTTATGTGTAAAAGGGTTTATGGCCCATTAATAATAATAAAAATATCTATCAGAGATCGGACGGTACTATTCAAACATCCTCTGTTTGCTGTTTTAGACTGATTGATTGCGTATTACGTACGCTGTCTTGGACCTTTATGAAAGGCTTACATTCGTCAGAAATGTTTCCATTCTGTTTTACGCCGTGGAGAACGGAAATAAGACCAATCTCAACATATTCATTAGCGATTTATAAAAGTATAAAAAGACTATTAAGCAACAGATGGAACAGGAATATACGTATACGGGAATACTAATTCTGGACATTAATTTTTTAAAAGAATGTTGCAATTTTAACTCTCATACGCTTCTGAAAATAATTCTACAAAGGATTATAGAGTAATACTGCTCTCGAAATGATCTGTTTCAACTTTAAACCTTAGATTATTACACCGCGTTTCATCTACAATTTTATAATTTATACAATATTTTCAATTTGGAAAACATAAGATTATTTGCAAATGTAACAATATAGAGAATGTTTCATTGTTTCTCTTACATGTAATATATTAGATTTCCATTACTCCTATTGTGTCAAGTAACGTTTTCTTAGAACAATTACTTAAGTTACATGCTTTTTTCAGTCCTGGACGCAGTAATTGGACAAAGCGCCTGGTCATAAACTGGGTGTTTACGATATTGCAATTTCCCGAATACTGTTTCTTCCGGAATATGGTCAAAACAACATTAGTAAAGAGAAAAAAGCAAGGACGAGAATAAAGGGGAGCAGGATGTTTATGGTCAGACATTTCTTCCGATCGATATAACTGTACATATTTTGTACTTCTAAGGAAACTATGTTTGGTATTATTACGATCTCATGAAAATTATAGAACTGTTTCTTTGAAACAATTCATAGAAAATTCCAAGTTTTTCAAAATAACAACGATAGCAAATTTTTTATTTGAACGAAAAATTGAATCAAATTATTAACATCGTCCTACGGAACTATAAAAAAACTATATATATATATATATATATATATATATATATATATATAACTTTAAAGCTATATACTATACTTAAAGCTATATACTATAGCTTTAAGCTATATACTATAGCTTTAACGGTACACAAGGGAGTATAAAGAGTTGTTTTCGCACCCTGAAAAACTAAAGGAATATTACCGGGCGCTTCTCTAAAAGTGCCTCAGAAACTCTGTAAACTTTCAACAAATCAAAGTCGTCTTGTTAGAAGGTTGTTTTGAAAATCTTCTAGGAAGAGTATTAAAGTTCGTGTCCGAGAAACCGGACATCACAGAGTAGCAACACCAGAACCGGGGCTAATTTCTTTCCTTTTCCATTAATTCGGGTTTGGAAATTTATGCGGGTGATAATTCAACGTCTACCCCTCGCCACACGACAATGATAATAACGATGGGAATGATTTACTTGAATTATCCGTGGCTTCGAAAGTCAGTCGTGCGCAGGCTAGCCGGGGCCGCACGTGTTTCAAAATTAATGCTTCAAGACGGCCAAAACTATGTCTATCTTCGACACGTCTACATGGAACGACCGCTCGACAAGCGGCTGAAATTATCCGCTTGCCGACCTACCGATCCGACAAGAGTTATTATTGAAATCTTCGAGCGATTCCGGTTGTCCGTGCCGGTGCACAGTGACGGGCTTTAATTAAATAAATATTTATCCGAACGGCAAATGTTCGGGAAACGTGCACGCCATACGCGTGCTGCTCTCGCTTCAGCCTCGCAAATACGAATAGAAAAGTTCTCCACCGGTAAATGAATAAAAATATAATTGCCACTTGCTTGACAAAGATTTATTTAGTCTTGATAAAAGAGAACTATGTAACGAAGTTCGTGTACTTGTTGTTTCTTTTGCTTTCGGTTCATTTCGCCAATTTACTAAAAAGATTAAAAATCTCCTTAAGAATGATGTTCGTCGTCGGAATACATAGGTTACATAGTTTGTGTTTTCTAAAAATACTCCTGACGTTTTAATCAATGTAGAGTGTGTATTGGAATTGTTACTCCGTTTTTTGATTCAAGTATTTTATTAGTTGAATTGTAAAACTGAGAATCTTACGAATGAATTCAAATGATATATGTAGAGAAAAGTGTATAACATATTAGGTGAATGTTCGTGCAGTCTTTTGTCAACGATAGACTTAAGCGGAATTTCTTACGTTAGTTTATAAGCCTAATGCACAAAATTGGTATCAATGCAAGACTGTAGACACGTATTCGATGTCCGTTTTTATATCAAAGCTGAGGCTTTGCGCTTTCATTTCTCATATACAGTAAATATAAACGTGAGGAGGGTTTCTGTTAGTAAAAGAACATGAAAATTGTTCAAGCGATTTAGATCTTAAGAATTGCAAGCAATATTAAACTCGTTTCTACATAGACTTCATAGAAATCTGTTTCTACACGTGTAAAGAAAAAGAGCTGTGCTTTTTTGCACGATAACGTACACTTCCATATTGTTTTGCTAGCATGTCCAAAAATAAAGGATGTGGTATAGGAAGTTTTACTACATCCGCCTTATGGTCTAAACCTGTCTCCATGTGACTATCGCCTATTTTTGTCTGTCTAGAACATTTTTGCAAACAAGCGAATCTGAAAGCGATATCGAGTTTAATTAAACCAGTAATTCATTTATTTTTCACAAGTAAATTCAAAAGTTGTCATACTAGCATAACGTAAATTGGTCATGAAATGTTATAGACATAAGCGATGATTATTTTGTTAAAATATTCAACTTATTCTTCCCAATACGTGCTGCACTATTACCTGAACAACAATAAACTAATCGAAGTCAAATTCGCTGCATTTGTAATCGAACAAAGGGACGAACACTTACGAATATTTATATTTAGACATAAGTTGGACAATTACACCATGCAGTGTCACAAATACCTAAATAAATGTGCAATAAAATATTGTCATTTTACATTTATTACTCATTCTTGCAGGTGAAATCACTTCTTCAACGCATCCCGATTTTAGGCACATCGTAGACACATTATTACTAAACCGCGGATAATTATGCATTTATGGCTTATGTGAATGTGCCGAGTACAAAAAAAAAACAGGTGCATCAACCGAACAACTAATCCCGTCACTTCATTCTTTCGGAAGGAATCTTTTAATCAGCGAGACAAGTGTCTCATTCTGATTTTCGTAGGTTTTCAAGAATATTTGCTGTCTAATTATTGCGGAAACTATTTAATATCGTTCGATGATTATGATAATAGGAATAAATGTTTTAAACTATATAGTATTGGTGTAACCAACCATTCCGACTGTTAAAATTATCAAACTGTTCTGTCATGGAAAATTTAGCGAGGATAAACCGAAATACACTGATTAACCGGCAAGTATAACACGATTATTGTTAATCGGAAGTCCCAATCGCGAGCGGTGTTCGCCGAGCATTCATCAGACGAATTTACATTCCGCTCGTTTCTCCGTTCAAAGCGAGTTCGTTGCCAGATCTAAAATCGTCTAACCGACAATGACGTAGAATCTGAGTAAATCGCGCCTGTTGTCTCTCATTTCGCATTAACGCGCCGCGTCGCGTCGCCCCGACTAATCTTTCTTATTCCGCGTTGCAACGCGTCGCTTTGTCCTGTCGACTTAATTTCGTATCCGAACTTCTCTTTGTTCCGTTGCGGACAACTGATGCAGATGCAATGAACAACGTCGCAGGATCGTTTATTTCACGCGATTCCATTCTTTGACGAATGCCGAGCATCGAGTATCCTGATTAAGCCTGCCGCAGTCTCTTGTTGCTCTGTGCATTTGACATGATGTTGGAAATTCGGGGGCCTGTGCATTGGGCGGCGTTCTACACGCTTTTCTCAGACGCGAAAGCATTTCTGCAAAAGCGAAGTTATTCTATAATTGTTGAGATAATAAAAATTTCTCTGCAACGTGCTCTCACTTTTAGTGCTCGATTGTTCTGGCTTTAAAGATTACTGCAGGATTGAATCAAATCATGTGAAATGGGGGATTCCTGGGATCATTTTAAGCAACTTTTTCCTTACCGAAAATGCAATCTGCGGCTTTGTTTACGAGTTATTAATGAAAAACACTGACCAATGAGAAGCGAGATCAGCTGACGCGAGGCAGCCGAGCCAATGAGAGGAACTGGGCTTCAACCGCCCGTTAGCTCGACCGTCTCACGCCAGTCGAGCTCGCTTCTCATTGGTCAGTGTTTTTCGTCAACAACTCCTAAATAAAACCACGAATTTCATTTTCGCTAAGGAAAAAGTTGCTTCGAATGACCTCAGGAACCTCTCGTTTCCCAGAAGTAACATAATTTTGGAACATCCTGTATACTGTGTAGATTGCTTACTGTGAGAAAAATAAATAGCGACAGAAATTTTAGCGCGACGTTGCTACTGTAAAATTGTATCGCTTGCTTATGATGCGAAAGAAATTGGTCTTATGAATTAGCATTTAATTTATAAATTTAGGGGCTTTATTATTCATAAGACCCCATATCCTACGCTATTTTTAATTAGATCTATAAAGCAATAGAAAAGTTGCTCTCATCACCTTTCTATCTTGAATTATTGAGATTCTGTTTTAAAAAATTCTTTCCCCAATATGCACACTTGAACATGCGTAAACAGCGTTATCATTCGTGAATGTTTGAATACTATTTGAATACGAAACGAATTTCCTTGACAACTCAATAAGTATTTTTAAAGTAATGTTCATATATATATATATATATATATATAAATATTGTAACTGTTGCGCAGCTGAGAAAGTTCTAGAACTAAGCGAAAATGCATTAAATTCAACCAGAACCACATATATAAAAATGAAATCTCTGTTTGGATCTGCGATGTACGTAACACGCTTGCAGTACCAGTTTCTCGAGTGGAAACAGATTCTTTTTGTATAGTGGAGTACTAACAAGAAGAAACGGTGCAATTATCCGAAGACCAGTTCATGGAAATTCAGATATGTTTAATACCATTTGATTCTATTAGAGCTACTACCTGGAAGTGAAATATTTATGCATGGATACTTTAAAAAGTAAAATAGAAAGTAAGCAGGCCAACTACTTTTGTAGCTGGATAATTTATATATATATATATATATATATATATATATATATATGTGTGTGTGTGTGTGTGTATATAGTATAGTTAGTATATAATATATATACTAACCTGAAGATTATTTTAAAGAAATTAAAGTAAAGAAAAAGTTTCCTACCGAAAGATTTCTTATGCAAAGAGGATTGAAATCACCATTGGCATTTGTTAATATAAAATATCAGAGGTCCACCGTCTAATTATTACGTTCAAAAATATATCAATTTGAATTAGGTCTGAATTAAGTAATTACCTTGTCTTTGCATGCCCACGTCAATTACAAAACTCATTTGCCGAAGTTTCCACATCCAGCGACATTGAAAGTAGAAACGTAAAAATATCATTTTCTTCAACTACTCATATTCATTCAGCATTTTGTGACGCCACCATCTCGAAAAGAGTTCGACAGATTCAATCGATAACATCTGTTGTGTCATTGAATCTGTTCCCACCATTTTTAAGAATTGCCAACCATCGAGTGATATATGATAATGTTTTTGAGAAGTATCTACCCCAGTAGACGAAAGCTTCTTTCATCGTTCTCATGAAAATCAAGCAAAAAATTGCTTCATTGATAACAGACTCCGGTTTGCTTTAGTCATGCCAAGCACGTGCACTTTATCGCAACATTTTCACGACTAATGTAGTTTATTTTCATCAATTATCCGCTTGCTACACAATTCTGCCCGATCTACGACGCTATGCAATTCGTTTAAACGAAATCTTCGCGTCCTAGTGAATCGAGTACAAAGGCGCAAAAAATCTATGCAAGGTTCGATCGGTGACTGGCTCGAGGAATTAAGAAACCATACAAAAAGAACTTCCGCTCTGAGCGCAACTCGAGTCCATTGGCTTCATCGCGGGCTAACGTTCGATAATATTTTCGGTCTCCGCACATTATGTAACGAAGAAAGAAATCCATTCGAGCACACTCGGTCGGAGAAGTGCCTGATCTTTCTCACAAAAACACGACTGGTTTTAAAGCTGTCGACAGTTGATCAGAAATACAAAAACATAGAAAGAAAACACGATAAAGATTTTGAAATGTTCAATTCAAAGTTCCGACTTCCTTCCTGATAATACAGACTCATTGACGTAGGCAATGTCGGTTTTCTAGCGCGACGAAGACATAAGTTGCTATATCCGTTATCACAATTTTCTCCAGTGACAGTAAAATGTGATCATATTCAGAAAAAACTGTCTAGGTCAAACATAACCTTGACATAACTTCAACTTTAATAACCAAATTCTAACACCCGATCCTGCAATGCAGATGTATTTCCATACTCCTCTGTTTGCCTCTTAGAGATATATTCACCGATGTTCTTCATCAACCCCCATTCCACCAGTCTCGACTACGATACTTATAACGACCAGAGACTATTATACAGATTCGAAATCGCAAATTTCGTAGAAGAAATCAGCAAAGTAAACATTGTTCGTTCATTGTCCGTGGAACAAGGGATAGCGCCTGGCCCGGTCCAGGCCGGCTGAACCTACGCGCCAAATAAAGTTGGTAAATCCCACCGAAATCCGCGATCGAAATAAGTCCGTTTATCCTTGACGAACATCAGGATGAACTGAGAATCTCGCGCCGCCGCCGAACAAATTCTACGTTTATTTCTGGCGAGTGGGCATAGCGTACCGGAACCTCTCGATAAATCGCGTTATATCTCAGCACGCCTCTTTTATGCATCGCCTTCGAACTCCGAAGCAGATCGTTCGACGATTTTCTGGGACGAGTATCAAACGAAAACAAGAACACCGGGCAGCCTAATCGGCATCGCGTGGGTTCCGTGTTCGACATTTAAGAGGACTGGACAGCGCGAGCGTTTAGCAATAAACGCCCACGCTGGGGCGCCAGGCGACAGGCCCTACACAGTTACGATAATCGCACGTGCCAATTAAATGTGTCCTCACTTACTTCTTGGATCTTGTAGCTGGTCCGGACGGTCTTTCGTTTCGTGGTGGTGACCTCGTAAGTTTCCTCGACGGTGGGCGCATCGTCGTTCTCTTTGTGGTTGTTATCGCCGCTGCCGCCAGTGATGTCGTGCACAACATCCTCTGTGCCCGTGGCGTCGCTGTCGAGGACGTCCGTGGCATCCATCCTCGTGTTCTCCGTATCAACTTCCAGGGTGAACGATCGAACGCCGACGGAACTATCCGGGTAATCGCGGAACCAGGCCTCCGGTAATAGGGTAGCTGATACCGGGTACCGAGCAGGTACGTGTCGAACGCGTCCTTGGTGCACCGAACCAAGTGGAAATCGTCGGCAAATTAGGCTCGGAACGGTCGCGAGCTGCCGCGCGAAAAACTCGAACGTGCGACCGCCGAAACTATTCCGGGATTGACGAAGTTCTGCACGAAGCGGAGAGACTGCTCGTACTAAGGCACCGCGGTTCGAGAAACCCGCCGCGAACGTGTTCTCGCGCGCCTTTCAACGGCGAAAATAGATTCTCAAGTTTTCCCAATGGAACCAAGTACGTTCGAACCCGCCGAGTGTCGATTTTGTCGTTCGCCGCCGCGCCGTCGCGATAAATTTGCCCCGAACCACCCGACGCCGATCGAATCTCTGCCCGCTGGCTATTTCTCCTCGAAAATCGTCTGCCCGCTCGCGATTCCGACCGCGTCTGCACGAAAGGACGCGCTGCGAAGCCGCACTACTGACACTCGGAGACGCATCGATCACCGGAAGGATGATCTCTATAACGAGCCGTCGCGGCGTCAGTGTCATGGCTTCGGTCGTGCTTCGTTACTTAAGAAAAATCGCGAAGCGATTAAACACGGTACAAATAATATATTGCTTTCTCATTTCACGCGGCACAGTTGGGTTGCGTAGCTTTCTCTTCGGTGGAAGGATCTCAATGAGTCATATTCAAAATTAATCGTACGCTCTCGAGTATATTTACATTCACAATAAACAATCCATTTTGTGATAAAATTAAATTGCTTGCGCGACGGAGAACTTGAAGAGGGAATGTACAATCGCTCTGAATATCAGGTAAGCACTGCCATCTGATGGTCCGCGGGCCAACTTAAATCGCAGGAACGCCACTGTCTAAATGTTCTCGATGATCTTGCGGTGATCTTCTCGTGATCACAGCAACAGTGAATTGTTAATATTATAAATATATTCTTAAAAATCACAGCGAAATTGGTAAGGCATTCTCAAACGCAAACGCACGTGTCTCCGCGGTACAATATATCCTGCGTACTGCGCTTCCTTGATAGATTTCATGTTGTGAATAAGCGTAACATGCCAACAATTTTATTGTAACACGAAGTTTCTAAATAAACAAGGTCAACCAACAGTTTCGTTACACTGGGATGACCGATTAATCTGGTATAAATGCGTCGAAAAGCTTTCGTTGTTCGTATCAAATAAAACTTTATAAATTCTCATAGGTCTTTAACTGCGTCAAGTCCTTGGGTCGGAAGACTCCCACTTCCGTGATAATGCCTTTGATCAAACTAGCTGGGGTTACGTCGAACGCTGGATTCCAACACTGAATCCCAGGTGCAGCGATTCGTTGGTCGTTCACGTGAGTCATTTCCCTTTCTGGCCTTTCTTCGATGACGATATGGTCACCACTGGGAATACTAAAGTCTATGGAGGTCCGTGGAGCAGCGACGTAGAAGGGAACGTTGTGATACTTAGCGACTATAGCGATCTGGAAAACCAAAACAAAATAGTGAGGACAATTCAGAAACATAGATTTCAATGGTTTATTTTCACAGTCGCTGAGCAACCTACCTGGTAGGTTCCTATTTTATTAGCCGTGTCTCCATTCGCGGCTACTCTGTCTGCACCAACAACAACGGCAGTTATGTTTCTCGACTTCATCAACGCTGCTACCATGTCGTCGCAAATCAATGTAGCTGGAATTTTTTCGTAAACCAGTTCGTATGCAGTCAACCTTGCACCTTGATTGTACGGCCTAGTTTCTGAGCAATATGCATGTTCTGTAAGTAGAATCGATACTATACAGCTGTGTCGAATCTAACTCATTGGTTAAGAACTAAGGACATGCAAACGTTACCAAGACTATTTTTCTTATGTAGAGATCTAATAACACCTAAAGCTGTGCCATAACCTGCTGTTGCAAGGCTGCCAGTATTACAATGCGTCAGAATCCTGACTGGACTATCTCCAGATGTATGTTTCAAGATTTCTTGAGCTCCAAAATCACCGATAGCCTTATTATCTGCTATATCCTTTTCAAGCATAGCTTCTATAGCCTTGAGAAACCTATAAGCATCGTTAATAATCAGATTAGTATTATATATATTTATCTATAGACTTCTATCTAAACTATTGTACCTCTCTTTCATTTCTGTTGCAGTAACACTCTGATCTTTACTAAGCATATTGACCAACTGAATTAATTCATCCGCAGCGATCTTCATGTTAACTGCTGTTGGACGAGCTGATACCAAATAATTCAATTTACCTTCGACGTCCTGTCGAAGACACTTTTTGTCGACAGGTTCCTCTTTCATGAGTTCCGTGGCAAGACTCAGACATCCAACGATAGCTATAGCAGGTGCCCCTCGGACCTAGAACATTCCAGTCAAATGAACCACAAATATCTTCACACCCTTTCTTGTCATCAAGCAATATTTTAGTAGCTTAGACACAATTTAAGTCAATTAACTCTTCCAATTAAGATTTCATTCGCACGAATCAGTTCGCACAAATCGTCGCTGCAATTAAACTACTTTAACCAGTCAACCTTTATACCGACAGTCTACAGCCCCATTACAGAATCAATTTTCTCCAATTTCGAGAGGGTATGTTGAGAAAAAGCTTTTCTACATTTGATCCAGAGATAATTTCGAAATGTTGAGTCGCAAAAGAACGTTAAAAGCTGTCGTACTTTTTCAAAGAACGTACCTGCATCTTGTTAATGACTTTCCAGCCATCCTCCACGCCTTTGACGGGTACGTAACGAGAGATCGCCGGCAACAGTATCTGATCGAGGATTTCCAGCCTGCCGTTTTCCCATTTGATCGCTTGCAGCGTCATTTTGCTCCGTCAGAGCCAGCTGCGTGTCGCGTAAGGCAGCAACGTGAAGAGACACAGGCGAGATTCGAGTCGCGGCTAATAGAACCGCGGCTTAGTTGTTTCTGAATGAAACGGCAGCCCGTTCATTTGAAGCTCACGTGCACTTCGTACGGCCGTGACTCGAAACCTATCGTGTAACACCGTATCGCACCGATATCACGTGACGGACGTAGCTACGTGTGTACCATGTATGAATTAGTCCTAAGCACCGCCATCTGCCGTCGCCAAGGAGAACCGCGCTCGCCGTCAACCGGAAGCTCTATCACGTGAATTGTTCAAATATTTCGCGACCTGGTGAAACGGCAAAAAACCCTCCGATTCGGTCTAGAATTTCGATGAAATTCGAGGAATCTTTAATAATTAGCGTCGGAGGCATGAAATAATTCGCCTATTTTTTACGGCCGTTTCTTGTCAGCGCTGACATATCCTATACTTTTTCTACAATGAGATACCTTCTCTGGAATTTAAGTGCAATCGGATTTAGAAAAGATTCACTTTTTTGTTTTCATCATATATGAAACGGCTCGTAGAGATATTATATCCTTAAAGTTTGTTGAAAAACTTTCTTTGAGTAACAAAACTATATCGGATGGATCAATTTGAAATTTTGATTGTGTGTTGAGAAGTAGTTGTTTTATTGTTTTATTTACAGGCGAAATGATAGTTTTGGGACAACTCATTTCTGTTTAAAAAACTTTAAATAGAATCGAATATTTGCATTTCAATAGTTGCAATTTACCTAAACATAATTTGAAGTTGTTTGCAAATCTGACAATAACTCTGAGTTTATAAATTGAACGTAATTGGAGTTTTTGATGTCAGATATATTCGAGAACGGACATCGCGTTAACCGTTAATCAAACAATTTCACGGAACGTTCTAGTTAGCAAATGACGGTACAGAGTATACTTTCAAGCAAGAGAAATTGAAATAACTTGAATAATACGATGAAAGTATAATAAAAACATGTTCAATGTTTCGCATTTATTAATTTCATTCGTTCTTGATGCCAAAACATCAAAGTTTATATTAAAAAATGAAAAATGTCGCCTAAAATTTAAATAAGTATTACTCGCAAACACCCAAGCCAATTTAAATTATCTATTAAATAAGTAACAACATTAGAATTTTGCTTATAAGAACTGTATTACAATTACCATACTTTCAAAAATTTTGATATTCTATTTTCTTAAAGCTGTTTTACACGACGACATATTGTAGTTCATTTCGCTAGTATCATTAAAAATATTTGTCCTTCTTTAGTATATCAAACTGTTTCATTCAGAACCCTAAATCATATAAATCCAATTAATATGGCTCAACTATGAGGTATCATGACTCGAACTCTCTTCATCAGTTTCTAGATACCTGCTTGTATTCTACCGTCGCGAGCTCTTTCTTATTCTGAATACACCAAGCTACCCGATCTTAACAATTTACACTTTATAATGGGATGCGGCGTATGGCTAATGGTTACTGAAAGTTGCGAGTGCAGTCTGCATCAGGCTGTCCTAACAAGGGAATGCTGTGTCACGACGGCCGGCGCGACGGGAATTTTTCTTTGTGAAGACTGGTGCAAAATACTGAGTACGCTATGAATAAGTAAAACCGTGAATATTAGCCGCTAACGTTTCACTGCCACTCTAGGAAATCACTTTAAAGGATATCATTGAAAAGGATAACCGTTGAAATAAAAACAGCGCGAAACTTGTCGGCTATTACTTCACGGCGAGTTTCACGGTTTAAAAAGGAAAAAGAAAACTGAAGCACTCGTTTCGATCGCTGGCTTACACCTCACCAAACGCGACACGAGGACGTAAAGCCGCGAAACTTAAATCAGGCACGCTTCGCCGCAAAGGAATCGTCCGCATTTCCGATGCGATTTCTCGCTTTGATCCTTTATATGATTCACAGCGAGACGAGGGGACTGGCTACGTTCGCCGTTCGGTTCAGCTCGTGACCGACTACCGGCGTCATATCCCGACTGCAAACTCTCCCATTTACTTGCCGCGTTTTTAAAAAAAACCTTTGCATTTCAAAATAGTCCGCACTTCACAGATGGTCTCACCTGTTCACGGGCGAGAAGCACATTCCGGGCTGAAAGTGTAATTCCAACGGGGGAATTTCGAGCGTTTTCACGACCCTTTCACCGTTCGTTTCGCGGGAACATTGGCAAAAGAACTTGAACAGGTGCTCACACGCGTGTGACTAATGAACCAATGTCGCGCCGCATCGCACTTCATCTTGAAAATGTTCGAAATTCTCACCGTATTGTTGTTACACACTTTTCGAGTTTCTCAAATTCCCAAGATCTTGAGGACCCTCAAGGAGGACCCAAGATCTTGAGGACTAAGAGAAACATTTTTCCTTATTTTAAAATTGGCGATTGTTGTATTTAATCATAACCTTATCTGCATTCTTTATACCAAAATAGAATGTCTGCCAAACGCAATTACGTAAACGGGAACATTTAAAAAAAAGAACTGTCAAATCATTTTTACGTCTAAACAAAGTAAACTAAACATTTACATACTAATATTTAGACTTCCATGATTTTGTAATGCCAAAGTGATCTGCCTAAAAGGTATCAGATTTTATCTTGGCGATCATCGTCCATGGCGAAGTTGTTAATAAAAACGTTTCTAAAAAACTATTTATACTCCGAAATTCTCTTCCTAAAGACAAAAACAGTAGCCATTGAAAAATTTATACTCATTTTGTAATAAACTAGAATTTTTGAAACCGAAGATGCATCGACCTATCCAATTTTTCTAGAAGGAAATCATTTTTTGGCGCACGTACTCCGGCTCGCCTTGTAGAAAAATAAATAGCAAAGTAGTCGCAGCAAAACAAACTAATTATTTATCGGGCCGGGCGTCAGGACGTGCCAGAACTTCGCCGCCGTTACGGCACAGTGGGCTTTACAATGAAAAAGTAATCCGAAGTTGTAGGAACGTTCGGTCGTCCAGCTAGTCTAGGCTTCTGAATTTTACAATGCGCCGCTCAGTACATATTACATTCACGTGTCGATTACTATTCGCGATTGGGCTCCGTCCTGTCCGTTAACAGTTTAAGTAACTCGTCGCCAAGTTTCATTAAAGCATGGCAAATAAGTTTGCGCGCAGTATACCGAAGTTGAATGCCGGTGACGCATGATATACGCTACTTCAACGCTTGTGCCGTAAACTTTTGGTTCGCGAACAAATGTTTGTTATCTACGACGCTGCTCAAAAATGTTCGACTTCAGTATCGCAATGATACACCTGTTGCACAATTTTCGTCTCACCTTGCTAAACTTTCGTTTCGTTTACATCGATATTATAGCACGTTGCAGGGCAAAGTAGTTGCTTTCATCAACGTAATTTATTGCGCTTTCAATTAGAAAATAGTTCTCAAGTGCGTATTAGTCACTTAATTAAATCAAACTCCGCGAATAAATTCGATATCGCTTGTTCTATGCAACATCTAAGGATAAATATAGCAATGTCTTATTTTGCGCTGGTTAGATTGCATTAAAAAAAATTAGATAGGATTGACGTAACTTTTATCAGTTATATAATAAACATTATTTAGAAGTTTCAGCTGTTTCTATTTGAAATCTCTGTTGCGAGTTTGACCCGTTACAAGGAAAGGTGTCAGAGTTGTTGCTTAATATTCTTATTTGCGATAGAGTTTATAGAAAAAATATAGGCTTTTTATGTAACTTAATATGACAGATGTTTAATAAGCGATTAAAAGTGCAAGCAAAATAATTTAGTTCGGTAGCTAATGATAAGCGAAATATTTGCTGGTTGGTTGAAAACATTCACTATGCTAAATTCTTAAAATAGCACAGTTTATGTACGCGTTGCATGATATTTAGACCATCATAGAATCGTTGATAAGATAAAGACCAACTAAGTTGCAACACGCCGTGGTTCAAATTGTAGGCTGAAAGAGCTCGCAGCAAATGATTTAATGGTGATTCGTTGAACTAACAGTAGGAAACGTGTTAAACGGATTCAAGAACTTAAAAGATTATGCCATTTGAATGCAACTGATACGCTTTCAATTATGCGTAATCTATATTAAATTAATTCACGAAGAGAACCGACATTTCCGCTGCTCGCAGAATTACTTTTCATATTCTCCCGTCGCAGAATCTCGCATATTCAAAAGAACTTTTTCTTCGCCCGCGAAGAAAATTGCACGCAGAAAATGCATAAAATTCACTTAATAGATAGAGATATTCCACATGCAAATGCCACGGAATTAATGCAACGAAAATTCGGCGATGATACGATCATTTACAAATCGATCGAACAATGAGTATTCGTATATGAAGAATTCAAAGGACGGCGGCGTGAGTGAGCTTGGCGTGGGGAAATGAAATCGAGAGATTTAC
This sequence comes from Augochlorella aurata, assembly GCA_028455555.1. Classification (NCBI taxonomy): domain Eukaryota; kingdom Metazoa; phylum Arthropoda; class Insecta; order Hymenoptera; family Halictidae; genus Augochlorella; species Augochlorella aurata. Next base: position 2,800,092 of record CM052148.1, read on the forward strand.
ACAAATTCATATTTACTTTAATTAAATATATCTATGTACATTATAGGTACATCATAATACATTCACCATATGACGACTGTACAGCTTAGCAGCACTTTCAATACTGTTCATAAAAATACATCGCATATAAACGAGCAATCGGTTTATACGCAAGGTCGGCCCGGGACTTGCGACCAGATAGAGCATTTTCCCTAATCTCTCTTTCTTCCCCGGCCCGGCGGCCATGGAACGCAGACTATATGTACAAAAAGATTTCGGCTCGAGATCGCAAGTCGGGCCAAACGAGGAAGGAACGTGCCACGTGAAATGTACGATCTTTGCCAGGGATCGGAAATGTGCATGACGGGAGTCGCGGTTAAAAATTCTTTTAAAAATGTCCACTGCGAAACAATCCCGACGAACCGAAACGACACTTTTGACATCAATGTTTCCGAAGATATCTCCTTATAATTGCTAATTTAAATTCAGAATTTTACCATATTTAATGTTGAACGACAAACTCGTTGTTTACGCGGAGCATCGAATAACAAGTAAACAGACGATTCGCTTAAGAAAATATCGTAATTTATTTCGGGCAAGTAATATTCCACTTCAATGGCAGCAAAGAAATTGAAGTAATATAATTTTAATGTGCCGTTTTAAAGTCGAAATTCAGATAACAGTCAGCTTAGCCGCGATTTCGATGCGCGATGCGAGCAATTCGTCGAGGCTGTTCCGTGAACAGGAGTCGTACATTTCAACTTCAGATCCCTGAATCTTACGGAAGTATTATTAACAAACAGCTGGCTGCCCGAGTGGGCTGTCGATTAACCTTAAGTACCATCGAGAAACACGAGATATTGACACTTTTGATACCGATGTTTATACAATTACATAGATTGTGTGCAAAGAATCCGGCTCTTGGTCGTCGCAACGACAACACGTCAGTTTTGCTTTTCTGAAACGCGAAATTATAGTCGGACTGAATACGACCAGCGGTTCAAGGTTGTTGCTCCCACCACCGGTTTAACGGGAACGCCTACTTTTACACTGCATTCCTATAAGTGGCGGATAAAAGTAGGAACGGCCAAGCCTTGTGGTAACTTTCGGTGACTTAGAACTAGCAAAGTATGTTATCTCCAATCGAATAATCCCTTTACACGCCACATATAAGAATGGGAAACTAGTAGTAAAAGAAAGAAAGCTCGCTGATTTTCTTATTCGATCTAGATGCCAGTATTTGGCGCTACATTTTGATTCGTTTGATAACGGAAGCACAGAAGGAATCACCTGATTTACAACTATAGTTCGGACAGCACCGAGATAATGGAAGGAGAAATTGGGGTGGCAGTAGAACGTGGTGGGGGTAACTCCTCCCATCGCCACTTATCATTAATGGAAAGGAGGAGTGGTCGGAGTCTAGAATTCCTCCACCGATCGCGAATTACGTTATCGGTCTGTGGACCTTGAGCGACCAGTCGATTCCGCTCCGACTATATTCGGATCTGATCAATTGAGAAGCTGCGCGTTATCATTAGCGACACCGACGAGCCACGAAATCTTATCTGCGAAATAAACAGAGCCGACTCGTGCTCTCCAACCACGTTATCACATATTTCTTTCTTCTTCTTTTCTTGTTTTTTTTTCTTTTAATTTCAATCTCACTCACTCTCACTCTTGCACGCCTCGCCGCAATGTGCACCAGGAAAATTGTTTTGCACTCGCCACTCTCGATTACTATGTATAGAAACGATTTTGCGAAACAACTTAAGGAACATTTGGTATCGAGGGCAGTAATTCGGTCGGGTGATGACGACGGGCTGGTGCGGGAAACCGAATTTCGAGCTGCGTTCGAGTACGTAGGAACGTCTTTCTTCTCTATCGTTTCAATGATTCTAGAACTGATTTAGGAAGGAAGCACTGTTTCGAGCAGATTGTCTTGCGAATGAAAAATTCAGTTTTCTGTATCGTAAAAATAGGACTCGTATATTCGTATCCGTGATTAGGACTTTTGTTCAACACAACTGTTTATTTTATCTTTCATTTGTTCGCGAACTCGCGAACTTTCTGCGGATTCGCATTCCCGAGAACTGAAGTATCGGGTTAATCGGAATGTTTGCTCCGTCTTTTACCTACGAGTCGGTTCAGGACGAAACTATTGCAATTAATCTCACTCTGATTACTTTAATCTAGTACCGTTGGATAGCTTCATACGACACGCGGAACCTTCGGAGAGCATATTTTGTCAGCTTTTAGTTTCATTGAAAAAGCGGAACGAACTATCTGCTCAATTTGTTTTCAAACAGAAGACCGTGTTTGCACGCGAGAAAGTGGATTGTTTTTCAAATATGGATTCAACGTTTTACGCGCGAAATAAAGTGGTAAACGGGAAATGTAAAGTTGCACTACCGATTACTTGCGATGGATAAAAATATAAAACTGCAGTTGTTTGTCAATATTTTAATTTGCGTAAATTGAGGGAAGCCCGATTGTGTGCCGAAAAACATTTATTCCGCATATTTATCTCGCGTTTATGAAACGTAATAAATCGTAACGCATAAATTGCACTCCGATTACGTATCCATTCCGTGTTTTGCAAACACAATTGTGTACCTCGCACAGAGACGCGGATACCGACTGGGAATTATTCCGCGAGCGCGTAAAAATATTTTCGCGTGTGCCGAAACGCGAGAGCCATCGACAGCGATGAAAACGTTTATAATGTGTTACAAATAGCAATTCGGGGAATTTCTAAAAGCATCCGTCATGTGCAAGGTTGCGCGGTTTGATGGAAATCTAACGGGAGTCAAAAACCGAAATTTCGATCGCACTGCCACTGGTAGACCTCTCCACCGGGAGCTAGAGGTAGGTTCAGCGTTACAATTTTTCTATCCCGCGACCATCTATCCCTCGAAATATCCTACTTGTTCGAATCTGCAAAATAAACGTACAACTAACGCGCGCTCTTAAAGAATAAAAAATAATTTGTTCATATTAATGCAAAATCCTTCTAGTACGAACTGGCAGCCTTAGTATTAACACGAATCAAAGATTCTTTGTTACTACTAAGCTTTTCTATAAACGAAGAGGTCAAGTTTTTAAAAATATATTAAAGAAAAATATTTTAAAAATAATTTTCTTGTTTAAAAACTTCGATGTGCATTGAAAAATCTATATAAAAAGAATAAGTACATTTCGTAAAACATGACGCGTGTTATGGGAATGTAACAGACTGAGAATTATTTCTCTAATGGAGGCAGACCCCATTAGTATGCCTGTTATTTTTACAGAGGATCAGATTAATGGCAGACAAAAGTGCAGGCAGAGGAACAAAAATGACAGAATTATGTCAGAGAAATTGTAACAAATAATCTAACTTTTCGTTTGAAAATATAAAATAGAGATTTCGAAGAAAGACAAAACAGATTCATTCAGAAGAATCGAGGAGATTTTATTTCGGAACGTTGAAATCCGTTGAAGAATAAACGTATCGCGAAGCCCTTAAATTCCCTGGATAGTCGGAACGCGCGATCGGGATAAATGGACAGCTTAACTGGATTTTTCACCAAAAAATCCTCGGCCACGTGAGAACCACTGTCTCGTGCATTACCGCAAAATGAACCGAAGAGATGGCCCGCGCGGAAGCTAACGCAATAAATTCACCCATTCGGCGGGGCAGAAGAACTTCATTTAATTCCGCGCTTCCCAGTTTGGAACGTAAGAACGCCTTTGATGCAAAGCATCCGGGGATCCGGTAAATTGTAAGTTAATAAATTCACCAGCACAATAGGGGCAATGCATCATACGCAACGCTCGCTGCAGCGCGAAACTTCTCGCCGCTTAACATTCTGATAGATTTAAAGGCCCCCTGAAAACTTTTCATCTTCTTCTACTCCTCCTTCTTCATCGAGTTATATAATATTTCAAATCGTAAAGTTGAATTCGTTGTTTACGCTGCAATTGCGTGACGTAAGAGACATTTTGCAGAAAGTTGCGACATCGTCTTCGCAAGCGAAAATATAACCGGAATATTCCAAAAATTAAAGCAAACGGTATTTCCGCGAGTACCGTGGTGAAGAGAATTAAGCTATTTACTTTATTCATGGTTGCCTCGACTGTTAGATCACGATCGCGGAGGAGTATTCTAGACACGAAGGAAATTCTTGGAAGTCTTTTAATAAAGAATGCGATAGGAACTTATCGAACAATTTAGCTGGCATGTGAAAGAGACAAAATTTCTTGCCAGATTATAGGAAAGCCGTTTTAACCAAATTTTTGGTGATATTTTATGATGTACGATACTGTCGATTACTTTGATACAATAATTTAACACTGGCTTCGGAATAAAGTGCGATCGTTAGCAAAAAGAATTAACACGTGTTCAGTGCCAAACTGAGGATTATATATTCTTCTTACAAATTGCAAAACGCGCAAACTAAATTTAGCTTATTAAACAATAACCTTGACATAACCTTAACCCTATCATTTGATTATTTCTTGTTTCCTCTTCATTACACAGTGCATAGTATTATGCATTATAAAGTGCAAAATGCGAAGTAAATTGACGTAAATTCAATAGTTCACTTTAAAGAAATGTTTCACTAAAATCTCGGAGACACTTTTTTTCATAGAATACAAGTAAAATTGATAAAATCAAGACCAAATGAAAAGCTTGACAATTTACATCTACATACACGCGAATCTGTAAAAAAGATCATAATAATGTTCACTTACAAACTTCTGCAAATAAAAAGATACTGCAGGTTAATTATACGCTTCAGATCAAATTGAACAGTGCGTCAATTAATGGTTGATTAAAGTTAATGAATAAAAGATGCAATAAACAGTTTTCTCTCCAGAACCGCAGAATATCGTCCCAGTTAAAAAGCGATTTTCAGACTAATTATACTCGCACCATTTACGACGACTCACTTTAACGAACCGATCTTAAAAGTGACAAGTAAACTACTAATTTTCGTGCAAGATAAAAACGTTCTGATGCAACTGCAAAATTGATTTCTTCTTCTATTAATATTAATACTTCGATAGGAATATAACAGCTTACTTTAATTCTATCCAAGCCTTTACTTACTAGCGATTAGTAGTTATTGCCGTACAAGAACGACCGAATGTATTCAGACTTTGTACAAGGTTCGTTACAATCTGTGCTCGACTAAAAAGTTTTCAGCGGACAATTTCCGAAGAAAGGTTACTGACTATTTCAATAACCGTAAATTAAAAGGATTCTGAAACCGGTCGTTCGACCAGCAGCGGTGGTAGGTTTAGCATTCGAATCATGAAGCTCGCGAGCGAGTGCGAACGCGTTAAGCGTAGAAACAAACTTTCTGCAGAAGCAACTCGAGAATAGAACGAAAACTGCGTGTAAATTCTATGCGACGAAGTTCCAACTAAACGATTATTTTCCATCAAAAAACGCAAATGATTCAGCTGCACGGGGTAGGTACTGGAAGCCTAGTCCCTTGTTTCGTAACGATTGGATAAACGTTGGTGCACTCGTTTAGACTCACCCCCGCACATCCGAAGCAGCTGATGGTTCCAGCAGTTTGCGTAGCAAAACAAACGGAAACTTGTCACCCCTTGAATTTCCGGGTGAAGCCGTTGCTGGACGAAACAGTCGCGGCAGAGCCGAAGAGCGTATTTGCTTCTCGACACCTTGCTGGCGCGGGGTATCGATTGAGGAGCAGTCGATACAGCCAGGAAGTCAAACAGTCTTGCTCGAAGTTGCGATTCCCGCCGCGCACCATGCCACCGTCGTCGCATCAATGTGCCTACATATATCTATACATAGAAATACATACACACGTCCACACGTATATTGTATTTCTATACGTACATATACGCGGGCGCGCTAGCGTGTGTGTGTGTGTGTGTGTGTGTGTGTTTGCGTGGATGTCCGTATATTTATATTTATATATAAATCCATATTTATATTATTTATGCGTACAGGTAATGCGGGTATCATATGCATGTATTATAGCTAGTCCCGTTTTGGTCGTGTGCAGGCGTCCGACGACGGGCGCGCGCGTGTGTCCAGCCTGATCGAGCAAACGTCAAAGTTCCATTATCGTCACCAGGACGACACCACTTCGATCGCGGCCTTCTATTTACAGCGCATCCGCCACCTCGCCACTCAGGCTGGACGGTCTCGATCAGCTGGAACCCAGTTACGTCGGACCAGAGAACTGTTTGAGTCGAGCACGAAATCCTGGAATTTGATGACCGGGAGCCACCAGCGCTCGAGCGCCCGCTTTTTCGATGATACATTTGTCGGTGCAGAGAACGCAGCGGCCGAAAGATACATCGCTCGTAGACTTTTCGTTTGAAACGTTAACACGTCGGCTGCCATGCTGGCCGACGGCCACCGGCGCTAATCGTTTAATCCTAGCAACCAGTGACCGACTGCATACTCAATTTTAATGGGGCAATCGCATTCGCGTGCACAACACTGTCGTTTTCGACAATTTTTCTTCCGAAACTCGCGGTTTCGTCTTTCGCTTTGTCACTAGCACAAGTTTCAAAGGAATTTTCTTTTTGTATGTATGTTGTTGTGAAGTGTTTAACATGTTGTGTAGAGTACAGATGCACTGTAGGGGGAAGTTGCCAAATGCGTAGCATTCACCGAAATCGTACCTCGAATGAATTAGTTACTGTTTCATATGGAACATTTATTTATATAGATGTGTAGATCAGATGTGTTTTGTGTAAATGTATAGATCAGGTTGGACTAACGTAATTTTGATCGGAGATATAATTGGTAAACTGCGGATTTCATACAGTTGTGACACAATATATTTTTAATAAACCCCAGTTTTGCAAGCTCGAAGCAAACAATTTCTATTTTAGAGAAAATATCCAGTCCAATTATAAGTAATTATAAATCTATTATTTTCTTGAATTAAGAATCCAAAATTTTGTAAATTTTACGATATTAGCAACTCTCCCTTGTACTCTACGTCGGTTCTTGTTTAATAAGTCTGTTTAAAATAATAATCTGAAGTAAACTAAAATAATAATCTCAAGTAAACTAAAATAATAATCTGAAGTACACTAAAATAATAATCTGAAGTACACTAAAGTATCTAGTACTGGAATGAGAATGATGTTATCGAACACTTTGTTATACGATTTTTGTCTTGTACTAGGTTGTTGAAAACTTGCTACATGAATCGTATATCTTGTTAAGTTGGATATTAGTTGTTTCATATACAGTTAAAATTTCAACAAGGAACACATGTCTGAAGTGTGTGAGTCGTTTTTTAAAAATATCTTTCTGGAAATATATCCCGAATACATCCTTAATTTGCATTTAAAAATTTTTCTACGTTTCAAATTAAAAACAAATGTGATGAAACGAGTAATATTGAGTAAAAATTGTCTGATAATCAACTATACGGTAATATAAAGAGAAATCCCGCTTTAGAAATGTTACATTAATTGTTATTAGTAAACTGCGGAATTTGATAAAATATTGTATGTTTGAATTTGTTTTTTGATTCGTTGGAACTGCTAACACAGGGAATGAAAATTCATTTTCTGTCTATAAAAATATGAATTTTCATAAGCTGTAAAAATTTAGCTATTATTTGATATTAATACCACGTTTCTCAGCTGTAAATAAAATCAAGGTATTCGTACGAAACGGATAAAATTCGCATGGCAGACAACATGTTAATAGCGTTTCAAAAATATCAATGAGTCAAAAATTATTTCTATCCGATTGCTTCGCAAGAATTTGGAATTTTGCCGGCGTATCAAAAATAATGTCGTCTTCAGTAGTTAGACTGAAAACGCCATTATCAGTCAAAAGTAAGAAATACTGTTATACGAATATTTCCTCCTCCAGCTACCTGGAAAAATGTTTTTCTTGTGCACTCACGCGAATATGCGAGCGAATTGTACATCTTCCCACTCTGCCGATCAAACGTCATACCTTAGCATTTCAACGAATTTTCAAAGAATATTGCGAATATTTTCAAATATTGTCTACGACTGAAAAGCGCTTGTCACTATGTTTAAAATAAAACGTTTTTTAGACGTATTTAAGACATTTGATCGATGGTTAAGGGGGCAAATGGCTTTTGAATAAAATCTAGGACAAAAATGAACACATTCCAGGTGAGTACAAAGATATTTTGCGGCACTGCTACGCCACTTGTTCCATTCTAATTTTGAGTAATCTTCTGCTGCTTCGAAAGTATCGCTTATAAAACAATTGAAATTAATCCTATTATCATCGTCCCGTCGCATGCTTTTTTACAGAACAATCTCAAAAATGACAAAGTCCAAATACCAAACTCAAATACTTATACGATGATGTTATAGTTCGGAACCTGAACAAGCACTTCTTTGTTTGATAATCGTTTATACTCGAGGGACGAAGATAATGCACAATGTTGAATTTGCAAACGTCATTTACACAGAACTTTGTAATTTTTGTAATTTTCAGAAATTGAAAAATTTTTCAGATGTCATTCGTTTTCGGTATATATTACACATAATCTGAACATTGTAGCTGATTCTCATCCCTTAAATATGAACAACGATCGCTAGAGCTGTACATTACACGTCAGTTTAGTCTAACAAGTTGTCCCCGACTGTTGTAAACCGTTTGGCTTACAAATGCTTGATCCAAAGCGAACAAAGTGATTCAAACTTTCTTTGTACTCACCGCACTCGTTGTTTTAGGCCGCGTTCTGTCCGCGGATCACCGAGAAAGAAAGGAGAGTCTCGCAAGTCGAGAATGCACGCGGTTGCTTTAGGGAACGCGTGACTCCCGTCGTCCCAAACGTCGTCAACAACTTCACGGTCGGCGTAGAAAACGCATTCCGCTCCACCCGCGATCATCACACGCAACACGTAAATTAACCTTAATTTATCGGCCCTACAGTATCACATAAGTTCCACGCTGACTTGACGCGAGCTTCGCTCGACCCGTTACGAGGTAACTTAGGAACCACACGCTCGAAGAATCTTATACTGACAAGAGGTTTGTTAGGTACTTTACGAGCCTCGACAATGATTATTACTGTTTAGTAGACGAAGAGTATTGGTCCAAAGAGAAATGTAATTACATATACATATATCTGGAGAGGGTAGAGGTCGTCCGAGGAGCCTGCGATCGTCGTACCCTGGCGAGATCAACTGTTCCCTAAATCCGCAAAGCCTCGGGGTTCCTCGAGGAAACGACGATTAGGTTCGCCGGCTGCTCACCGACACCCTGTTCTCTCTCCGTTCTGTACAACTCTGTTTAACTATGGACATCGTACACGTACGAAATACTGTCGACAATTAACATCCGAGAATGTGTCTTCTCGCCTCTATCATTTCGCTCGGCGGCAGAGCCGAGCCCTTGCTGGCCTAAACGAAACGAACAACATTAAGATACACGTAAACAGCGATTACGACCGCGATTATAATTCGTAGTACCCTTTGAGTTTTCGGTGTTCGATGATCACAGCGCGCGTTTCAGCCTTCCATTGCGTAAGAATTAGACCGTTTTTCTTTCAATTACTTCAATTTCTTTAGTGTTTGCTTCAAAGCTCAACGGACGATGTCTGCTCCGGTCGAATCGGGTTTCGCGTCCCCGTCTCCTTCGTCCTCCGATCGTCGAGAGGATCGAGAAGACGGCGAAGAGACGGGGACTCGAAATGCCAGCGATCCTAGGAGAGCAAGATCGGCCGAGCCGATCCGGATCCGGGCTAGTTCGGATCCCTGTTCGCGTCCAAACGAGCCAATCTACGATACTTCGATACTATTTACACGAATCCTAGCGAGTGTTTTCGGTGTCCACCGATTTGTACGATCGTTTACACGCGGAGAGGTACAATCGATATACCAACCAAGAAACGACAGTTACACCGCACCGTGTCCGAGGAGATCATTCGGGACGTTTACTATCGATCGATTGTCCTCGCAAAATTTCGACTCCTTCCCGGCTGCGTTGCATCAGCACTTACGTTTCTTACGTTGCTGCTCGTCGTCATCCTCTTCTATTTCTTCTTCCTATTCCTCCTTCATCTCTTTACGCCACTTGTTCCTCCTCTACTTCGCTACCTTACCTCCCCTCTAGTCCTTGTACACACGAGTACGATGATCGGCGAGATCGTTCAGAAAGACTGAACACAATCGCGCGAATACCTAGAACAGGCCGTTCGTTGTCGATTCACCCCGCGAACCGTGTCTTCCGTGATTAATTATTGGTGACTGTCCCAGTACGAACCGATGTGCCTCGGGAGAACGATTTGTCCGTGAAAACAATGGATAGAAGTAACGATCACGATCCTTCTTTTACGAGGATGGGCGGGAACGCGAGCGGACGCTCGAGATAGGAGCTAGTTTTGTTTCTCCAGGGGTCTGAAGCTCGGGAGTTTCTCAAGGTGACCGGTAGACACTCGAAACATGGATCGAGTCACAAATATCGTGAGCAATAGAGATCGAATAAAAGTGTTTGACGAACGTTAGACCGGTATCTGCATTCGTCATAGTTGGAACTAACCTTCTGTGCCATTGATGCGAGAACAGAACGCGCAAAGACTGGTCGTACCTCAATATCTTTTCTTCGATGTTCGTTAAATATAATCGTGCTAGCCTCGCGTCTACATATCACAGAATCACGTACTCTAAGTAACTGCTGCGTCTATTTCAACTGGTTACGGAAGTCACGCAAGAAACATCGTCTTATTTACGCGTTAGAGAACTATAATACAAAGATACTTGTTGCGTGCAACGTTAAGGAAATGTGACTTTCAATTACGCCTGCTTATTATAAAATACCGTAGCATTGTTTGCAGATCATGAAGATCCGTTCCGACTCCGACAAAGTTGACAGGATTTCCTGCTCGATTTTCAAATTATTAACCCGCGAGTAAAGTACAAAGTTCCAGAGAGTTCGTAAAGTTATCGTGCGACTTTTAACTGAGAAGATCCTCAATGGAGGAAAGAAACTTTTGCGAATGAATATCCACGGTGTAGCAATTACTAAGTACTTCGGGTGCTGCGGTCTTCGATGCTTCTAACGTTGTCGATAATACTGGTCATTGTCTTCGTATTGTAATTCCACCGTTTCAAAACGTTAACCCTCCGAACGGATAAAATCCAAATAAATAACCGTTCGCTGTGCAGTAGCTAACCGAAGCATTGGCAAAGAAACGTAGGAACTGGTAAGTAATCAACTGCTCGAAGCCGCGGCGCGCCGAGGAACCGTTCGAGCGTGACATCGTGCTATTAAATGATTGATCGGCAAGTGTCGCCGGACTCAGCGAGGCGAAATACAGTGAATCATTTGGATTGCAAAGGGCTAATGAATTTCGACGGGAACAGCGACCACCCCGGCGCAACTTCAAGCATTTTCATTCACCGTGGAAGCTCCCGTGCAATACCTTAAGAACGCTTCGGCCGCCTCGAGACTCCCGGTTCAGGCTCTCCGAGAATCGAAAGCTCCTTCAACAAGCAAGTCCTGCCCATCGCTCTGGAATAAGTACCGTGAAAGAAAATAACGAAACGAACAAAAGTCGAACAACACAGAGAGGAGAAAATAATTCCGACACGGAAGACATTCTCCGACGAGTTGCACACGTTGATTTTCCTAGACGATGAAGATGAAACGTGGTCGTCAGCGAGCGGATGGTCGCTGCCGAGGGTCTAGGTTCGGTCAGGGCAGTCCGAATCCGAAGAAAGGCGCGATGGGCCTATCGTTGAAGAGACGGGGCGGCGGAAGTGGCGGTGGCCGCTTCCTTCGCGGGGCAATCAGCGTCCTCTACAAGGAGCCTTTGGCGAACACTATCTCCCTGTGCTTGGTGCGTATATGCGAGCGGAGGGTGTCGATCCTGCTGTAGGTGGCCGGGCAATAGGGGCAGAGGGACCTTTGGGCGGTGTGTATGTGGAAGTGATGCCAACGATTGGTCACCTGTTTGCCGCAGGCCCGGCATCTCCAGAGGGCCGGCGAGCCAAGCGACACGGCGAACATCTCGTGATAAGACAGACCGACCGGCACGCTGGGCATCGTACCTGCAAACCCAACACGCCTTCATGCCATACCGTTTCCCTCCAGCCACGATCCGTTTGCCTCCCTCCATTCGCTCGCAACTATTTTGTTTTGCAACTTTTTCAATTATTCGTGTGTGCGTGTAGGGCTTAGTGGTACGTGTGGAAGTAGCTACTTGTACGTTCAGCGTCTGTTCTTCTAGGTTAGAGGCGGACTAACTACCGGCCTCGCTGTCGCAGCCTTGTCAGTCTTCCCTTAGGGGGTTTTAATCGAAAACTTTCTCATATGTACTTTCAAGAGTACGGGAATATTTTTCCGTCTATTTTTGTTTTTACTAGGGGCCTGCGCTGCTTTTTGGGAGGGAAGGCTGAAATTCTCTATAGTGTTGTACGCAACTTTCACATTTTTGGCCAAGTCGGTTGAAATTTACACCAGACGTATATAAAAGGTATAAAAGGTATAACGAGATATATGCAATCCAATTTCTAGTGGAATCTTTTTAGCAATTAACGCTTTCGTGTATAGATTTTCAACATGAAAGTAAACTTTTTATATGAATGGCAGATTTCTTGAAACTTTTATGCATAGTGAATCCGAAAACTAGGCCGAACCGAAACTTTGTTTCTATTGCACAGTGTACCGTGCTGCACTTGCTCGTTCAGCAATTCAATAGATATCTGTAACAGATACTAAGTTACGGCCTGGTCCAGTTGTCAGTTACACCTTCTATACTCTTTGAAGAAATCTACAGGGCAGTCTTTCTAACGTGACTGCTTTAATTATTTTCGTTACTAGTAGATAAGTCGAAATTTAGTTTTCATAGTTGATACAATTTCGAAGGGCCTTCAAGGTGATTACATTTGACTATTTCTATGTTCTTTTTAAGTGTGTTTCCAAGGTATCTCTCAATATTTTTTAGTGTAACGCTATAATTTGTTAGCCAGTCAACTATTAGACATTGAGACGAGTTCAATGAATTCAAAAACAGCATGTTTTTATTCAGGCTGAAAGTAACGCGATATCACTGTATCTAATATTTTCGTGAACTTTCTCATGCTTTTACATGGTCGTTATAGCTGATGCACGCAAATGTCGACGTTCAGCATTTCGTGTTTCAAAATTAAAATAATTTTGCTCTTGAGTTCATTGAATTCGTCTCGATGCTTATTAGCTGACAGACAAAAGATGTCCTCACCTTGTAGGTCCTTCGAAATCTTATCATCTGTGACAGAAAAGTGTTGGTAGGTCCACGAACGATCCACTGCATACAAGGAAATATCAATTAAATTCAATTAAAATATGAGATCCATGTACAACACCACGAAGAAGCACATCCAAAAATCAAAAGAAGCTAAACTTCGCAGCGTGTGCAGTACGCATAACAAAGCCTTAATAAAAAGAAAAGTGTTCAAACTAGATCACCATACTCTTTAAACAAGTTCGAAACGTTGCGCATTATCCTTGCATTTGGCTTGCGAAAGTATTCTAATCCTTCAAGGAAGACTGATGAGACCTTTTTGGCTGCAGAAGTTTCTCGCTCGTCCTCGACCGGTCGAAAGTTATCGATAGCCGCTTGAGCGATCGCGGCCGGCTCTTTATTAAAGGACGCTGGACCCGGTTCGACGTAATTCTTTTCGACGAGATAATTTCGAGACGCGGCGGATCGAACGAGACACAAACGCTGATAATGTGTAGAAAACGATAAGGGCTGCGAAAGTGTTTCTTGATTCGTTTCGGGCTGGGGACGGAGGCGATCGTGGTTCTTTTGTGTGTGGAAACAGGCAGGTGTGCGTTTCGAAGCGACAAATAAAGAGACTCTCAGACTTCATTCACGCGCGCGCGAGCGAGCCTTATCCCTCTCTCACACCTCTCACAAAAAAGAAAGCTTCACAGAGAAACCAGCTCCATGATACTCACGTTTTCAGGACGGCGACGCCGTGGACGCAGCCAGCGAGAAAAATACTCGAACGTTTGCCGATATTATCGAGGGATTACTTGCGAACGAACTTCGCCCCGCTGCCTCTAATCCTTCTACCGAGGACGCGGCGAAGTTATGATTGCGTTAGCCAGCGATCGATCGCCGAAGACCCTTAAGGATCGATCGTCTGATGGTATTATGTCAGTGAAATTCTCATGGGTACAAGTGTTTGTATCCTTTTGGTTAGGTGGTCGATTTACCGATACTTACTTGTTTCTCCGGTAACGTTATTCTAGACTGCGATCGCACGACCGCTTTTTCATATTAAGTGTCACACGATGGACGTTGTTCTTTCCACGTTTATGTGTTCACAACGTAACGAACTCTGGAACGGTAACGTTATTTTCTATCGAATCGTAACAGCGTAGCCGTTCCAATTACTCGATTATTTTTAGACAAAGCTCGCATAGAAACGCGCGTTTTGATATAATGTTTTGCTACCTCTGTTTGTTTAACGTCATATAAATAATGTTAATATGAATGTAATAATGAATTATTATTATTATTATTATTATTATTATTATTATTATCAGTATATTTACGTTATTATTACAATATTGACTGGTATTACCGTGTTACTGTTCCAGCGATAGTATAAGCAATGCATAAACGTTTCTCATTTAGATTTGCTACGTCAACGCTCGTGCGATCGCACAACCATGATGTAGTCGTCACACGTATCTCATCTGCCAACAAGAAATTTACTATTTCTCCTTTGAAATCAATTAGCATAACAGTATACGTTAAAGGAGTTTGATCACATTTGAGAACAGCGAAGAACTTATCTTTGCCAGAAAATAGTAAATTACTTGATTGGTTTCTCCTTAAACGAAGTTCTGAAGACAGTACTTTCGTTCTTGGTCATTGGACTGCAGATCTTATACATTTTGTAATGAAAAATTGAATGAAGGATGAAGTGGTTTTGGTTTTACCTGGTACCTGATAGATCTCATAACAGAGCGAGCAACTTTCGAAGAACATTAAACTCAAAGATAAACAGAGACATTTTGTCGATGTGTTAATCGTGTAAATTGGAGTAGGATTAGGCACCTGGAAAATAAAAATCCTATATAATAGACAAATTCATTTTAACATAGAACGAGTCCAGAGATCGCTCAAAGAATTAGGCAGATATGAACCATATGATTAATACGCAGTCTTCGTCCTTTTGTACGGAGAGACGATGGACGATCTAGCTCGTACGAGCCTCAGGTGTGAGGTTCGCCTTATAATGAGGTTCGCGCATTGATAGACCTTGAAACACGGAAGCCAATGGTATTTGTTTCAGCCGCTTGTGGCCAACAGTTTACGGCGTATATACCGTTAAAGTTTCGCATGAGTTTATCTATTGAAGTGCTCTAACAATCGAAAATCTAGGGGATAGTTGGTAAGACTCTCGCAAACTAGTTCGCTGATCTACCCCCAAGAATCTCTTCTAGTGGGTGACTTACTTTATTCGGTCGTGGATTTCAGGAGGAAATTTTATGACTCCGACGGATCGAGTCGCATTTCCCAGTTCGAACGACCGCTAGTTTTCAGAAAGTTGATGCATCCGTAGGCGGTTACCCCGATGACTAATTTCCTCTTATTACTAAATACTTCGTTCGGTAATGATTACTAAACTGTAGGAGACCATTTAACGTACGCTCCTTTAAAACTATTGGAGTTATTACGATCATCGCAGAAGCTGTTCCCAACGAAACTTATAAACTTTAGAGACGAAAGAGCTGTAGTAAAAAAATTATATTCTCCTCAAGTAAATTGTCAAAGTTTGCCCCATTTTCGTGTTATGGGTGTATAAAGTTCCCTGGACGCTTCTTTCGCAACTTTGCGTAATTATCTATCGGCACAGTCGTCGGCTACTTTAACAATTAAATAGAGACAAATGAACAGTATGCTTCCACACCTAACATAAAACACTTACTTCCCACTCCTGGATTTACAATTTCTAGGCAATTAGTACTAAAAAGTAAAACTTCATTCCTAACCCAAGAGTGCTCAGACCCTTCGTTTGTATGATTGCGATTGTCTGTTGATTGCAACAAACATTACGTTACAGTAGTTCACTGCTATAAAATAGAGATCGTCTAGCTTCCATCTAACAGCACAATGTTTGAATTATATCAAATTATTTTTCCCAATATACAAAAATCACTTATAAACTGATCCTATACTTTGATAGACGCTCATCGTCAGCAACACATCATCGAAACTTGTCCCATCCCTTTATTTTATGAATAAGTCAATTCTGAACAAGTCTAGCATCGTTGACGCATACGCGACAATCTAGAATTTCAATCCTAGATTATTCGACCATCTCTCTTACAACTTGGACTGCAGAAACATAAGTTACCTACGGCAGAGCTCTTCCGAATAAGCCTTCTGAACAACCTCCTAAGAATTCGAACTCTCTCTCTTCGTAATATCGATAGCCTTAAACTTTTAAGAAATTGGTAAAATAGAATTTCTCCGGTCGGTGATTAAGCGAATCGTTCGCGCAGGACGAGTATCCTAAATAATAAGATTCCATCGTTCATTTCTGCAGCTTCTGGATAAAGCGCGCAGTCTCGCTAGTCTCCAGCGGCAGGCAATCCCGCGCGGCAGGAGATTGCACAAAAATCCAAGTTTATCACGAGTAAACCGCGAACGCCTCTTAACGAGGGCTTCGGGTCCTCGACAGTGTGCCGAGTATCGCGCCGGCTGAATATTTCACTCTAGCCGGGGCAGGTTCGACGCAGCCAAAGCTCGTTGCTTCTGATAATCCACGGCAAGGAGAACACAACTATGCCGTCACGGTTATGCCGGCTGGTTATCGACGTCGTGTACAGAGAAGTTTGCACACTATCTATCGAGCAGTGCGTCTACCTACAGTAATCCTATTTGAGTCTGATCGGTGAGAGCCACCGCTTGCCTAACGTTCACGATACATACCGGTGAAATTACTTTCCCGTTGGAAGAAATACGCACCTCCCACGCGCAACTTCTCGGTTATCAGGATCGACGAGAATCAGTTGCGCTGTATTTTTCTCTCGAATTCGTTTCAGTCTAAAGAGGAGACGATTATGTTTGACTTGGGAACGTCGCGACTCGCCAAAGTAATTTACTGGGCTTGAAATGTCGGGATTTAACTGATAATATCGAATTAACTGGGTTCGGTGCAGTGCGGAAGTTTTCCGGAGCTTGAAGAAGGAATACTGTAATCAATCTCAGTTTATGCGCATTTCTAGTAGGGGAAATGAGTCCTGTGATTAGTGCGAGATGTCAGTTAGCCAGCCAGTGTGACGAGAAACGTGAATTAGTGGACTACGAATGTTTATGAAAGCTTATAATTAGACTGCGGATGTTTATGCGAAATTCTTTAATCAATTTAGTGGATTAAAGATATGACATTGATATTTCTAAATTCTTTCAATTTTTCTTCTATTTTATGTTGCGACAACTCAATTTTGTCATAAATGCATAAAATCCGCCGGCTATTGATAAGGTACTACTGGTTTCAAGATTTCTTGAACGAGTAAGGTCTATAGAGAACATCAAAATTTCTACAAATAGAGAAACATATGTATTATTAAATTCACGCGGCTGAAACTAATGTGATTATTTATCGAATAATCTAATATGTTGAATATTGGAAACAATTCTGTTCACCAGTATATAACAAAAAATTTACACCGCAAAATGTTCAATGAAATTTTCATTTTAGAAATGGAAAGTAAGAATACTTGTCAAGAAAAAGTAAGGCAATATTTTACCTCATAGAGTTTGCGCCTTCATGAAGACTCTAGAGACTCATGGAAATTAACACGTTGTATACACTGTATTCAGTAAAATACAATATATACACAGTCTAAGCCGAAGCTCCGTTGGGTCATCCTTCACCCGCTGTGCTAACAAGAGCTCATAATAGTTTCCAACTTTGGAAACGAAAGTTCGAACTCGTTTCGTGTTCCTCAATGAAAGTTGTTTATTGTATAACCACATTTCCATATATTTACACGTGTATATATGTAAAATTTACAATAAAGTCTCTGTGACTTCCGTGAACAATTTATAAATCCGCTTAAGTCTAAATGTCGATTATAAAACTCTTGGAATATGTCTTTAGCATGATGGACGGGCCCACAATCCGACAAATTGGCGGGCCCCGAAGGTACAAGTGGTAAAAGAAAACTACGATGATCATTATAATCTCTTTGGACCGTCTTTGGGGCCAAAGTAACTTCGCCGAAATTGCCACTGTTTCCGTTCAAACTCGTAATTAGAAAAAATATAGTTGGGTTATTAAATATTACGATGGAATTTTTTAATTAAATCGTTTTTTAAGTAAGTCGTTTAAACTGATCCCGACTCTAAAGCTCATTAAGCTTATCCAACAAGTGTGTTTAAGACCTGCGAAAGGAGTGAAGTATTGCTGGCTAAAACATTTTACAACGTCCAAAAAAGAATACATATTCTTTTTCATCGAAATATCAGGATTTCGAACATTTCACTGTGGCCGTATCTCTCAATTTTCAAGAACACGCAAAATTCATCAGATTCCAAATTTTCCGGGAATAACCAGACTTTCACTCGACATTTTGACCACCACCTATTAGAAATTTGGCCAGCCGCTAGTAATATTTATGCGGAATGCATTCGCACTCGCGGATTATTCGGCACTTTTAAAATCTGCATGGAACGTACACGCCCATTCCCGCAACTCTGGATTTCAAACGAGTAATGCTACTTTTAAACGACCGTAATGGAAACGTTGGTAATGGGCGAAGATTTATGAGCGGAATCAGGGGTCGTACAGTGTCATAGGAGTGGAAAATATTCAAGCCAAACGAGGCGAAAATTCTGACTTACACCGAAGGACAATTTCCGTCCACCCCTATTTCAAATTCGATACCGGGTTCGATTTCCAATATATTTGCAACAAATATTCACACTCTGTGGATATTAACACGTTTTCGAATGTGTATAATTCTCGACGGTTAAAATAGCCTACGTTTATAATTAGATACTATACAATCGAATTTTCCAATAGCAAAATATACAGGGTATCTCGGGATTTTCCCTCGAGATTGCTTAATCTGGTAGACAAAAGAAGAAAAATATGTTATATGAATTTTGCCAATGAACGTTTCAATGAAAAATTTACTCGTTTAAGGAGGAGGGATAACTCCGTATAAATAGAAGCGATTTTAGGATTCGGCAACGTCCGTTGTAAAATGTTTTCAGAAATAGGGGGTCAATTATCCGTGAACTTCGATTGTGATTCAAAAGTGGCTCGATAAGAAATAAGCGTTTGCGGAAAGTTTTTCACGGACTCGCAAACGAAACTACGTCGTCATTTCCTTTCGGTGCTCGTTTCTGGAACATCCTGTAGGCATTCAACAGTCCCCGTCGGAAGCAGGAACGATTTGTTCGCAGAACGGCCGGAAGAAGGTGAAACGTGGAAAGCAGAGGAGCCAATATTTGCACAGCCGAATCACACGGTCGTTACCATTAACGAAGTATGCGAAGATCTATGGTAGCCGAAGAGGAAGCGGCGAGTATTGAAATTCATAGTCGAACGCTGTCCGCATATACAAAATTCTTTCATTTTTTCGACAGACTCCAGAAGACTCTCATTTTCGTTTACGGACCTCCCCGTGGACATCGTAATTTTTGTAACGAGAAGAAACTTGTTTAAAAGCGGCGCAGAGAGGGTAATAAACGCCCTATTACTACGCCGAATTACTAAACGTCCTGATCTACGTCAAAAGTTATTAACTACGCTGCTTAGATTGTATTTCGTCCGACGAAAGTATTGAGAGAAAAATAACAGCAGTTTAGCATCTTGCGTATGAGAATAATTTGTTTCACCCGTGCCACTTGGAAAATCGTCGACTTTTAAATGACATTTTTCTCTACTTCGCTGCAGTGATCAAAAGAAGTGGCAGAAATTCATCGCTGTTGCACCTTGCAACGAATGAAAAATTTTAGCAAGCTGGATTTCTTTGGCACAAAATGCATAATTAATTATCGGAGAATTGGTGTGGAATTTATAACAAAAGCGTAAACTCTGCAATATTGATATTCACAATATCCACCCAGTTAAAATGCTTCAATATCTTCTTCTTCAGATTTATCAATAAAGCGTTCATTCGAAATAGTGGAAAATAAGTATAAATAAATATATAATACAAATAATAATAATTTGTATTTGTATTCTTCATCTTCATTTCAAAAACAATTAACTAACCACTTGCACTGCGCTTTCAATCGCAGCTATGATAATTAGCATTTCTTCGTTCTTAATAATTTTCTTAATCGATCGAGACAATTTTTGTTCCTTAAACGATTTTCTTTGTTCCTTTTGTTTTTTAAATTAATAACATTGATTTTTAGCAAATTATGTATAAAATTCTCGACGCGAGTCCGATTCGTTGTTATGATACAAAGGGTTGAATGCAACGTATCTCTACTACAAAACATTAAAACAATTTGACAAAACGAACTTGCGGCATCCCCGAATATTACGCTGGGTACCGTGACTTAAAAAAGCAACGTGTAATGAAATTAATTTATGCATGTTTACGTCAAATACGAGATCGTGGACGTCGCACTGATATGACAGTGGTCTCTTCTTTGTTGATTTATTGCATCCGTGACAATACGCGGGCATTGAGGGAGTTAATCGTTTTAAAACTGAAACGAACATTCCGCAATAAACGTTGATCATTTTCGAGACTCGCGGCACGATAAAAGTGCAAGAAAAATTGTACATACTTGCGACAGCGTGTTTAGAAAGTTTGAGCCACATTCCTCGATTCTAAACGCGACGAATCTGCTTGTCAATCATATCGGCTCCATTTCACTAGAGAAAGCTCGCACGAAATCGTGCCGCTGCTGTCGAATTTGGCCGTAATACGGTGCGAGCGTGTACCGTGTGCAGGGAAATAGGAAATCCGTGCTCCACTGGAATTCGTCGAACTTTAAGACGGAGTAAAACGTTTAAGTATGGTCATCAAATTTTCTGCTGGCACGTTTACGGTGCCAGGAAAGCGTCGCGATGGTGGAAAGTCAAATGGAACGACGCGACCCCAGGATTAATATCTCGTGGAGATTGTGACGATCTCCGAAATTTCAATCTGAATTATTGCAAAATCGAAAAGTTATAATCTAGATACTACCGTGACATATCTTGACGACTTTTCAATACGTTCTCGTATACGGAGAGGTTTTATGGAAGAAAAAGCATGAGACTTTTTCCTCAAAATCTTCAAGGAGAGAAGGATTTTCCTAAAAGTGAGAAAATTGAGTTGACAGATGAAGGATATTTAAAATATTTCACGAAATATACGTTCAAACTCACAGAGGAGACTTAATTATTCCATATTCTATACACAAAGTGTATTGGAAGCAGTAATGTGTAGTAAAATTTAGATTTGAGCGAGTTATTACAGGTGGAAATGATTGCCATCAAAAGGACAAATCTGGATGGATGAATTGGCAGTTACAGTATAGGTAAGATTGGAATTAGGACAATCTTCTAATAAGGTGTCTGAAGTAACAAATAAAGGCTCCCATTTTCTCGAGCGACGGACAGAAGATTTGACGGTGCGATAGGATTCTACGATTTCCACGTTAATCATTGGACAGGATCCTTGAAAAATAATTTCCTGAATACAACGAACGAGAAATGTAATGAACAGAGAAATGAGCTCCGAGAAGAACGCTTAACCGTGCAAGATGGAAAATCAATGACACTATATCTCCCGTTCTAACCACCAGAGGTCTTTCGTCTCAAAAACCCTGTTTTCGTCGTGTTCTTGCATATATTTACAACAAATTGCAACAAATTACATATATTTACATCGAACGTTCCCGCGTTTAAAGCTTCCATTGCGCTAGATAACCCTTTGGCTTCCCCCGCGCCTCCCTTTGTCTTCGTTCTTTCTTACGCGTTCGTTCGCGCGACATACACGTGCTAAGAGTGCTCGAACGGTTTGCTTAGACATTATAAATCTCGATCATACACTAGCACTGAACGCGTGGCTGCATAATGATTGCTGGGATGATCCTTTGTTTGCAAAGGAGGGAGACACTCTCGTCGCTACAAGAGCGATCTGACGAAAGCCCCCCTGCACGAGTGAATCACAAGTGTTTCGATGGCTTTCCATCCAACTGTTCCCGAAAAATGTTGCAATTTTTCAACTTTAGTCGGAAGGAACGTTGCTTGACTCGAAGTTGCTGATTGTAGAGAAATTCTAGTTGTCCGTTTTCATGTTTGGTGTCATCCTTTGCTCTCGAATTGACTAAAAGGTCCTATGAGCATCAGAAGTTCGAATTGTGTGCATTTACTCATACCGCATTTAATTTTTTAATGATTTATTAACAATTTACCAACCGGTTATTCGACCGTAAACATTTCTGTATCTAATATTTAAATAATTATATGATAATATTGAAGCTTGCAGTAGTACAATCTAACATTTCAATACTAGATAATAAATTATTGAATGCCACGAGAACCGATTCACAGGCTATGCATCGGAGGAAGAAGCCGATTTATAGGCTACCGGTCGGTAAAGGCTTAAATGCAAGCTAATTTAATGATGCGAACATTGTTTCGAGTTACAGAATGACAATTTTTCGTAGCGCCTTGTAGTTGACGTTTGAATGAAAAAGGTTAGTGGATATAGGAGAAGTCTTAAATGCACAAATTGATCACACTTCTGTACGAGATCAGGTGACCTGATTTTGAAAAATTCATGGACATTTAACCTATAACTCAGAATCTTACTCTTCATAAAATGACGATTGAAATATACCATATCCCTTCCATCTTGATTAGTTTTTACGACCAACTATAAATCAGACAAAATGTTCAGTTACAGACAAGACCTTGTCGAATAGATTTTGATGCACTAGACGTCTCCCAAGTTTCATTACAATCTGCAAATTCGTGATAGGTGTCGTCCCCTGTCAGTTTCAATTTGTTCTAGATTTATAGCTACTAATTCTTGCCTTCATTGAGGATTTTAGAGGGATTTATGACGAAGCTGCTGTTTCTCAATACGACTGTTGCGAAAATAAAAATCCGCATATCAACGGAGAGGCGAATCTCGCGAAATGGAAAATAATCGACATTCGACTGAATGAGGGGAATGAGCGAACTTTTTCACACATCTAACAAGTATGATGGTCGAGGTCGTTCGAAATCAAATTCCAGATTGTGGCTCATTTATTCTTGTCCATTCTACTTTACTGCTGAATATAAATCAATTTAAACTAGATCGAGCGAGTCTGGATTCTAAAATCACAAGATAATTCTTTCAAAAATGATATTAACGATCTTCTTAACTCCTTGAACTACAATTTTTTCAGTTCTTCGCCTTTAATAATGTCCTTAATAAAGCGCGCCATTTTTTATTTCTTTAGTTCGATTTAGAAGAAACGAATAACATTCATATTTAGTAGTGGGGCCAGTTATAGTGGGATGACCAAGTACTTTATCTTTTATTTCGTTTACTTCTTAACAAAAAAATTTGTTTACTCCTCTATTTCGTTTATGTTTAAATTGGGATCGCAAGGCACAGCAATTGATCACAGCCCACGATAACCGGATCCGCTATCCTATGTACGAAATCTTCATCACGAATCCGACTTGTGATAGTCCAAAGGGTAAAGGAACTGCAAAATAATGCGACAAAATATATGGCATCAATATAAACAATAATGGAATCACTCCAGACCTCTTCACAGCTGTAAAATATTCGAAAATCTCCGGATACTTCTGAAAAGAGACGATCGCAAAGAAGTGCAGTCGCAGACTGCTATATATCAAGTCCTCGGAGTCCCTAAACTCTTGCAAAGAGGCAGCGTTGAATAAGAGAAACACCGCGACATTCATAAATATTCTTGATCTTAGCAAATTCAAGGATCAGAAACTGTAAAGTCTTTCCGTAGATCGCAAACGCCAGGACGATGACGTTTCCTTGGTCCTATTAGAGCAAAGTACATATAAAAGCGCTGTAATACCACAATGGTTCGAATAAAAAACACGGCGGGACTGCAGAGAAGCTCGATGATATGACAGACGAGGGTCACTCCGAAGAGCGATCGGTTTTGAGAGGAAACAGTGGCATTTTCACGAAATCGAGAATCCCGAACCTTCCGACGAGGCACGTCCCACGACCCGGTCGGTGCCGCGGGCCGAAGGGCTCTGATCGATCCGAAGGAATCGCCGCGCTAGATCCGCGGCTCCTCTCACACGTGCTATTGCGCGTGCGCGTGCTTGGTACGCGTGTGCATGAGCAGGGTATCGCTGCGCGTGTAAACCGCGGGACAGAGCCGGCAGGCGTACTTTCCTGGGAAATGCACGTAATAGTGATTGCGCACGTTCGTCACGACCTTACCGCACAACGAGCACCGCCTCCTCTCGTCGCTGTTACTCTGTCTCTCAAATATTTGCGATATCCGCCAATTTTTCAACTCTGCAACAACAGAAACCACAGGGTCAGCAAGCCGCGAAACAACGCGTTCCGTCGATTGGCGCAGCGTCATCTCTCTATTTCTGGCTGTCTTTTCTTTCCGAGTTTTGTTTGGTTTTGTCTCGTTTTTCCTTTTTGCTTGGTTTTTAGTTTGTTCGTTCGTTAGCATCCGTGACCACCGATTTCCATCGAGAACGCGATCGCGACGGCGTGCGCGTGTGCGTGTAAGGCCACCTCGATCGAGATCTATCCAAGAACCGAGCCCTACGGATCAAGAATGACCGAGACGATGGAGCATGCTACTTCCCGTGAAAATACTGTCCAATTTTAGTAGAATCAAATGAAAGAGTTCTAATAATAATAGCCTGTTTCCAATGTTTACTCGCACCTAGCGAAATCTACTCGTAGAATTTAGTTGTTCTCTACGTAAGAAGATCAAAAGAGGTCTATACGAAGATCGCTTTGTTGCATTGATTTACGTACACACTGGTAAGAAATCCAAGTGCCTTTTCCAGTGGAAATAAATCAGAGAAACGTTGTCGGACCACTTCGTGCGAGGCAAGACTCTCTAAATCAACTCTGACACATCGCCAAGAAGCTGCGTTGGAATGATTCCTACCCACGGCAATACAGGTTCGTTATGGAAAGCCATACTTCTACGAAGCATAGTATTTTTTGAATTTTACGTACAAACAGTTTCATTTCCAGATGAACCACGGTCGGTCACGTGTCATTTACCCTTAGCACTGAAACGAACCTACCGATCGATGGAATTTAGAAATGACGCAAATGATTGGAAACGATGCAAACCTACAATCTATTTGCAAAAACAGTACACCTGCGTATGCTGTTCAAATAAAAGTACTTTCTTTAGTTGTGTTCCCATTATATCAACGCTGTGTTAATTAAGTGGTATGTTAAGTCACACAGTCAGTCACAAAGATGATCGTACAACTGCTTACACGCTTAAATTTCACATATTAGAAGAGAACAAAACAGAGTTAATATATGTCACGAAAATTTATACTTGTTGAATAAAATATGTACATGCACTTTTTATATAAAGTTTGAAAATATTATTATCCAAGTAAACATCATCTTTTTGTCAGTTGAAAATCACACAGATCCTGAAAATGGCGATTCAAAGTCATTTACTACGCAGTCGAAGTTCAAAATTTGCATTATCCAGCAAAGAACTACAAAAAGAGGTCGTCATTCTCCGAGACTTGTCCAATTCTAACTAACAATCTGTGAACGGTCATAAAATATAGAAAAACGTTCGTTTCTATGCATCAGATACTTGAAACGTGACACGTAGTGTGCAGACTTTTGTGACTGACTGTATATTGTAACGCGACTTGAGATGTGGCCCCGTTACATGCACTCGGCAACAAACTGTCGCGGTCAATTACCATTTATCTCGGGCACGATCGAAAGGGTTGATAGCTGGTTGGATCAGCCGCAATTAAAAGTTTGAAAAACGTTCGTGCTACGTCCGTCGAATTTATGTTTCGTTACATCGGTTTGTGGCTCGTGTGAGCGCGAAACCTGGAAATCGTAATAGGGCACGTAAAGAGGGAAGGAGTCGCGCTGAGGGCCCTTCTATCCATGGACTGCGTTCCCATAAGAGCACTGAGAGCTTCCCCCACTCTTCGCCGTTTGTTTTCCCTATTTCACGACTCTAACTACTCCTACTTTGTCCCTATGGTTACCGGTTCATACGTGCGCGCCGCTTCTAAAAAAATGTAACACGGAGAGGGTGATTTAGACATACAGGATGATCCGTCAGAAACGGACAATCCTAACCCTATCTTCCAACAATACGCACTGAAAGGTAGTTGCTAAACACGACAGTTTCATTTCATGAGATCATCGAATCGACACGGCGGCAAGTGCTATGATTGCAGGCAGAATCCAGTTGTTATTTAAATGCATTACGTTTACTCTATCGAGAGAAGTCACCGATTAGATTAATAATAGTGAAATAAAATTCAGTATGCAGCGCATAGGGACAAGGCGCTAGCGGCCAGCGTAATTTCCAATAAAATCAATCCAACGAAAAAGCATCCGGATGACCTGTTTTGACCAGGCCACCCTATGTGAGAGGTGAATTCGCTGGTGAAAGCACCGAAGTATATTCCAGACCGGCGCTACTCAACCCGAGTGCCATAAGGACCTTCTCCCACCCCGGGTGCTTTTGTTCCCTCCTATCCTAGATATTTTTCTTCTCCATCCCGTCTGAGTTGTGACTACCAGCGTTGTGAATGAACGCTGCATACGAACGCAACCCGGCGTCGTAAAGGAGAAGGAAATCGCGCGAGGCCCACCCGTGGCCGTCGCTGCGGCCATCGATGCGGCCACCGTCATCACAGGCAACAGCTGTGCCTTGGACAAAACCGATGGCGGAACACTCGTACACTGTGATACGCGGAGGAACGCGGCCAGGCTGGCTGGCTCTCTTCTTCCGTGAGCTTCAAGAAAAACTGAACGTTGGCTGCGCGAGATCTTCGGTGATCGCAGGCGTTTCTGGCTAACTTGATCACTTGGCTCGCTACTTATTGACAGCTGCAGGATTAGATAGGCGCTTGTTGCGCACCATCGACGCTCAGCGACGACGATGGATGCGGACTTCGATGAACTATTCCCCGATTTCCTGTTCGGTGTAAGAGACACATCCCTCGAAGTCTGCGGTCGTTGATAGCGAGCGTTGCGGTAATTCCATCGAGGTGGCAATGTTTATTCCAGCGTACGTGTTTACACAGTACGAGGCGAAGTGAGTAGATGTGCAAATTATTCGCGGCAACTCGCAAAGGAATCGGGGGCTGTCCTGTCGGGTTTGATGATGCGTGTTTGGATGCATTTATTGTGATTCGTTAACCTTTGTGTAGTTATTGCGAGTTCGTGACAAACGCGATGTATCCGCGCAAAAACAGTGGTCATTGTGGTTTTCAAGATCTGAGTCGATTCTTTTATTATTTAGTTTAATTTAATTTAATTAGCTCAGTTTGAGGGAATGTTTGCAACACCGATTCGAAATGTACGCAAAACGATTTCGAGAATTGAGTATCGATTCTTTACTTTGTTGGGCATAGAGAGTGCACGAGAATGTTGTTTCTACATCGACTGCTATCATTTATTTTGTTAATCATTTACACAATTGGAATACTTTCTTAAACGCAGTGTATTCTCTGCATAAAATATTTCATTGACAACGTGCACTAAAATTGTTTTCTTATGATTGATGATGATTGAATGATTCGCCAGACGTGTCAATCTACGTCTGTACGTCAGGTAAAAGAAATAAATTTACATAATAAAAGTATATGAAAGTATAATAATAATCTTTACGTTGTATAACATTATCAAAATTGAAAAGTAATTGTTCTATTACTTCGCACCCTCTGTAGCGCAAAAATCAAGACAAATAAACGTATATAATTTAATATACAATTCAGAAATTAATAAAACTCGCAATAATAAATGGAGCATATTTTAGTATTATTTGAACTGAACTCGGTACATTTTCCAACTATAATAGAACGCATTTCTACCATATAGAAAATCGCCGCGGCGCGTGCGATAGAAAACAATGAATGTCACTCACGTATGCGCTTTATTTCCTTCGTTCTTATCGATCTACTCCTTCACTTTTTTCCGTGCACATGTCCGACAACTTAAAAACCGATCGCTGACGTGCGAATATTATTCGCTTACGCATTCATGAACGAAGCACGGTCGAATTCTTTAGCATTCGTCAATTTCGATTTTTCTATATTTGAAAACGGAAATTCGCGCAACCGATCGCGGTAACATTCGCGAACAATAACACGTCAGATAGAGAAGAAGACGAGTCTTAGTTAGGCGGACGAGTGATTGGACGTTTGAACGTGCAGTGATTTTCGTTTTCCTGTCAGCGATACGTCTGACCGCCGGATGCGGCGACAGCAGCCGGAAGTATCGGCAGGTTAACGGGAGTATCGGCAACACACGATCTGGAATTGACAATCGACTCGGGGATCTGAAACGGGAATGCTTGGATGAGATGAAACATGTTGTCAAAATTCCATTGTTCCCTAAACAGACACGAGACAAGGTGAAAACATTACAATGATCGCGTATATCACATCTATTGTTGCGTTTTCACGCATGAACACCCCTTAACGATGCATTAACCTCCATACAGTGCTCCGAATACGTAGCAGAATTGCAGAAAGGAAACATCATTCTCCCTTCATAGTCGTCATTTAACAGCGGATACTTATGCAAACTAACATTTCGATAGTTGAACGCTGATAGGCAGAGAAGTAGAATTAAAAATTCTGGCGTATGCGATTTTTGACGCATGGTCGAATGCAACGAGAGCATAAACATCCGCACGGACGACTGTCAGGGATATTGCCAGGAATTCCGTGAAAATTTTGAAGGAGAGCAGAATTCAGAATTATCTAACCCGGGAAAACGCCGCAAGACGGACCACTGTACGGACGTGAACGTCAAGGAACACGTGAATGATCTGGAAGCAGAAGAAAAAAGAAAGATAGACGACTCGGTTAACACACAATTATGTTTAATCAAAAAATTAGTATGAAATACATTAAATGCACATGTGATTAATTCTCCATATTTTTTTTTGTTTTGTTTGTTTGTTTGTTTCTTTATCCTCATCATCCATATATTATCTACACTATAATTAAAGGTGTATATAATAATTGCAATCGTAACATAACACTTGCATGTTAGAATAACCATAAGAATAAGAATATAATCGTAGTAACAATAAGAAGTAGTAAGAATAATTTCTCGTAATAAAATCGATTACACCCTATGATCGTTAGTCCTTGTACCTGCATGGTCAAACGGTTTCTCGCTATTCGTTTTTTCCTGTTTCATTAATCATTCAGTTTGTTTCATTATCCGTAATCGTTAGTTTCATTTACTTCTCGTCGGTAAAGTGCGCCTATTGTACGTTTCATAATGTTTCACCTTTCGTTTTCGCAAATTTTCGGCTTGTCGGAGCCAAAGAGTTTGAATATACAATAAATTCGTCCCGATAAGGGAACGGCGAGAACTACAGCGCGCCCGTCGCGGAACCGTTCCCGTCGACGTCGCGTCGCGCATCCGCGTCCACGTCCACGTCCGCGTCGACGTCGCGGCGATCGGCCGACGAAGCGTACGCGAACAGCGACGCCGATCGTCGCAACGCGACGCGACGCGTCGCCATCAAACTCCATACGAGTGCACGCGACGCCATGCGACGCCACGCGGCTGCGACGACCGCGACGCGCTGACGAGAACAACGAGACTGACGCGAGACGACATGCACAGAAAGAGAGAGGCCTAACGCGCGCGTCATCGACATCCTCGTCGACGAGGATCGACGTCGCGACGCGTCGTCCGGCGTCGACGATGTTGCAACAGAAGCGTCCTCGCTGTCTCTCGCGATACGTGTGCCGTGTTTCCCCGTTTCGCTCTCAGCACACCCCAAAAACTCTCTGCCTCGCGAGCGCTAACTCGATCGCACGCCGTCTACAAGCATCGGGCGTTCCCTTGTGTCCGCATAGTATAATGTCGTAACGAGCCGAACGAAGGAATGGAAGAAAAGGGAGAGATAGAAGCGAGACGATGCATCGGAGCTTCATTGGACGGTAATAAAAGTGGAAAACGGAACTGAAACGGGAATCAGATGGTTTTTCTTGCTTTCGTTTGCTCCTGCCGTACCGCCTGATCGAAAGGCTCGGGGATGGGGGTCGATGCGAGAGGGTGGGAGGGTGGAAGGACGTTCCGCGTTGATTTGATTCCCTACCTCTCCTTCTGACACGCACTCATCATTTCTGAATCTCTCTTTCCCACTCACACGGTCACATACGCACAGATACACACACTATGTTTCTCTGTCAGTCGCTTTCTTTCCCTCTCATGCTCCCGTACTTCTTCTACACGCGGAAATGCAACGTTTAACGATTTACACTTTTCTCTCGCGGTTCTCATCCGAGTGTCACCTACACGTCGGATTCTATAGAGGCTCTTTTGTTTCACTTTCCTCCCATTTCTCCCCCTTATTTACACGTGCCCTGCAAGATCAGAACTTTCAGTCTAACAGTCGCGCATTGATTACTTCTTTTTCTTTCACTTTCTTTCTTCCCTCTTTCTTTCTCTCTCTCTCTCTTTCTCTCTCACTCTCATTCTCCCTTTCTTCTTCTCTGTAACTCATTTCGCGATACCAAATCACCGTTCTCCCTAGTCATTTTAAATGATGAGTAGAACACGCTTAGTAGTGGCACTCCACCCGAGGAACGTTTCCCGGGTGCTCGTGCACGATTTACAATTATTACAGTTTTTTTGTTTCTTCATTTATATCATCCCCCGAGAAAAATAACAAAATGTATATATATATATATATTTATTTATATATTTATATTTCTTATTCATATTTATATTCATACGAAGATAGATATATACATATACCGTGTGTGTATATACATATATATCCATAATTATATCCGTACTTTGTATATATTAATATATAAAGAGATATTAATAATAGTACTTTTTTTTATTTAGTTCGGTAATGTACAATAGCGGGCGGGACGCTGTCGCTCGACGAGGTGAAAACAAAACGCCTATACGTGCTCCTTATCCTATGATCAGCTAAGCCTAGTCCCTAGGTAACACCTACACCTATGTAACTACACTCATAATGTTCACTTGCACAGCCATAGTTTCTTTTCTTCTCGTCGCATTTCTCCTGCTAGACTCTTTCTCCCCCCTCTCCCTCTCTTTTTCTTCTTTTCTCCCTCTTTCTCTCTCTCTCTCTCTCTCTCTCTCTCTCTCTCTCTCTCTATTGCCTCCTCCCTTCCAGACTCCGCCCCTTTTGAATAAACTTCCGTGTCCCACGACTACTTCGACAAACTAGATCGAGCGACCTGATACTTTATCGTGCAGGGTCCACGGGCTAATTTCGAGGCGAACGATCGTACTCACCGCTCCTATAGCTCGATCCAAAAATCGTTGATCACTCCAGGTCACATGACCGCCGTTCCCCACCGATGGGTCCTTCAATAACTTGTACTCGCTATCTATCTTGTGCAGAGTAACGAGCCATCGTAGAGAAAAGTACAAATGTTTTGGTAGCGCGACCAGTGACCTTGCGGGATCGATTGTTTTCAATCAGGCTAGAGGATGCTTAAACCGGCTTCGGAAGAACAGTAGCAGAAGAGATTTCTGAGGCTGATATGGCTGGTAAGAAACGGTATTGGTCCCTAATTTGATCAAATAATTGTGCAGAAAGTAACTGAAACATTCGGATCGATTCATTTTCTTCGGCGAAGTTCGTGTTCTTTCGAAATGACCAACCAAGTCCAACAGTCTCGCAATAGACTTCGCTCGCGCAATCGACATTGTACCTTCTGTATCTCGCTTCTTTTCTCAAGAATACTCCCGTGACAATTAAGAAACGAAACAGAAACGAAACAGAAACGCAACGAGGATTAAATAATCTTGAGGAAATTCGTTTTTAGAAACGGAGCTTTCTGAGAAGACACTTCGCATCGCAGTTTCGTCGAACTTGTTTCGTTCGAGCCACGCCTCTCGCGCGGAACTATTTTTCAGCTTCTTTTTCACCGAGTTTCGAGAGCCCTCAACGCGTAAACGTCAACAGAACAGGATATTTCCTCTTCGCTACCGTGAAACGAAACCCTTTAACGCTTCACACGCATCGTGGAAAGAGCCGAGCACGTCAATAAGTACATCAAATCTCCGAATTGTGGTAACAACAATTATGGTAAAACAATAAATACCAGTTACGCGAACGTACTCTAGAACGATTAGAAAAATTTTCACCCCTCGAGAGAAACTAGCCTAAACTCCGCGGGAACGTCTCATCGAGTTTCCAGATAGCGGTGTAATTATCAATTTCTATAAATCGCGTCTAGTCCGCGGCCCGATTTAAAATTCAAATTCCCCTGGCACTATTTAAGAGCAATTAATTTAATCGCGGCTGGAATCTCTTGATTTTCCCGAACGCCTTTTAAACGACGCGGCACACGAACCCTTGTAAATCGATAAGGACCTTTAACAAAAATGAACGAAGAGCTGTCACGCGACTACGTAACAAAGACGCGAGGGTGTCGGGCGAAGAGGAGAGGAAAGGGGGTGGCAAGGGAGAAAGGGAAAAGGGAGGAGGCCGGGAGACAAAGAGTCCTCGATTTCAAAGACGGCCGGGGGACGGTCGTCGTCATTCCCTCGCGATACTTAATAGAAATAGCTGGACATCATGTGAAATCGTTGGCCGATGTTGCGTGTATGACGCGACGACTTGGAAAAGTGAACGGAAACGTGATTTCTTTTATTATCCTCCTTATTCCCTCCTTTTTTATTTACGTTTTCTTTTTATGTCGCTCGTTTTGTGCCTCGCTCCATACGCGTCGGTTGTATCACCACGGTCGAAAACTTAACTTTATGCCGCCGAGCGACAGCGTCCGCGACCCGCATTTCTTTACTATCGCAATATTGCACGATTCATGTATTTTTTCATCTCGTTTCATTTTTTTTTAATCCCACTCTCTCTCTCTCTTTCGCTCACTCTCATTTTTTCTCTCTGTCATCATCTTCGTCGTTTTCTTTAAATTCATTTTCAATTTCAATAAGGTGTTAGCACCAATCTATTATATCACAATGTTCCACTCCACACCACGCAACTGTAAATATATAAATACCTATATCGTAATAGTAGTAGTTGTAGTAGTAGTAATAGTAGTAGTAGTAGTAGTAGTAATAGTAGTAGTAATAGTAGTAGTGGTAGTAGTAGTAGTAATAGTAGTAGTAGTAGCAGTAATAGTAGTAGTAGTAGTAATAGTAGTAGTAGTAATAGTAATAGTGGTGGTAGTAGTAGTAATAGTAGCAATAGTAGTAGTGGTAGTAATTGCAGTAGCGATAGCAATAATAGTAGTAGTGTAGTCATAGTAATAGTAGTACATAGTAGAGATTTTCGTTTAATTAATAAAACGTTTCGATATAACAGCCAGGCGACCAGACACTAACGTGCACTGACGCACGCCGGTGTAGATCACTTCGATATTTTGTGAATTTTCATGTGTGTCTCTTCTCTTGTCTAATGTGTTTGTGTGTATCACGTGTACAAATGTATGCGTATATGTGTGCCGAGTATTTCTCTCCTTCACGAAATTCTTTAGTCGGAACCTCTTCATCGCTTCGCATTCTTTAGACTAGTCCTCGTGTGACCTTTTCCTATCACGCGTTCATGCACTACCGACCATGAGCATTTCGACACGGTGAAGTCTAATTGAAAACTCGTCGTAATCACTTCTGTATAAAAGTGTTCTAAAAGAATCATGTGATACTCCACTGCGTCCTTAATTTCTGTTAAAAATGTCCACGTTTGCGATATTCTAATCGTTATGGTAGTAGATTGTACAGCAGATGCAGGAGTTTGTTCCGAACCATGTATATTCTCGGCTGACCTCGGCACGTTGACTGCCAAACTACCACTCCGGGAAATCATAGTAATTTAGTCGGTGACGCCGAAACTGCAGACTTCAAGTTTATTTATATAGCTTTCTTAACCCTTACAAGACCCAATGAAATTCAGTTGACGCAGCGGCGATGTGACAAAAGATAATTTTTGCGGCAGTCAACCCCTCAGCAGACCATAGGTACCATCGCAATGATTCAATAGTGATCGTGAATAAATACGAGACAGAAAGGATAGGCCTTTCACCGAGAACATTCGACCTGTTCACTTGGTAGTCTTTGGAGAGGTCCTAAGTATCCAAATACTTACGGACGGCGATGTACCTCTGTATAGGTATGTCAGCGTGTGGATTCTCTTGTGTACGTTCCAGTGTTCGGTTTTTTCCCCGGAGATTTCATCCGACCGGATACTTTTGGACGACGGTCGCCAAGAATCACGGTGCCGAGAAAAAGAGGCCCGGCTTCCCGTGGACTCGAAGAACCGACGCGGCGCGATTCTCGCGAGCTGGAAGTCGTCACAGAATTCTTCGCGAATCTCCGACCCCTTTTGTTGAAGCGCATTCGAACGAATGAACTTTCCAGCGAGTGGCCGCTCGCATCTCTTTGAGACATTATTAGCGCTTCTTTCCGTCGACAACACGGGAGCAAAAGGGTGGACGAGAGCGAACGAACGCGTGACTGTAACGCGACACATTTCACCCCCGAGTCCCGGGGTGGGTCAGCTTTTTCGTTTCCTTTCGCCGACTCGCTCTCCGGAGAAGGGAAACACGTTTGACACGAAACCCTCGGAACCCGGCGTCGTTTAAGACGCTGAAACGTTTTTCAACGAGCTAGTATTTATTAAGGTGAAAGCCCATTACAAAATTAAACCTCG
This sequence comes from Augochlorella aurata, assembly GCA_028455555.1. Lineage (NCBI taxonomy): Eukaryota > Metazoa > Arthropoda > Insecta > Hymenoptera > Halictidae > Augochlorella > Augochlorella aurata. The sequence goes on from CM052148.1 coordinate 2,834,879, forward strand.
AACCCCGGCGAGACAAAAACTCGGCTGCCGCACTCAAGGATCCCAGCGTCGGAGCCAAGCTGCAGTTCCGGGAACAACGACGCGGCTGCCGAGCTTCGCTTGCGGACGATATGTTTGCAAAAACAAGCCGGGATTTGCTGAATCGCTTTTTCACGCTGCCTGGGAATTGAAAGACGTCAGGTTGCGAGGAACGGTACACGATTGAATGGCGGGGATCAAGACTCTCTTGTTGCTTGGAGACCGGGTGTCTGGATTGCGGTGAAATTATGATCGATGTAGGCCTCAGATCGAGTCAAGATTAGACTTTAAGTTGGCCGAGGTGGATGGACTTGGTGCTCGGCTCTACTTAATCTTCGGCTGATCTGCGCCAGGTGTAAGTTACAAGATCGAGGTAAGGGTATGTGATAAAACCGAGTTGACTTGGATCCAGAGTCGACGAAGTTTCGGCGCACTCGAGCGAGGCTCGACAACTGCGGACAACTCGTTCGTGGAAGTTGGAAATAATGGGCTGCGAAAATTGATACGTCTCGAAGTGTACCCGTTCGCACTCGGATCGCCTACCAGAAACTCGAACGTATTTGTTAGCGAGGTAGTAAGCGGCGATTAAATCGTGTAATGTTAAAAATAATTGCTCTATTTGAACAAGATTTGGCAGACGATTGTATCGATAGAGATTTCATCGGACAAAAATTTGTGATCTTAACCCTTTGCGGTCGAGGATTTTTTGAAGCGTTAAAAACATTTAGCTCGTAGGGAACTAGATTGTGTATCAAAGACTTAAGTATTGAGAAAAATGGACAACGCATCCTGATCTTGTGATATGTATACGATCAAATTATATGCTTGCAACCGTTGTAGCAAGATGTGTAGCAAGATGTGTAGCTCCGCAGTCGTCAAAACATTTGTCCTCAAAGGGTTAAGGATACTATTAGGTCCTTCGGAAAATTGTCTGGTTTTTCATAAAAGTTTCGTTTTGTCGTTTCTGAGACAATAAGATTTCAAAGCTTTCAGAAGATGTCAAAGAGTTTGTTTTGTCTCGAAACATTAAAAAAACGTCCTCCATTTTCTCGCGAAAGAATAAAACAACTTTCCGAATGACCCGATATTATAGACATCCGAGTACAAAGGGTTCGGTTCGGTACCTTAGAGTCTACGTGATTCCAGTTGCAAATTTCAACCCTTAGGACGCATTGTACCACTGTTTCAGAAACTTAAGAAACACTGTGCGCTTTAAAAAGTACGTTGCACAGGCTATAGTAAATATCAAAAAAGTCCGTTTGAGCAATTACCCCGTGCAAGGATACCATTTCGTGGGAAACAAAAGATGTTGACAAAATGCATCCAATCGTAGACGAGATTTCCGTTTGGTTTGCTAAACAAAAACCGGCGTCGCGGCGTCGAGAAGGCGCAAGAACCCTTGAAACGGCCTGGCAGAATTTAATTTGCCTCGGATGCCTGTGGTAGATCATGGTGCAAGATTGATGCGAATTAAACTACACTGATCCAAGTCACCGTCGATGTAAGGGAGCACAGTTAGGATTAATGTAAGGTTCAAGTCCATTTGCTGTGCTCGCAGACCGCTGATGGAAAGTTCATTCGATTAGATTGCGTATGCAAAGTGGGAACTGTCCCGGGGGTCGATAGATCGATGCCTTGGTCTCCCGTAGATCAGCATCAGGGATATCCGCTCGTAGGGTGCTCCTCACGTCATTTTCCCTCCCCTCCCCATTTTTCGTCCCGTCGGCTCGAAATACGCGACGCGCTTCGAGTGATTCGCATGCCGATCGAATTCTGACGGCGTAACGAGAGCCCCTATACGTCGATTCACGCGAATACCTTCGGAAATATTTGCGTCCTCTGTGTGTGCGAGCACGCCGTGAATCGCGCGCGGGAGAGCCCCCGGTCGGCAGACACTTTTTAGCTTGATAAACTCTCCGTAATGGGTTCATTACGGAACTATGAGAAGCTAATATCGATCGGTTGCCAGACTCCCGATTAATTTAACTAACAAATGCTGTCGTCGGCGTGCGAGTCTGCCGACTGAAATAGGTTTCTTTCGAATTGCGCAGACTCATCGATGAGACGGTTAAGTTCGTCAGACGATTCAACGGCTAATTAAACTGGCTCCAGTGGGTTGATCGATCTGTATTATTCCAAATGGCTTGCCAAATTATATTTTGCCTCCTACAAACCGGCGCACAACACGAGGCTGCCTAATTTATCGATGTTCTGATCACGGAGCAAAGAAGATCTAACGATTAATTGGGTCGAGTCTCCCGGGAAACGGAAGTTCCTTGCGCGTTATTTTTGCGGTAGACTCGTGTAGGGCGCAACCACGAGTCCATGAAAGTCGAGCACAATGCACGGTCGCGGTTCCAGCGAAGTTTGTCATGGATTGCGGACAATTTTCTGTCGGCTCGCGATCGCTCTTCTCGCGGCTGCAGGGAGGGGGACGAGGTACGGGGGGCGAGATAAATGCATGCAGACCGGGGAAAAACGGAGTAGAAAGTAAACGGCGGACGGGGATGAAAGGACTGCAGGGAATAGAGTGCAATAGGAGGAGCGGTCGGCGAACACGGGAAAAATGTCTACGACTTCTGACACTCTTCTGGGATGTTGCATATGGTTAGCGAAAACTCGCGGTACATTAAGGTGAAACGAACGTGGACTCTTTTTTCCTTCTTTCGGGAGCATAACTTTGAAAATCATTTAGAGCGTCGTCGCGGTTGCTTCTCTTTTGTTCTTTCATTCTTTTAGAAACTGCATCGAAGATGACATTCTATTATCCTCGTTCTGGATGCTATCGCGTGCGAAAGAATACGGCTCGTCTGAATTTTGTAATTGAATTCAACGGCGAGATGCGCGGAATAAAATTATGTTGATTGAAGCTCATGAAATTTAAGAGGTATAAGGGAACGGATATTGTAAAGTCGGTTCATGCGGTTTTCATTTTGTTGAGAAGGGGGTTTAATACTTCGGTAATTTTATGAAGCTTGACTGGCAGTCAACGTGCGAATAAAGAATTTAATTGCGTATTGGATTGACACATGCGAAATTCTGTTTCTTCTGTGGTCGCAAGTTACGCCGAAAAAAGGTTTCAACGATATTTTATACTCGAAAGTATGTTGCACCGGGAAAGAATGCGAAATAATTGCGATAATTATTTACTTTGTTTCAAAACTAGAGGAAGTTGGTAGATCAATAACGTTTCAGAATAAAAACAATGCTCGTGTTCATACAAACTTAATAAAAGATAGTAATCATCGAATCGAAAACAATCTCTCGAATTTGTTTCGATTGATAATAATCAGCGAAGCGAGATATACGTCAACAGGTAAACAAATATACAAGCATGGGATAAATTTAATTTCAGAAATGTTTTATAAATAAATTATAACAAAAATAATTACTCCTCTTGCCAGCGCGAAGCTGATAATATTGAAAGATTAAGTACAGCAACCAATAAATTTTCTGCCGATTTTGTTTAACTTTAGCAGACGGAATATTGAATCGAATAGTAAATACCGTCCGACCAGTGAAATTTCAATACAAGAACCAATTATTTCTGTATTTTATATTTTCTGTCGGAATTTTCAACAGAGCATTTTTCGAAGTTATGCATATTTAAATAATCTTCCTCTAGCGTTTGCTTCTCACGGAATACACATATTGATTCAGCCTGATCATTTCATTGTGAAATATCGTGTGTGACGAAAGGTAAAACCATTTCATTGTAAACTGTTCTTACGGTATTCCGTAATGAATAAATTACGTTGAAGTCTACTCAGCCATTTTCATTTCTGAAAGCAACATTAAATATTAAAATGTGGAACCGTGAACTAGCTCTGCTTGACCAGATGGATTCGAATTCGTCTAATTAACCCGTAAATCTATAGACACTAAAGGCAACAAATTTTTGTCGATAATTTTAAAGAAAGCTGACGATGATACAAGCTTTGCTTCAGTTGTTAAAATCAATAGTAAGTTCAGTCCAATAAAAAGATTTCACGTCAGAAAATCTACAACTTGTTTACAATTCAAAATGTATTGCATTAATGCAACATATTTTTTTTCAAGTTCATAATTATTCGAGTGACAGAGACCATGTATTACCTCACTTTTGAAAGGTAAGTGGAAATATTTCTTGCTGGAATAATTAACGTGCTCCTCATTACGCAATTGTGTCGTTGACTGCATCCTAAATTTCCGTTAATAGATGTTGCTTCTGTGAATCAACATAATTGATTTTAATCATGTAAATCTAACGTTACCAAAGACTTTAATAAAACTGTTTTCACATCCGCATGAACCTGTTTACAGTAATAATTAACGCAGAAGTTGGACAAATTACCATTTCAATGGACATTGCTACATAAGTTGTTGACTATTGTATTATACTTTAAAATACACGCCAATATCATTTCACATTTGAATGTTCAAAGTCGTTCGAATAATTATGAACAATGCAGTAGCGAAACAACTTGATTCAGAATTTTCAAATGCAATCTATTCCTCGATTGAACTAATAGTACTCCAGGTAGAAAATACTCGATCAAAGTCGTAAACCTGTTTAACGTAAATAAAATAACGTATCTATTGTTATGTGAAATTTTAACATAAAGTATTTCCTTAACTCTCGGCAATTATTCTTTCGCAAAACTTTCGTAAATTAATATTTTCTTTTTATAACATTAAAAAATATATGTCTACGTCAAATCTACAAATAATAGTTGTGCTAGGCAACCGATTCGTTTGATCGCAGACTTTTTACCAGAAGTACATTTACCTGTGATAGCTGGGTTGTATTTTAGCCCCAGACATCTAAACGTTTCATTAAAATTCGAACGATATAGCTGCAAGTTTGAATTAATAGCGATTTTATTATATCCAATAAGAGAATTAACGTCCAATGAAATCGGTTGAAAAATCCCTGAAAGAAGCTCGATAAGGATTCTGACGCCCGAGGGATAATCTAGACTAATAATGTCGCGGCCTTCCGTCTATACATTAAAATCATTCCGATAATTGCGATCGATGTTGCAAATGTCAACGTTGCGTCCGATGAAGGTTTTAATCACAATTGGCAGACGACCCCGCGACATCGATGACGGTGTGCCAGTCAGTCGGTTCTATTCAGACTTCTCGTTTCCGTGTCGTTGAGCGTCGAGTTCCGTCGCGTCAGTCCGCAGTCGGTATTTACGTTTCTAAGTCAACCGTGCACCTCGTTTTTCCGTTCTCCGTCGTAGTGAAAGGCGGGCTCGCGAAGGAGTAAGCAGAATCGCGGGGGTGGCTAACAACGGGCCGTGGCGCAGAACGATTGCGACGCTCGTGTAAGCTGCAAAGGCTGGTTGACGGTGCTTGTCTAGATGGCTGGTAATAATCCCGTTTTACCCGGCTCCGGCTGACGAGTCGGCTAGAGTACCGTGTAACCCGTTGCATTCTGGTTCGAGCCCGTCGACTATCCGTCGACTTCCCCGAGACCTGGTGGAGGAAACGTTGGCGCACCAATGCCGGGATCGACGCCGGGCCGATTTACGATCGCGATGATAACATTTGATCGATGGGATCGTTCGACCGCGAGCCACGCGACGCGATGCACTGGAGCCCACCATAGCCGCAGCTAGGTTAAAGCCGGTGCAGTTGGTTCGCCGAAATACGAGGACAAGTGTATATATCGGATTCTGGAAGCGGTTTTATTACTACGATTTAGAACTATCCTAATGGGGTGTTTTCAAAGAGAAGAAATTTTGCCAGTCGAATAAATATGCTTTTCGCAAATAGTTAAAATGTTATTAATGGACAGCAGATTTTGATGCAAAATAAAAACTTTCTTCGTCAGTTGCAACAAACGGGTTAAAATTGTCTTTCTCTTTTACGTTCTTCTAATACTCCAATTGTTTCCATTTTTACCTTTTGACTTCTTGCCACCTCCGATTTTATTATCTCTTAAAATCGGAATTACTCCGATTCTATGCGTCTTTTATGAAACACTGATATTACTATCACGGGAATATGAATTTCAACTGATCAAAACAAGAAGAGAAACTTTTACTAACGTAAAGTCAGACTCGGAATCGCAAAAGGTTGCAGTTGACAGAGAAAATTCTTACATCGCGCAAACATCTGCCGTCTACAAACAACATCGATTCGGCTCCATAAATCGAGAGTACTTTTTTCAATCTTGTCTAGATTTTCGGGTAAATTGATGATCGTGAGCCCGGCGCCGTTAACGGCGAACCCGCGTCTCGTTCGACGCGTACGTCCGGCGATTCGCACGATTAACCATCGACCGTTTCCCGACTTGTGCGTGGACAATCCCGGAAATTGGCAGCGCGCTCGAGACCGGCAAACGCGTCCAGACGTATTAGCGGGGACTCAAAAAGGGGACGGCGACGTCGAGTGCCGCCGCGGGATCGATACGCGCCCCCCGCAGCTCGACCGCGGTGCTAATTACTTATATATCGGGTCGATGGGATTCTTGTAATAAAACAGCGTCGAGCCGCGACGAATGCGGTGTCACGAATCGCTGACGTGTCGCTAACGCGCCTGTCCAACCGGCAGGCGTTGTCCACCGACGACAGGCTAATCTATTCCATTATCTAACACCGAGAACAATTTTTAGTGGCGGTTTTACCTTCCGAGACCCTAGACTAGAGTGTTCGCAACGCCGATCCTATCGACTGTCAGGATGAATTTTTAGAGGCGAATTTACTCTTCGCGGTATTAGACGGTCGCGTCTGTCCAATTATCTGTGACCAGGAATCGTCTTATGGCGTACGGTAATTTCCTATTGTTCTGGTTCAATTGGGTCTGATATCTCAGCTTATTTCGTTCAACAACTGCCATGGCGATCATATGGACGGCTCAGAAGTCAATCAGTGCAAGTCCATTAACCTTGAAATTGAGATAAATAAGAATCTTGCAAAATAGCTGTAAAAAGTAACAATGCCACTAATAATGTAAAGCATAATTTTTATTATAAGATGATGTACAAATAAACGAGAAACAAACAAAAATTTTTAATGTCATTTTAGAAGACACAATTCCTCCTGGATAATAATTTTATTTAGTTACCTTATGGTCGATATAAGTGCTGGTATCTACCGATTATTTATGAAGGAATCGACAGTATTGATTTTTCTAAATTTCCAAGAAAACTGGACAAACACTGATTGGCAGTGGAATTGGAACCGTTCACATATTGGCGGCGCTATTTCGTCATCGAATTTAAAGGGAAGTCTGTGTTGTGACTTTCACGAACAGATGGAATTCTAACTTTACAGTTTCAACTTCTTTAACTAAACTGATTCGAAGATGTGGGATTTTTTGGGCTTATGCGGCAGTCAACGTGTCAACGCATGTCTTCCTTATTTTTTTAATTTTATAAATCGCGGATTTTTAATGGGATTACGTAGAATTGAGGAGAACATAGTCAGAATTTCGAAGTTTTTAAACCGATGGAATATCTGCTAAATGCATTGAAATATGTAGCCGAATTTTTCTATATAGAAGACGCGAAGAAGGAAGAATTTTTAGAGGCGCACCCCGTACTAAATATTTAACTACATCCCAGAAAGTTTGAGTTTAATATTCCATGCGATTTACCGCGAAAGGCGCACTTACGACACTCACGGTCGCAATTAAACGATGCCCGTGAATTTACGCGTAAACGCGGCCGTGACACGGATCAAAGCGCGTGATCGGGAGCGATAAAAATCGAGCATCGTCGCAGATACGCAGGTACTTTGTCGCAGCGAGCTCTGACGTTGACAAATTGGTAGCGCCGCGATGCAGCATAATTTTCTGGGCAGGGTTTCCGATATCTGACCGGGCCGAATTAATCGAATCCCGTGACGCCAACGGAAGGGATAAGAATCAAGCGTGATACGAGCGAATCCGTAATTAAGTACCAAGCTTAGGGCAAACGTTAAACTGCGAGTACCGAAGGGCCGCGAACACTGTAAATCTCTAAATAATACAACAATTTTACGTTTTCAATGAATCTTCGATTTCCCGTTTTGTTCCAGCGAATGCAAATCGCTCGAAGACGTAGGCCGATAAATATGTTCCTAAAGAAGGTTTCATTGATCCCGAGACCTCTAGATTCCCAAGTTTTTCAGTCGTTCCGAGGTCCCAACGGTCCTTAAAGGCTCTTTAATCTCGTCTGAAGCGGCTCGGGCTTCCGAAAGCGCTAAATTGCTGGCAACTGACCGAGAAATATAATCGCGAGTTCTTGAAAAACCTGCGAGCCAGTCGCCGCCTGTAATCCGGTACAATTTCGTTGCCGCGATACAATCTCGCGCTGATTGATCCGGCCTAAGGGTCTTGTAACGGAAGGCAAAAGTCGTTACATGTAAAACTTGCGAACCGACAATTTCGCGTAACTGTACCCCAACTATGGCCGGGTGTAATTCTGCATACTACGAAGCGTCTGGCACTACAACGGAAAGTTAGATGCCGGAATAACGGAGCACGTATCGACTACGGGAACAGGAGAATCTCTGCTGTCCTTGTAGTAGGTCAGACACGCGGCTCCTGTATGTAGAAGCATATATGGGACACGTCCACTCAACAGCGTTCATCTGCATTACCGACTGAACTTACTATATCGAGAAGAATTATCGCTACGCTGCGGATAATTATGCTAATTCTAATTTTTACGAATACATTTCCCGTCGCATGAACTTCTACGAATAAGGAATAACCTCGAAATACTTTCGACGCTTCTAAGCGTTATATCTTGTTCCAAAATGCATAAATACCCGCACTGCATAGCCATTGTGATGATAAGCGAAGCATTGATCTTTAATTATCGTCGCCGGAAATATTAAGAAAATATTGTACAACTGTTAACTCAATTTTTTACCGTACGCGAGGTACTCACTCGTGAATGATTGCTGCGTACGTCACGACATTAGTTTCAGGTTTGTAAGAAATATTGAGATCAAAAGAGCCCGCTTTAATAAGAAAGCAAACTTTCCAGGCGTTTCTCCGGCGAACGGTAATTTTTAAATTGCTAACACGACTTTTATTTCTAGCTGTCAGTGTAAATATTCTACGTCCCTTCCGATCTGTTAAAAAAGTCATAAAAATTCATATTTAACCTAAGGGTTGGAAAAGTTTCCCAGGAGGTATAAAGTATTCCACTTGTTATAATTTTATCTGAACTTTTGGACTGCGAAGGGAGTTATGAAACTTTAAGTAATCATAGGTAGCGTTTAAAAATTTAATCTTATCTGTATCCATTATGACATTATGAAATTCTAAATAGGTGCTGTTAAAGTTTAACCAGGAGTGACCGAGAAAAACGAAGCGTTCGTCTGCTAAAATAGTTGCACAATTTTCTGGGAGATAGAGAATAATTTACTGAACTCGCTGAAAAGCTCGAGCTATCAAGTTTCAGTTGTCAACCGATAAAACTGTTTAGTTGCTCGAAAAATATTCGTAGACTGCGTATCTTTATTCGTTTTTAAGAAAAGCTACTGGAATATTGTAACAGATTTGGCTGGTTAATACTTCTCTTTGGCCAACATTTATTAAAATGCGAAGTAATTCTACGTAATTCCTGTTTCCGTCCATTAGTCCCCGAAACCACCGAATTTGCATAAAGCTCCGCAGTCTACTTATTTCATTAGCTTACCTCTAATGACTACGATTAAGAAGAATATTGGGCACTTGACTAGACGGAGAATAAAATTAACATTACCGTCTTGGTGCAACGGAATGGTCGAGGACTCTGAAGGGGAGAAGCAAGGCACGGCAATAAATTACTAGAAGCATTAAATTGCATATCGACCTAAGTTGTTATCAATCTAATCAAATCTTGCATCGGTAGATTAGAGGAGAAACGGACGACCAGATTTGTCGTTCCGACGTTGACGATAAACCTTGCGAAAGTCCAAGCAGCAAAGATTAAATTATCATCGTTGGATTTACAGAGAACGCGAGGATGCTCGAAGAGGGAGAGGAGAACAACAACTGAGCTTACTGTGGCATAGCAGCTGAGATTGAAAACGACGACCCTATATTGAGTAATTCTAAAAACTGATGGAATATTTTTACTTTAAGCGTTAATTACCTAATTATCCGGGTTCGATCCATTACAACGAATTCCAGGAGGACGGCTACAACAAAATTTAACCAGATTACTGGATCCGCCATTGGCAAGGTCACTCCTCCAGGAAACTTTACCACGGTGACCAGCTTTATTCAATTACCCCCGAAGGAGTCTCCACAGTTACTCAGTTTCTGATTGTGGAGTTAAACATGTACAAGCGCAACACTGTCTCACAGCACCTCTGCCATCGTAAATCTCCTGCTCGCAGGGAATCTATCATATCTTAAAATTAATGAACCGAAATTGGAGATGCCGCTTCCAAGTTACGTTTATTAAGCAAATTTCTACCGTTGATCTTAATCGGTGACTTTCACACCATACAAAATTATCGTTTCAACAGAATGTTATTGCCTGAAATAACTATTATCCATCTCTCACAGCTGCTACAGCTGCGATCATCTTCTCTTAGCACAGGTTAGACAGTAAATAGATATCAACTTTGGTTGTAGAGGCAGATAAGATGCGATAGATACCCAGACACTAGTAACGAAATTGGGCCGATGTCTGCCAGCTATTCCCATGATCAGCAAAAAGCCCACCAAATCAAGATATGTGAACGAATAAGAAATCTTTAAACGAAGATTAATCATGCGGATTCGAGGTTCCCGCCTCATACCTGCCTCGGTTATTCCGAGTTACCTGGGCGGTATCAGACGAAAAATGACCTTGAAGAAATGTAGGTCTTGAACCAGCGTACTTTAAGAGACCACGGTGCAAATATCGAACGCGACCCATCTATTCCAACCATGGGCCAATCTAGATAGCTCGACCCGGATCTGATAATAAAAACCTTCCAATTAGCGTTTCCTTCCCTCCTCGGAATCCCCGGTACACAGACGGTAATAGTAATCTTATTTCCTGCCTAATTCGACAGCTAGCATTTTTCTAAAGTTCGGCCGCGGAAAGCAAGGTTAGATCGCCGGGTCGTTAATTTATTAAACGAAGAAATCGATTAATTAAAATTCTCCGCTCAGACGCCAACCCCGTTTAATCCGCCCGACTTTTCTCAGGAACGGTTAATTTCGGATGGGACGGGAACTGCCGGCAAAAATGGCGTCCGTGAGGCCACTATAACTTGAAAATTCTGAATAATTAAATGGAACCCGGTGTCGCTGGAATCCCGAAGAAACACCGACACCGTTCCCTTCTTCTATTCGCTGTGGCGGCCATAAAACTTGAAATTTGAACCGGTAGGCCGTAACTCGGGCGTTCGGCTAAGATGGCGCCTGCCTTTTAAGCAGGTCGTAAAGCTAGAAATAATGAAGCCGAGCCGTGTAAAAAGTTGATGGCGAGTACAAGATCCCTTGCATCCTTCACTGAAACGTTTATCTCGCAAGCGCACCCCGCGCGCGAACCATATAATTCCGAATCTGGTGCAGTAAAACGTAATCTAAATCGTTCCCGAAGATGGCGTCCGCGGTCGTAGCGTTCACCGGCGCGAAGATAACCGAGTCCGACGTACCAGAAGCACCCTAGAAGCCGATAACGATCGACGCGGACGTTTCCGATCGATCCGCGCCGGAATGATCCTGCGCACCGACCTTGGGGGCGTCGAAAAATTTCAATTCTGATCCGACGACGGCCGGTTACGCTTCGAAATACGCTCGCAACACTCGGGACACTCGGATGGCCTATTATATTATATTATTTATATATATATATATATATATATATATATATATATATATATATTTGGTGTACAACGTGAAAAGAGAAGGTGCGAGTCAAAAATGAAAACGGAAAAGGAGAAACAAAAATAGAACAGCGACTCGAGACGCTGACTCGGTGTCGCAAGGTGCAACGAAAGCCGGTGCGAAAGTCAAAAAGGAAACAACTAGAAACAAAGAGGTCGAAGATAGGCCCTGCATAGTGCAACCAGACGCAATTCTTCTACGCCCCGTCGATTAATAAATAATAAACTCTGCGTATACTGCGTTACTGTAAATATTATATATATATATGTTTGTATGTACGTGTTTACGTGTAGGTTCGTGTATGCGTGTTACGTGGTAATACATAAACAGTGAATAACATATATATAAAATCATTAAAACGGTAAAACAAAATAAAATAAATTATCCAATATATTAATTAATATACTTAATCATCTGCGTAATATATTAATATTCTGGTTATGTATATATTATTATCATATATATATTATTATTATTATTATCGTTAAGATTAATATTAAATTATAGGTATATGTGTGTTCGGTAAATAGCCTTAACTATGCAAAGTGCCCCTTTTTTACGAAAAAGAGAGAAGATCGACGGTAATATCAGTTGATCACATTATAGCGGTTTGGCTCTTTGAATAGCTAACGGACCCGACTTTACTTTTGCGTCGATGTGTACACCGGACCGAGTACACGCAAGTACCGTGGGAGTACTCGATTGTCGATCCACGCTTTCCTAGCTCGAAACACACGTACATCCGCGTTCGTCCGACTGTTCTCTGCACACACGCACGCGATCCATGGAGCCCCGCGTGTACCTAAGCACGCGTGTACGCACGCCATGCGTATACGTGTTTCCATGCGTCTGTGTCGTTGTGAATGTGTATAATGCAACACGTCGAAAAATCTCGTCGCGCGCCTCTCTTTCGAGCGTCGCACAATGTTTGGCTCGGAAATTGATAAAACACGTTCCCCGTTGCATATGTATATACATATATATTCTTTAATTGAGTCAAAGTCACTTGTCGTTAACTCGTCTCAGTCAAACGTATTTCCTTTATTGCTATTTATTTGGTCTTGTGCACACAGCTTCGATGAATTCAGGAGAGCAAAATAATCGCAAATCCAATGTTCCGAACAGTATGATCTCGGTGAAAATCTCTGGCAATTGGATTTATGCGAGCCTAGTCTAGAGGAAGCAAAGGGAACGGCGTCCTACAAAATTTCTTTATCTCTTTCCAAGCTAAGATTGGGGGACGCGAAAGAAACGCGGGAGCGACGAGGATTCTTCGAGCTCCGCATGTCTGCGTTCACTTGTAAACCTTTATCGTTAATATACGTGTAAACTAGTAAATGTACGTGCATTCGATTTACATACGCGCGTATATCGCGCGATACACGGACGTACATAAATTCATCCACGTAAAACAAACAAAGAAGAAAGAAAGAACAAACAGCTTGCACCCCAACCAATTAAATATCAACGTGTAACGATGCGGTGAAAAATATCGCAACCAGCCCTCTTGAATAAAAATTGACATTATTTAACGTTAACTATATCATCCAACCAATGCTCGATTACTACAAACAGTAGATTATAATAACGTATTAATAACGTATAACGTATAGAATAATATAATTATGTATACTACTACAAAGCAATCCGATACAGTTAAAAAAGAGAAGAAATTCGTTATCGTGTGTCGAGTGTGTCCGCCTATGCACTTAAGTCCCGAATCGTGGAATGTCTCGTCTGATTTCCACTAATTAATCTGCTGCATAACGCGCAATTATTCCGCGTTCTAACGTGTCCCTACGTGTGCGGTGTGGTTGTTTTCAGTGTCCGTTGTACATGCATGCGTACGTGTTCGTCGGTGTACGTGTTAGTATAAATATGAGTGTCATGTGAGTGTATACGCGTACGTGTAGTCGTAAATATCATTTTATAAACTTTAGGTGTCCGAGTAACAAATAACGTGTTTTAACGTTCCGACCTCGTGTTAGAACTGCGAGGCCGCTACCGCGATCGTTTTAAATCTCTATCTAACTAACGAAGAAACGGAAAAACCTTTCGAAACGATGCATAGGACTAAAAAAGATTTCGTTGTTAGTCGATTAAATATTGCGTGTGGCCGTACCTCCATGGTTCCGGAAGTACGCGAGGGTGTCGCGTCGCTGCGTGTTTCCATATCGTGTGCCCGTGGCGAAGTTGTCTCCTCCACCATATTTATATATACACGTGGATATATAAATATGTATGTACTGTGTAAGCGTGTTCATATGTCCAAGAGTGTCCTATGTATCATCACCAAACTGTTCGTGTCCTCCTGTGTACCGTGTCTGGGTGTTCACTGTGCGCCGGATATACAGTCCGTCGTCCTAGCCCCTGAACTCCCGCAACCCCGATAAACACCCACCCACCCTCTGCCCCCATCCCCCCACAGCCGCCGGTTTCGCGAGCCAGCATAAAAGAGTAGCCCGCAAACGTGGGCGTAGCACGCGCGTCGCCGATTAATATTTTTATTGCCAGCGAGATATACCCGAACGCCGATGAAACACACGATTACAGTCTAATATGAAATATCCAACTATAAACTCTTTCAACAACTATACACGACATCACCCTGCGTATCGAACGAATTACTTCCAGTAAAACCGCGGTCTTTAATTAATAATAGTTAATTAACTAATTGGTTATTAATTGTAATTCTTTCTGGCTGCCCGACGGCACGTCCAGGCCGGCGAACAGCAGCAACTACGGGAGGAATTGGCACCACGTTTGCTCCCACTTTGAATTAATACACCTGCGTCTGCCTACACACACACACGCACGCACGCACACACATGCATACATAGACGCACGTACCTACATGCATGCATACAGAGACACACGCAACAAACGCGCGCACACGCGTTCACGCATAAACCCGCACGCACACAGGCGTACACTCGCGCAAACACACTCAGAGACACGTGCGTGAGAGCGTCGCCAGCCGCATCCATACACCGTGTTAAATCGTGTACGTAGGTAGACGCCTGTGCAACATGTAATTGCATTAGAATCATCCCCCATTAATTAATAATGCGCGCGAATCGTGAACTCTCCCGACACGCCTAAACGCTCCTTAGCTTACGCAGTATAATATCGTCGATCGGCGCAGCGCTTGACCACGAAAAAAATAAAGCTGCCCGGTCTTTGGACAATGTTCGGAACCCAGCTTTCCAGCAGCACCGCCGTCGCACGGCGTTTTTCTCTACACTTTTCTACGCTCTGCACAGCACGCGTGTAGCGAGAGCGTTGGCAGGAGCGCGCACGCGTGTACCGCGCTCTTTCCGCTCCGCGCGACGCGCCGCGCCGTTTTCCGGGGCCGGCCGGGCGCGCATTTTCACACGAGCGTGAAAGCCGAGAAAAGCGACCCGCGCCAAACTTCGATTCGTCTCGACTCCGCGCTCGCTCGCTGGCGGATGCGCCGATCGTCGGCCAGAGAGAGAAAAAACAACAACAACAACAAACAACCAAACTCGCTGGCTGTATCGAGAGAAGGAACTTTCGTCGTCGCATCGTCGATCGTGGTTCACGCATATTCCCATTATTTTGTAATCCATATATCAATATTATTAATTATTATTATTGTTCTAATATTGTAATCGTTACTCGATCTAATATCCGTTACTTTAAAAAAGAAAACCGCTTTGACCGAGTCGCGTCACAGAGACAAATCGAACTCCGTTAAATCGGCTCCGATAAGAAATCGATATTTCCTTTTTCCTCACGCGGGCGCGCCACGAGAACTCACCCGTCCCCAGGAGGCGCGGGCGCGCGCGCGTTTGCGCGTCGCACTCGTTTCTATTTCATTCAACCAAGAACGTGTTTTTATCCTCACTTTCCTCTGTCGAATCGTTACAGCTACGACAAGCCCGTTCCAAAATACGCCGCACACTAAAAACTGTACACGCCATATGGTTTTCTGCAATCCTATCATCCTCCACCCATCCCACCCCCCACCCCAAACCCCGCGGTAGGAGAGAATCTTGTCGATCCCTTAAGCGTAAAACCTATAAAAGATTTGGTGTTCGAGAAAGAAAACAGCCGAGAGAGACCGGCCTTTCATCACGTGGCCGTGACACCAGGGCCGTATCGTGTGATCGAAACTTGCGACAATACCCCCCTGCCGGCGCAGCCACCCGCGCTCTCTGTATATTTTTTTCCGTGTTTCTATGCATATTTATATCATATACATATATATATATGTATACACATATAATATATATACCATTTTATTATACATTACATATCATGTCATATCATAAATATGTAATATATGATATAATCATATATATATAATATATTATTCACTGTAGCTTTTTTTCCGGTTTTCTTACTTTCGGGGCGCGCAGTACGTCGGTGTAAATATATATATATATATATAGATAAATGTATACACAGGTATACAGTCGCATACACCAGCATATACACTTAAATATATCGTTATGTATAAGATATATACAGACGCGTGTATAGCTCGGTGACTCGCGCGTTTTTAGGACAGTGTGTTCATGGTATCGTTAGTCATCGTGGAGAGCGCCAGGGCGCCAGTCATGAAATCGTTTAGATCGATCTTTCTTGCCTCGGGGTGTTTGAATTTAAAGTGCGTGCGCAGGTTGTCGCTACGTGTGTACGTGGCACGACAGAGAGGACACTCAAACCTGCCGGGGAAGTGGACGTGGTAGTGGTTCCTGATGTGCGTCACGACCTTGCCGCACAGCTTGCACCTGTGAAGGTTGCAGCCGCCTGGCACCCGGTCAAAGGTCAGCCGCATGTGCCAGGCTTTTGAACCTGCAACATCAACACAAGACAAGTCACTTTCAACTGTTGGCCTCCCAACGCGACCTACGACGACGAGCCGCCCGCGGCCCAGTCTGTGTCGACGGCGGCTCGATCGCTTCTTTCTCTCTCTCTTTTTTATCTTTCCTCATCTACTCTCTCCCTCTCGTTCTCTCAGTCTCAGTTTCTCTCTTTTTGTTTTCGATTCTGTCTCTCTATTTGATTCGATTCTATTTGATTGTGATTTGATTCTATTTGATTTGATTTGATTGCGATTTGATTCGATTCGATTGTGATTTGATTTTATTCGATTTCGTTTCGTTCGTTTATCACCCCATTCTAGCCATCTCCAACCGCCACCACCGACTGCGTTCTCCTTCACCGAAGGGAGCCCTCTTCTCGCCGACATCAACCGCTAATTCGCTACCCTCGGTTTACCTTTCTATATTTACGAACAACGGCCGCCGCGCCGTTGGGTCCTGCGATCCGTATCACATTTATTTACAAGTCGCCTCGTCGCCGCCTTCCCTCTACCTCGGAACCGTTTCTCCGTGTCTCCTTCAGCAACCCTCTCCGCTATCTACTCGAAAACCCGTTCGTCAACCCAACCCCTGGCCCCGCGGGATCGAGCCACTAGGTTTCTCGCGTTCATCTTCGATCTCTGGCGCGGTCACTGTCCCAGAGACAAGGGCTCGGCGGATCGATAGAAATCACGGCTGCCACGTAAATACATTCGCGGGGAGGAACGGCTGCGAAGAGAGAAAAAGTGGAACGAACCCGTTGACCCAGTCCCACGATTTACAAACACCCGCTGACCAAGAAGACGGCTAACACCGGAAATTAAGGTAATTCCGAGCGGCGCAGTGATCACGAACCGTTCCGACTTAACGACATCACCGCCAGCGATGAAATCGAATGTAATCTGCACACCAGACTGACTCTGCCGCGGATAATTATGAATATAATTAAAGGATCGAATTAATTACAGCACGTCGTAATTATGTCGAATCTGTCTGCAACGACGTAATGCTGTTCATTGAAGGCCACCGAATTTTTTGCGCACTACGCTCACAGATCCAGAAAGCAGAATTTACGTCCATATAATAGACACTAGTGTAACTGTGTTCGCACTGTGATACTTTACCGACAAATGCTTCATCTGCTCCGATTAAATATAAAAACTGCTATTATTTTTAGAGATTTGCCTTGGATCATTTTGCATTTCCAACGATGGCAAACGCCCGATGAATTATAAATTATACTTCGACACCCTTGGTAAGCCTCGAATTTTACAAATATAAGCTGCGATCCTTTAATTATTCGAAGAGTAATAATGGTAAGAAGTTGTGACAGTTAATACTAAGAGTTCATAGGATGCGTAACATCAAGTGTATAAATATAGCAATCAATTCTCAAAGCACTTCATATGATCCCAGAACAATGTTTCTGAAACATAAGTGAAATACTTTTATCCGATGTTTGTGAACACCGTGTAAAAGAGGCAAGTACTGTCAGTGGTGCGTCTAATACGACTTGATCCCATCGCTAATTACGACCGTACGTTTATGCATTTTTGTTTGCCTTTCGAAATATCGTCGCCAAGGTGTCTGTGAGTATAGATACATCGTTTTGGCAAATCGTTCGAGGCGAGCGTTATCTTGCGCGTAAAGGTATCGACGAGTTTGCACATTTATCTAGAAAATAAACGTTCCAGGGACGCGAAGAGGGAGCAGAAAAGAATATTAGCCTCTCCTCGGTCAACATCGGTATTTTTCCCAGGCTCCGCCGATCTATCACGATTTACTCGGAATTTCGTTTGCGCTCCTTAGAGAACACTCCATTACGTTTAATAAATTACGGTTTCAATCTACCCCGAGACGAATGCGCGGCCGATTCCCCGGGTTATCGTGCAAGCAGCAATGGCCGTACGACTGTCATTCGCGTGGCAACACGATTAACCAAAGTTATTCACAATCGTTAAAGCGGCCGCGACGCAACCCTTTATCAGCGCGCGTAAAATGAAAAGGAAGAAGAAAATACAGAGGAAATTAATATGGAACAACAATATAACGTGTTATTACGAGTAAAAGGACACTCTGTACATCGGGATCAAGTGCAACACACAGATTTACTTTTACGCCATGTCTCTGGTACAGGTAGGTCAAACTTCAAACCAGTGCAATTAACAAAAAAAAGGAACTGACAAAAAGAAAAAGTATGATGAATGCATGACGAGCGACAAGTGTACAAAGTCTATTACAAGTTCGGTGCGTAGGCAAAGCGAGCTCACCAACAGGATCCATACACGAACTTATTAACGCTTGTGTGAAGAATTAATGGCGAAAGAAAAGAGAAACACTCTGTACTTATGGTCGAAGTGAAAATTGATCGGTAATTAGAAAAATCAAATAGCTCTATCGGGGGAACGTGACTCGAGGCTTCTGCCAACGCGATTATGTACACTAACGCCCATAAATCATCGAGCAGTCGCAGGTATAGATGCAGAATTAGAACGAACAGATTTGGGAAATTATGTACATTGTAAAGTACAACTGACGACACCGATATGGTACTTCCTAAGCGTAATTTCTGCACTTCCTTCGTCGTATCCTCATCCAAAAATGCGTGTCAATGTGCGATACCGAGACAAACAACACTGCGAGACAGACTATTTAAATTGATACATTGCAGCTTTGGTTGTCGTATACAAGCAGACTGTGTCGGAACAATCTGAACTGTGCTGGGTTTGTTTTCATAATACTGTACAAATTGTGTTTCGAATCATTTTATTAAATATGACTTTTTTGGGGATTTTTTT
Organism: Augochlorella aurata; assembly: GCA_028455555.1. Taxonomy (NCBI): domain Eukaryota; kingdom Metazoa; phylum Arthropoda; class Insecta; order Hymenoptera; family Halictidae; genus Augochlorella; species Augochlorella aurata. The sequence continues at coordinate 2,854,317 of CM052148.1, forward strand.
TCAAAGCAGTTCTTTATTTCTTAAAAATTGTATAAAACTTATCAGAGACAATTTTTATATACACGTATACTGCTTTAAATGATTCTGTTTGGTAGTCACATACAAAGCAACGAATAACATAATTATAAGCATGTTATACTTAAAGTATATACATTAGTGCTTACGATATACCACTTGTTCCGATTAGAAGCCAATTTTTCCAACCCAACTTCACCAAATTACCTGATAAGCGTGATGCGATTAGACTGCAAAGACAATAGCCGAAACTGTCTAAATATTCGATTTCTAACAATATTATTCCGTAAAACATGACAATACTTAACATAGGTCTAAATAAGCTTGGAATTTATCTGAAATGAAGAAATTTTGTACCTTAAAACAACCTAAGATTTGTTTATAATTTCTATAATTCTGAATATCAACATCTTAGTAATATTAAAAATATTTACAATTTATTGTTACAAGACGAATCACTTGTTTATCGTTATTTTGTAAAAACGTGCAAGTTACACAGAGATTATATAAAACAATTAATTACCAAATTTTCACCGAGATTCATTTATCAAGTATTGTCAAGAAAAATTTTCCTAATTTGTGTGCAACAAACTGATCTTCGTCATGATTTTCTTTTTACCAGGAACACTTCAGCTGGGATTCTCGTGTATAAAAGTAACTTTTAGGTGAATAATTTAGGCCGAGATTGTACCAATTTCCAAAACAAAACATCAAAAATTGAATGAATTTGAACGTTCGAAAGAAAAATTACCTTTCTCATCGGAAAAATTAATTTCACATTAAAAGGAAATCTTATAAATTCAAAGTAGTATATACATACAGTGCTCGTTCAGAACCTGGAGAAATTTATAACTAGACTGCGGATTTTATGCGTTTGCAAAATATTAAAAACACTTAAAGGACTTAAAACTACTGTCGTATTATCATAGCTTCATAGTTTCCGTATCTTGCAATCAGCATAGGCAATTGTTTTTAGTATAAAACTCCGCAGTTTACCTATAATCCGATTCTTCAATTATCGTCACACTAAACAATTCGTTATTTTCACGAGAGCGACCGCAAAATTTCCGGAGTACATTTTTGGTATGTACTTTTGACGTATACAAGAGAAAATCGACACCGTGAGTCTGTTACACGAGAATCCTCCAGAAGCAACGAGTCACTTGCAGAGATTAGTGTACGAGTACGGAAAAAGGTAGGGAAGCAAGAAAGATAAAATGAATAACAATCGGATTAACACGAAGTAACGGAATACTCTCTAAGCAATAACGCTCACGGCTCTCGTACGCATCGATTGTCTGATCGGACTGGTTAAATGCAGCGCCCAATTCCCAAATAGTCTAGACCCAGCAATGCAGGGACCACCCCACGAGCGATGGCGCTCGTTCGTTTTCATTTAGCATTTTCTTCCTCCGCCACCGAGCGAAATGCATAGAAAAAGAGAGACGTAGAAAAAGAGAGAGATGGAGAAAGACAGAAAATATATGCCTGAAAACACCCTCGAATGAACCACAGTAGCTTTTACTTAGCAACTGCACACCCGGGCGACGGACAGGAGCATGGAGCTCATTCATCGATTTGGTCAACGACGCCGCGTGTGCCGATGGAATCAAGTGTATCGCGAGTGGCATCGAAACCTGATGGAATCAGTTCCGGTTTCCATACAGATAGCTGCACAAAATGTTACAAGACATGCGACATTCGATCCATTTTCATATTTCCAAATCTTTCTTTTCTCTTTGACGCGCAGGCGGATTTGAATGGAAACATGACGCATCGCTCTTAATTGTATCGATAGCAACTGCTATGATCGATGAAATGATTTGTTTGAATATCGAGGTTCTTAATGACGTAACGAGTGCATCAAATTGTAAACCTGAAGTATTCGAACAGATTATGGATTAGTTTCTCAGATTTTGCTTCCTTCGATCGATTACTTCAAGTTTGCTGAGGAGAATTTGAAATGAAAGCTCTGTCTTCGAGATTTTAGATCAAACTCTCGATTCATTGCACGAAGTACATTTTTCTGTAGAACAATCTATAAGAGCTCCGAACAGGAAAGCAATGTTCGTGTGAAATGCAAAATTATAAACGTGATAAAGCAAATTTAAAACAGTACATATACTTGTTTCTCTTTTAATTGTTAACGCTCTCTATGCTAGATTTTATGACCCATCTTATTTAATTTCATTCTACAAAGTTAATGTAACATTTCATGGAAACCATCTGTATTAGCAATGTAAATGTTACTTTATTAACGGAACTGAGATTTGTATAAACATTTAATTTCTGTGTAGCAATTTAAGGATTGCACTATAAAATTTTGGAATCAGATTAAAATATGTCTTTTTATCCTTAATATCTTAAGTCATTAGAAACACGTTTCCTCGTGATGCATTCAAAAATGCTTTTATTTCTTCTGTGTGCTTCATTGATATTTTCCGTGCTCATTCAACATCGTAGGTTTCGGCACAAAATCTAGAGAAGCACCTTTTCTCAGTTTCTGCCGGGCTGCGCAAATCTTGTTACCGATCAATTAATTGAAAACATTTCTCGACTGCTTCGATCTGTCTCTAGCAAATTACTTAAACGTCTCGTTTCCAACAGCGATTACCGAGTTTCATGGAAAGTAAGAGATTATCTACAAAACAATACAAAGCCGGCGTCATAATAAAATAAATTAAATGGAAATACAAATTGTTTCCGAGTATTTCGTGAAATTCGCGTGAATTCGTTTCTAAGAACTCTTGAAGAACCTGCCAAAATTTGCGCAATCGTAGAAACATTTATTTTCCGGTGCTATCGAAATGTCGCTAAAGTAATTTCATTAACACTGAACCTCCGCCGCGTTGTACGCGTGACGTCCGTTACTTTCTTTAAACTCTTCACCGTTCTTATTATAATGTGACGACGAACAAAGGAATTTACTTAATCGCCTCTTAAAGAAGAGTCTTCATAATTGGACCGCGGACTTTTATATAAAATAATGATCAGCAAGCATGATCAATTGCAGAAACTAAGCACAATTTTTCTCGATTCTTTAATATTTTTAATAAATTCAAATGAATACATTGACGTTCTTAGTTTCTTTCAATCTTCTCATTATTTTAGACCACACCTAGTCATTCTTGCCATAAATGTGTAAAATCCGCAGTCCATTCATAATACCGAAACATTTTAGAAATAAGGATTGGTCATTTTGACCAGCATGGTAGGTTTAGTGTTAATTGTGGATATAGAACTTGTGTCCATCACAAACCGCGAGCAACAGAAAAACTTCATCCGAGGTGTCCTATGAGCTGTAAAAATGACGTCTCGCAGAGATAGAAATATAACCTGTGAGAATGAGATAGAGAATGAACGAGAGACAGAAAAAGAGAGAGAGAGAGAGAGAGAGGAGAAAAAGAGAGAGAAAAAGGGAGAGAAAGAGAGAGAAGCTCGATAGAGAGAAAGAGACATATAGTGAAGGAAGTATCATTTCAGGGAATAGATCGATGTTTTCCCGGAGACTTAAACGGTTCGTGTTGCGTGAATCTATGTAGTTCAAGGTGCGTGTGCGGGTGCCGATAACGGGAACGAGGATCTTTTTATTCGCGCCTTTACGGGGGTTCAAGCTTCCTCGATTTGCGCTCAACAAGCGTGTCGAAACTCCATTTTAATAGCACCAAAGCGCGCATCCTTGTACGCCCGCGAGTTTCTGTACACTGTACACAGATGTGTCTGAAAGTTTATGTATATGTACAAGAGAAGCTTCGAACGGTTGGAATCATTCTCATCAGACATTATGATCACTAAAAGCACCGAGCGATCAAAATGACTTCTTGCCAATTACTTACAAATATTCCCAAGATTACATTCTCCGGAGAATTTGACCTGACTTTAATCACGTAATGAGATAAATTAATAGTGCCTTTAAATAAAATGGGTCATTTGGATTTGTCTGACAGCTCTAGTATCGAGGTAACCGAGCAAAAATGGAAGCAGCGAACCCATAAAAGTATTTTACTGTACGAGATTAGTAAAAATTCTGTTAAGACGCACTCGGAAAGAAATCAGACCCATATTAAATTATGCAGAAGACACAGTGAAGTAATAAAATTAGTTCCTCGAGGACTGGCTCCAATGATGAGGCAGGAACTAATTAAACACCGTACCGAGCCCGTGCGGGGTATTACTTTTTAAAGATACTGATTTTTCAAGTGAGACTAATGGAAAACCAATTCTAGGAGGACCATTTCTCACAGCTTTCGGTCACCTCTGAGACCTTACCGTTTCAAACTACATCGAAGAAGTTCACTTCAAAGCGTGAAAAAGGTCCTCACCGTCACAGAAAAGAATTCGGCCAGTTTCCCATATCTTTACAGCTTTGCGCTTAACTGCATTTTCTGTACAACTCTTAACAGAATTTCCACGCTTCCGTAATTAACTTTCGCACTATTGTAGAAGGACTATTGTACTTTACAAATGAATCAAATTTCTCAATGTAGAAAGTAGAAAATGAGAACTATTCTTTCGGAACAATAATTCGTTGATGTTCGTAATCAGTTAGGGTAGTGAAGCCGGTAACTGTAAGTTGACCACTTGCCGTGTCGTTGGTTTGTTATCTGGCATAATTAACTTTATATTTATCGAATAATACGTATTAGAATTGTCCATTCTTCCGTGTTGTCTATTTTTAAATTAAAAGATTTAATCTGTCTTATTCGATAAATATGAAGTTAACTATGTCCGAAAACAAACCAAAGGCACAGCAATTGATCAACCCACTGTAACTGGCTCCACTACCCTAACCATAAATGTGCAGTTATCAAACTTTTGAGGGGATTTGCAACAAGTTCGTATTCTTTCAGTAAACATCTACAAACACCAATTCATCCCTCATATTCGATGAAAATACTAAAGCATGCAACTGATACGAACGCGTGTAACTCTTTGATAAAACATTTCCACGCACGATTTCCAACGAACGTTCCGCCGTTACTTGGTGTTCACGTGTCGAAAATTCGAATTATTTCAGACACCCTGTACCGGCGCGGCGGTGCGCGAACCTGCGCGCGCGAGCGTATGTGCGTGTATGTGTATGTTAAATATATACACGTGATCAAACCAGTCGACATATCGATCAACTGTATTCACGCAACCGTCTGTTCCCGATTAACGTGCAGCTTAAAAAATATTCGCGTGATATGCTGTGTATTGGACGTTTTACGGGATAAGGTGAAAGTTCATTTCGCTGAATTTCCAATCGATGGTTGGGAAGGAGAAGGGCCAAGGGAAAAATGGCTGGGGGTAGAGGGATCCCGTGTCGGGCCACGAGGGAAGGGGTGAAAAAAGGTTGGGCAAAAGGGGTCGGACGGGACCGGGGTTCAAAGACGTTAAAACTTTCGACGTTCCGCAGCTGGTTCGATTTTCAATAAAATCTGATTTCCGGCGAGTTCCGTCCGTTTTTATTTCGAGGAATCTTCAAAGGTACCGGGAGCAGTCTGCCAGCGGAATACAGTTTAAGCGTCGAGCCGTCGACGATCTCGTCGGGACAGAGAAAGAAAGAGAGAGGGAGAGAGAGAGGCAGGAGAGAAAGAGAGAGAAAGTGAGAAGGCGAGAGAACTTCTCTCCGCAACCCTCTTTTACACGTTTATGCATGTATAAGTACCGGTACGCCGAGTACAGCCACTGACGGAAAAAGGCGATTCTTGGAAAGGAAAAATAAATAATGAATTTGGAATAACAGTTTTCGCGCGGGGCTTCGTTTTAGAGAAACTTTCTCGTATCGAATGCCATGCTCGATCGCGTACGCCTTTTTTCCCCTTCTTTTAGGAAAGCTGTTTCAAACGTTTCGTAGTGGAAGTAATAGATTTTGAGGGAGAGTGGTTCGTTTCGATCCCCTTCTTCTTTCCCGACGGTCAAGTAGCATGAAATATAAAAGAAAAAGTATTTCAAACATAAATTGAAAATTCGAATGTGCGACCAAAAAGGTTGGTAAAAAGGAATCTGTACAATCCAATTTTCGTAAATCTACTATTTTTGCCTTTCCCAGATCTGCGTGCAATTTCTTTGAAACATTTAGACTTGTTGCAAACATTTTTAATTTTCAAGAGCTTTTAAGTCCTTCGAAGCACTGTTGCAACATTTACATTTAAACGTTTCGCTTGACTAACACATGTGAATTGAGTTAAAGGCTAGGATTAGCATCCCCGAAAATTTTCAGACTGTCATATAGTCTGGAATAAGAAAAATTTTAGGCTAAATTTATTTATAATATTCTGGATATTTTGAATTTCCTCCGAATACTTGTATTTGTAAAGAATCTAAAATAAAGCAGATAAACGCAATTTTGTGTTACAAATTTCTGCAAATCTGTTTTGTTGGAAATGAATTTATCCGCAAGAAAATACTATAATAATCATCAAGATGAACGAACAATCTCTATGGACAAATAAATCTGTTTACATTTAATGCTGGCGAAAATAGGTAGCGCGTCTTTCTTTCCAGATACAAAACCAGAGAATTCAACAGCTTCCTAAAATCAATTTTCCGCAAAAGGAAGCCGTGCGAAAGGAAAACCTTATTCCACAATTTCAAAGCATTTTTCCACAAAGAAACGCGTACTTTTTCTGGCTGAATCACCCATTACCCCCGCATATACAAAATTTACCATCGTGAGAGCACCTTGGGTTAGTGTGGAATGAACTGCGGTTAAATTTGTTAGATTCTCCAGTGGTGATGTGTTAGGTTTGCGTGAGTTGCTGTTACGGATACGTTGCGTGTTCCTCTCTCGTGTGAACGACAAAGGTAGATATATAACTGTTTTCTGGTATGCAAGAGGGAGAGATAAGAAAACAGAAGGATGGCAGGAGAGAGAGAGAGAGAGAGAGAGAGAGAGAACGATAAAATGAGAGAAAAAGATGGAGTTTGGACATAATGAGTGCGAGTACTAGACAGGCAGGAGAGAAAGAGAGAAAGGAAGAGATAGAGATAGGGAGAGAGAGATAGAGATAGAGAGAAAGAAAGAAATAGAGATAGGGAGAGAGAGATAGAGAGAGAGGGAGACAGAGAGAGGGAGATAGAGAGATAGAGATAGAGAGAGAGAGAGAGAGAGAGAGAGAGAGAGAGAGAGATTCATAGCATTGAAAACGGAAGAGAAAAGCAGCTTTACCGTGAAGAATACGTCGGTATCGTAAAACGAGAATCTCCTCTTTTTCCAAAGAAAACATGGCTTTCCCCGTAAAAACATCACTGCTTGACCGGCTAGCTCGCCGGTCGTCCGAAAGAACAACTCTCGCGTGCATCAACGGCGCGTCGAAGCGCATCGACCACGAACGAAGCAGCACATCCCCCTCTTTTTTATCCTTCTTTTTTTCTCTTTTTTCCTTTCTGTTTTTGGTGTGTGTGTCTTTGTTCAACACAGCCAGCCACAACCCTTTCCCAAAAATAACTGGACTACTACTCCCGAGGTGTTGCAACGCGGTATCGAGCGAGCGAAATCCGCGCGAACGATAAAACATAACTATGTATATATATACACACCCGTGGTCCACGGTGAATTGGATTGCATCATCATTGTTTATTTCACAAATCTGTCCAATACAAAAATATTACAATATATATATATAAATATATATAAATATATATATATTTCCGGTTCTTCGTCGCTTACCACCTATTATATGTATATATACTATGTAGGAATTCTAATTGCTAGATACAATAAAAATAGCGTGTTGCTAGCATGTTGCTAGCGCGTTTGTCTATGTGTGTACGTGTGTCTGCGCGTGATGTACAAGTGTACGCTTGTATGTCTGTATTCATCCGTGTTAGCTCGGCAATAATTGCGAAGCGGTTAATCTCCGGTAGTTGTGGGCTGTTAAATCAATCTATGCCGGTGCAGATAGACAAGCATAGTATGGCACATTTTCAGTTTTCCATCGTTTTCTCGACGCGGAATACAGAGTGAAGACTGTGAACGGCAAATAGACCACGAATTTTCGCGGTCCTCCATCCGGACCAGCTTGAGTTTCAAGGAATCCCGCCTTGCGATTCTCGCGGAATGGAAAGGTCCTGCACGGCGATCGATCCCTCCGAAAAGAGGCAGTGTTTACCCATTTTCGCTCACTATACTTCGATAAAAACTGTCCGTTGATTATAAAGCAAGCCGAAAAAGTCGTTTAATTTTCCCGGCAAAATTGAACCGTGTAAAATTTCCTAGAAACTAAAGTCAAGGAAATTCGCCCGATGTGTCCTGAATAAGAAAAGTCGTTCACGGCGATCTGTTCCTCCGCGAGGAGGTAGCTACATATTCTATTGCCCACATATTCTAAAGCAAATCAGAAAAATGATGTATTGTTCTCGGTAAAACTGAAGGAGCAGGATTTGATAAGAGCTAAATTCAAGAAAGTCGTGTGTGTGCAATTGTCCCAGACAAGTTCAGGGTCCCAAGGTTTCGGTGGGAAACGTTCGGAGCTATTTTGCAAGATCGCTTTGCGTTCCCGTGGCAGTATTCGAGATGAACCAGCGTGGTTGGATGGGGCGAAGCGAACGTTTCCGGTTGAAGACACTGGCGCGTCACCGAGGAACCGAGCAACATAAATCAACGTCCTGCTTCATGCACGCGATACGGAGCTTAATTGTGTTTCGAAGTCGATGGGCCCGTTACTATCGAGGCAAATGGTACTCGAAAATTGACTGACACCTTCGTGCGTGTGCGGAGCCACTTCTCGATTATTTCGTCACCCAATGTCCGGATAACGATCTATTTCATCAAAAATATAAGATTCTTGCGTCATTTCGAGGAAAGTCGAATTCAGAGTCTTTCGAAGATTTGTTTAACAGTGCAGACCGAGTGCTTGATTCTTCGCCACTGTTAAGATTACATCACTTTAATTAAATGTAATGAGACATCGAAAGCTGATCACATGTCCAAGACTTTAAAAGCATAATTACTTGCGGAAATGCTGAACTATCTAATGGATCCATTTTTATAATTGATTCTTTTACGAACGGTCATTTCTTAATGCAATTAAGCTTCCTAATTCAAATCTCGTGCAGCGAATCCGAAACGTTCTGTGATTTCTGTTCAACGAATCCTAGAGCAAGCGATTCGAAAACGTTTCTGGCCGCCATACTGTCGGAAATCCAATAAAACAATCAATACCAAGGAGCGACATCGCTGCGATAAACGAGAATGGAACTCGAAAATTATACGGCACCTATTCAAAATATTCGAATTTCTACTGTACGATTTTATCGACGCCGTCTTCCCCACGTAGGGTCGATTGAAACGATAAGAACGTTTAATCGCATGGAGGATCTAGGCAAAAGTGGCTTCTAAATCGAGACCAAGTTTCCTACACCGCCAACTATCGTCACAGGTACACGTGTAACTCTTTCGGATGGGCGTTCCAGCGGATCGATCGGGAAGAACATTTTCGAAAAGACTCGCGAGCGAGCAGGAAGCACAAACCAGACACCGCCCACGGAATGACCAACCCGGAACCGTTCCAAGTTTCAAGCTAGGAAAAGGTCATCACGAATTTCAGTGGATTTGTTCAACGAATTTCGGAAACAGCGGGCTCCTTTGACGACGGAACTGAATATACGACTTTTGGAATCACATATCCTTCAGGGATATGATCGAACTTCGGCGAAATAGGAGAACCATCGATGGGTGCTGCTCATTTCTGATTTTTTTCTCTCGGTTCGGTGAAATACTCGTTGAATCTGCTAATATTTGAATTAAGAAAATATTACTATATTGTTTTCATTAGGAATAGTGTCTATTGTACGCAGATTTCGAGTATCGAAAGACCACGAGTGAAAGAATTTTCATTTTCGAGTGAAAGAAAATGACCATTGACAAGGGAGCAGTACGTATCCCAGGAAGTACAGCTCGCGGTTACTTGAATCCAATTACATGCTGGCGTTATAATTATACTTCCCCAGGAACGAGATCATTGCGATCGACGAAGCATCTTTTCCGTAATGCTTTCGAACGTATTTATACGCTGTGAACGTCAGCAGGGTAAGTCATGCACGAAAATAGAAAGAGTCCCGAGCGATGCCGTTGAAATCGAGACAGAACCAATATCTAACACGGGGCCATCGAATGTTGCTATCTTCAGGACTGAATCTTTCACGAGTCATATGAGAAATTACAAAGCAAAACCCGATAGGATTTGTCTGGGTAACAGATAAAATCTCGCACACGTTTGACATCTGAACTGGCGACCGATATCCCGGATATGTTCATACATGTTTTATATTTTAAGTGAACCAAAGAAGGTGAAACGTGCTTGTCGAACAAGAGGAACAAAGCGATCAATGTTCGCTACGTTGCTACTAGAAAAACTTTGTTCGCTGTAATTTATCGTAGATATTTCTCGGTCTCCATGGAAGATGTACTTTGATAATCATTATTAATTAAGGGTTATAAAACTTCGCAGATTATGTTAGGTGTGTACATTTTATCTGCGTTCGTGACTTCGATTCTAGGTAACTTTAGTGAAAAATGTCCCTCTTCTATGAATTTTGGCAATAACAATATGCAAAATCGCGGTATTATAGATACGTCTGCAAAGTTTCATAATACTCTGAGGTTATAAAACAGATTTACGAAGTACATCCTGGCGGTAATTTGAGAAATTAAAATACTTAGAGATGTATACAACGGTGTACAAAATGTGCAGAAAGTAGACATTGCGAAAACTTGGGGAAGTTCTCATTTTCACAAACTACTTTGTAAAGATCCTAATGGAACGAAAATGCTTCTATGTAATCGGCCATTCTATTCAAAATAAAACAAAAAGTTTTGTTAATCTAAAATTTCTCCAATTACTACTTCGAGTGCCGTGTTTCGCGAATGCAGTAGGGCAACAAATTTGATTAAGATTTGCAAATTGTGGAAAGCCTGAAAAAGTACTCTGCACCATCTCAACTTTTTAATTTCATTAAATAAATTACTGCGATCTCGTGGAATATTCGAGAAAGTGCCGAGAGTGTTTAACGGTTATAGAAATGTTACTATTTACTACGAAAGGAATAAAAAAAATAATGTGATGCACACTTCGTCCACGATCTACCGTGGCCCTTATAGTATTAGATCATTAAGTATGAAATGCATACGTTATATTATATTATTATATTATATTATATATTATATTATTAATATATACGTCATATTTGATATTTAATGACCTAATAAATCGAGAAAAGCTGCGAACAAATCCGAGAAACGGGTCGCCAATTTTCGATCGTCCCTGGTGAATGGGTCCTAAAGGGGCTAGATGAACGTTAGTTCCCAACGAGGACCTTGTACTTCGGGGTGGGAACGGGAACAAGCAGTTGCAGTAACACAGTGGCAGTTCTTCGATCTTATGCGGTACCATCGGTTACTGACCGACTAGCCATAATGGAGGCAGCTGTACCAGTTGCGAACGACAATCGTCCCCGTGTGTCCAGACAAATATATCGTACCGATGGCTCGCGCATTGTCATAATCGCCACCACCTCCACCACCATCACCACCACCACCACCACGACCACCACCACCGCGACCAGTACCACTACCACCGGCACCACCGCCCGTCTTCCCTGCACGAGCATTCCACGGCTCGGAAGGTTGCAAGGGCGGAGGCATCCAGCACGGCAGCTGGAAGTCTGCTGCCTGACCTTGCGGGGCAACCCCCTCTCTCTTCAGTGAGAACCACCACTGGCCAACACTGTAACAGAGAGAGAGCGAGACAGCGAGAGAGAGAGAGAGAGAGAGAGAGAGAGAGAGAAAGGGTGGGAAGTTGATTAGCGTGCGAGGGACTTTTCGGGTCTCACAACGAACGATCTTTGCAATGTGAGAACCAACATTTGCATACACCAACATCGATCATCGCGTTATATTTCTCTGCACAACTGCTCCGTAGAATTAGGAACGGCTAGAAATGGCAGAGCAAAGGGTGAACAAGAGAAAGGGAGACAGAGGGAGAGGGGGAGGGAGAGAGAGAGAGAGAGAGAGAGAGAGGGAGAGAGTATGTAGAGGGAATATCAGGAGGATGGAGAAACTGGGATAAAGAAGGTCGGGGAGTTCTGTATCTCCCCGGCCTCTCTCTTATGTATCTCTATCCCCGTCTGTGCACTCGGCTTCCCGATGTGCACACACAGGCCAGCCAGTTGTACGTGTTTTGTCTGTCTGTCTGTCTGTCTGTCTGCTGCTTGCCCGTCGGTGTGTGGCGCGCGTGTTTTCGTGCGTGTGTGCGGATTCAACGTGGAACAACCGTGCAACTGTCACAGCAACTGTTTCGGGACGCCAGTTTTCCCTCTCGGAGGGCGACGATTCTCTGGCGACGCTAGGGAGCCAACCCCCGGATGTTTTCCCCTCGTTTTCAGCCAGGTGATACGTTACGATGACACGGACCGGACGAACTTTTTGACGTAACCGCCTGGTCGAGTATTAGTTCCGAGGGTAGCACGGTCTACCCTGTTCGAGTCGAGATCGCACTCCGCGATTTCATCGATCGGCAACTCTGATTTCAAGAATTCTTCTGCAGCGGCTACCAGGTTGCCGTCTATCGACAGACGGTGGCGGTTATTAGCTTTCCAGAAATTATGACGGGTCACGATTCGTGTTTTCCGACAGATTCAACCAAAGAAAATTCGACAATTTTTGAGATCGCTGTTAGAAGGAAGAAGTGGTCACTAATAATTCTCTAATCGATTCGAGCAGGAACGTGTCGCCATTGTTTTTGGCAGAATTTCCGGGGCTACCTAGGAGATGTAATAACACGTTCTTTTGCTTTATCGATCGGCAGTTTGGTTCCAGGGGTAGTAAATCGTCCGAAACGGAAAGGAAGGACATGAATCTAGCTGTACACGGCCAGCTAAGTGCTTTTTAGAAGACGTTCTGGTTGTCCTGAAATATTTTCTCGCAGTGCCGTTCTCTGCTCGGGCGGAAATGGAAACAAATGATGATATGCTAAATATAATTCCGCCGTCCCACACACCGAATCTATAAATTGCCGGAGTACTTTCGAATGCTGGTCTCGCGTTACGTATCCATTTTACTGCGATCAAAGGAACTTTATACTGGAGCCAATAACGAGAGTCAATCGATCGTATAACCCAGCCAGGAGAAGAAAAATGAGTTCTGAGAAGTTTTGAAGTTTGGAACTTCTGCAAGCGATAAGAATGATTTCCCCTAAAGAGATACATAAAGAGAACAAAGGAAAATTTGTTCGTACGAAAGTGTTGGGAAGCAACGATCCCAGAAAAAGTGGCTAGAGAATTTCTATTCGGCGAACTGTCTACACCGGACGAATACGAATTTATGAGTCGGCGTTCTATAATCTATGAGTTTGCACGTAATCGTCCTAAATAACTAGGTGTACGTAGAAATTTTATACCAAGTACAGCAGTGCTTGTAGAAAACATGTCGACTGATTCCGAAGCTTTTATCTCCCAAGCAGAACTCACACAAAAGGATTATATCGCATTATTATATCGCAGTTACAAAGAATCATTCGCTCAGGGTTGCACACAGTGTACAAGAGTAGGCACTGCACGAGACACAAAGAAGATAAGCTCACCTCGGGAAATTTGAATTACGCGTTTAAATCTGAATTTCATATTATCCGTACGTTTTAGTGCGCAAACATTCAGTTTACACAATCGTTACAGCCCGAATACCCCGGACGCACAAGTAATGCCTGGCCATTTGAATAATTCGGGATTCAAATGACGCGGAAATCTAAAGAGATTAGTAGTGGCTAAATACTGTATTAAATCCGATTAAATTATGATCGAGGACAAGGGGATGCAGCCCGAAATTGAAATAAACCGGCTGCAGAATTCAGGGACATTCAACCGCTGAATTTGATTGGCTATCTTTTTTTAATTAACGTCACAGTGACGAAGTTGTTCCACACAAGGTAAAACTTTCTATTACAAAATACGAATAAGATCTTTACCGTCGCCTGGTTTGAATACCTGATGCACACGAAGCAGTAATTCTCGGGTAATTAAAGCGAACTTTGCACTGCATATTTCGAAACGATCAATAAAATTCTTTTCCTTCGATCGGTTATTTCATTAAATTGAAAATACAATGATACAGCCTACAACTTTATAAAACTTCTCGTTTTATAAATTGCGGAGGAGTTTCATATGCTACTAATATACGATTAAGTCCTGAAGTCTCGTTATTACTAGACTGCGAATATCCATGGAAACTCCCAGTTTTATAGACGAATTTCGAGAAACTAAAATTAAGCAATATTTCATTTCCCGCAGTAACAGTTTTGATAGCGTTTTAGTCGTTTTCAGGTCACTTTTTACGAGCTTTAAACCTATAAAGATCCCTTACAACTGCACTAGAAATATTTTCGCGTATATATCAAACATGAACACGAGAAAGATGATAAAATCTCGTTAAATTATCTCCTTTTTTACAAAAATCCGCAGTCCAGCTTTTTCTGAATACTTGAAGGCAGAAACAATAATTACAAAACACAGCGAATAGAAGGTATATCAAGGTATGAAAATAGGTTCGGACCTCCGAGACCATGCTTCGTATGCATCAAGCGAACAGGACTCCTAACCCTAACTCCGACATTCTCTACCGATCCATAAGGTTCTCGGCCTTTTTAGAAAAACCATTCTCCGTACAAGTCGACGAGTAATAATGCACGCGTAGTCCGAGAAGTTCAGAAAAGTTCTCGGCACCGTGAAAATATTCTCGCTGCGTACAGGGGTGGCAGTCGCGGAGAATAATTTCCACGAGGGTACGTCGAGGGCCTGCGCACACGGAACTCGACTGGCGGCTTGTTAATGCTTCGAAAAACAAGCGTTTCGACCAACTGTCGTGTACACAAGCGTGGCGCGCGAAAACGACCCAGATGCAACCGAGAGAGCGAGGACGCCGCTGCCGAGGGGGTGGACGAAACTGTATAGAGTGCGGAAAGATACATTCCCGAACATCCGATTGGAACCAGCGTTTGGATGGAAGGACTTCGTCAGTTGATTATTTCGAACGATATAGAGGAAGAAAGCAGGAAGTACGGCGCACACTCTACGGGATGGAGGTGCAAGTTTTGACAAGCTACCTGTCCGCCAGGTGCGGAGGGTACGTTTAGTTTCGAAGCAGCTCGAAGCAACAATCCGAGACCCTTCTCCTCCATTGGCTAAGCTAGCGGAGTTTAAAGCGGGAACGCGAATACGAGTGGCGAAAGGCGAAAGCCTCTTGTCGCGTGCTCGAGAAAACGAAACTCTTTGCAGTAGGTACAGCTCTACCCGGTGATCCTCTTATTGAGCACCTCAGTCGACTCCTACTTCAACCGTTCATCCGTGAAGCACGGCCCTGTAATAAGGGCGAGAAGATATGCCTTTAAGGAGCTTATCGTGAAAAGGACCTGTCCCACCCTCTCTCTTCGGCGGCCAGAGAGTTTCTTGGTCTACAGCATTACCCCTTTCGCTCCCACGGACTCCCAGTATCTTCTTCCATCTCTCTCTCCCTTCCTCCTCTCTCCGATCGTCTTCAGTCGCCAGCCCACCCCTGCTCTTGCCCACCTGGGAATATTAAACAACCGATATCCCCGCGAACCGTGAAGAGCTATAATACGCTGTTTCGTTCTCGAAGCTGCTTTGTTCGAGATCGATGGATGCTGCGCGAATACCGGATCCGCGACATGACCAAAGAAGTGTTCTACCAGACGGAAATAATGGTATCGGGAGCGAACAGTCGAGCGAAAAGCGCTCGAGATGAAAATGGATGCCGATCGAGAATAAGAAATCGACCGACGGGAAACTGTTCGACGAGTTGGCTGAATGGAGCCGGAAAAGTGTTATGAATTTGCGCCGGGACTGATCAGTTTCGGTGGACAACGGACCGTCCTATAGAGCGAGATTTTATTGGTAGAAACGCTCGATTCTGCGACAGCAGACGTTGAAATTGGAAGGGACTTTCTGCTTTTGCGTCCAAATAACTTCAGTGAAATTATTTCGTTGTGACGATTTTATTTTTACAAGCGCACGGCGTCGTGCGAAGAGCCATCGATGGACGAACATTTTGTAAATCCGACGTTATGAAATAACGGAGGGGAAATTTCGGCTAAAAGAGTTGTTGCAGTAAAAAACATCTGCAATATTTTAATACAGAAGATGGATAAAGGAGTGCTCGAGAACCTTGATTGCCGACACCAAAGTGAGCCAAGATAAGAAAAACTGTCTAAACCAGACTAATTGGAGAATGAAACAGAGAATTGAAACAGAAAGGACCATCGATATTTCACGCCATCTGAATTTTATGAATATACACATTGTGATTCAACAGCAGAATGGTAATACCCAATGATGCAACAGTATCAGCCTCATTAAAATTCCCACAGCTTCACGGCCTACTATCGGTAATTCGGTTCAATGCGAGATACCAGAAGAACAAAAAGGAAGATAGCTTGCCAAATGTAAAGTGCCTACTTTTCAGGACACATAGTCGAGAAGTTTCTCAGAAAAAGTCGTCTTCACTTCGCAACAAATCCGAATATTTTCCGTAAAACCACTTCTTCATTCGCTGATCTTGCATTTATTTTACTGAACGCAGTTCCAACTAGAAATATACCAAATAGATACTATTCTTATAATGACAATAAATACTTTTCAAAAGATTTATCCAATAGAAGATCTGAAGATATGGCCGTACAGGTTACCGAAGCGAAATTTTCGGATGATGGCTAATTGTCAGCACGTTACATAAGGCAGCTTCCATAGAATGCTAACCGATGCCTCGCCGGTAGCGTAAAAAGGACGAAGAGCAGCAGCGGCAATGGTTCCCGTAGATCGATTGACGGAGGGTCGCAAAACGCAAGGAAAAAGAATAATTACGCTAATGAAGGGAGCGCTATGTAATTAAATGCAACGGTGACGGGACCGATGTGCCGTGTCGTCATGGACCGACGCAAAACGATAAAACGCTTTTTATCGTTAACCGTGAGACGCCCTTTGACCGAGACCGGAGAAAGTCTCGTTATACTAATTTCCATTTGGCTTCGTCGTACCGGTACCCCGCACTAAATGTACGAGCCCATAACCGTACCACCGACTTTAAACGTCGACGGCAGTCTCGGCAGTGCGAAGAAGCTTCTTGCCGCCGGGATGTGACAACATGTCTGCTCTGACGACGCCTGGCTGAAGGGGACACCGTACCGAATGTCGCGAGAAATTCACGGAATTCATCGGGGTACCTTGGCACACGGTCAATAATGAATACGCGACAAAACGCACAGTTACGGCCAGAATAAGTAGATAGAGAGAGATAGATAGAGAGAGAGAGAGAGAGACCGGCTCATTTCAAGGTCGGTCTGATAAATAATGTTACAGGGCAGACGTCGCTGCTAAGAAAACGCTCCATGAAATTTTCGAGAGTTTACCGCTGCTCGAGCTTGCCAGAAATTAATTTTCGTTTAGCAAAAATTAATTTCAGAGAGAAAAATCCGCAAATGCGGTGTCGCCATTAGTAAGATTAACGTTGTACAAGGATCAGTTATTCGCAAACTCGTTGCTATGAATCAGAGATGTTTTCGCTTGGAAAAACGTTTAGAAATTATGGAAGGAACTCAAAGAATATTATTCCCTTAGCAGAAAGGAGCTCATCCATTTATGTTACTATCAAGTAAGAACAGCTGTGAATGGACTAGTTCAATTTACCGAAAATATCAACACGAGGATCACTACTTTCAAAAAGTATACGTACAGTATTATTTTCCTATAGTCGCACAACTTGCAAAACGGTCATGCGATCGCTTCACTGGCTGATAATATGCTTCAATTCCCGCCCACTCGAAGACACGCCCACTCACTCAACGTGGGTATCATGGCGTGCTTATAACGAGCCGGATAAAAAGAAATTCCGCGGATGATACGTTACAGAAGCTATTTCGAGTTTCATCGCGCCGTGAACGACTTTTCCATCAGGATCGATCACCGAACATAAGGGACGAGTTACGAGCTGTTTCTAGTTTTCCGATTGATCTTGGTTTAATCGGCCAACATGTCAACGCGTCGACTCCTGCACGCTCGTCAATCGCGAAATCCGCTTATCCGTCGCGACACGGGAACTTGAGCGGTGCAATAATGCTGCGAGCGACACGAGGGATCGAACCGTTGCAAATTTCACCGCGTTTTCGGCCGGTTTGATAAGTACGCAGCGC
This sequence comes from Augochlorella aurata, assembly GCA_028455555.1. Classification (NCBI taxonomy): domain Eukaryota; kingdom Metazoa; phylum Arthropoda; class Insecta; order Hymenoptera; family Halictidae; genus Augochlorella; species Augochlorella aurata. The sequence goes on from CM052148.1 coordinate 2,872,511, forward strand.
TTGCAAGCCGATACCATGGATCGTTCCGTCGTAAAGCTGTGCGTTTCGAGCATGAGGCATGACTAGCATGGCCGTTCCGGCGAAATATTTCGGACTACGCTGCTTCACGCTCCTAACTTCTATTTTTGTTTTTAAGTAACGAACAATAAAATTACGAAAGAGGATGCAATCTTCGATCGCATGAAACGATAGTTAAATACATTTAAATGGAAGCCCTCGAAAGCTTGGGAACGCCTACGTACCACTCGCTGAAACGAGCAGGGAAAAAAAATTCTCGCACGGCTACTTTTAAAAGTTCCATCAAATGAAAAAACCAAATTATATCAATGTAAATATTGATTTCAAAATTGTGACAATTAGTGAGTAGGGGACTACTTTTAAAATTAGATAGAAATATACAATAAATGGTATGTCATCGTTGATAGTTCTTCTTTGAGAAATCAGATTGCATATTAACTTGAACACTGAATTTGTTCTAGCGACCAACGTCTGTCTAGAAATGAACGAAAATAAGCGTTTAATTGGAATCTTTCGACGATAAATAGCGACGATAGCAAAAGGAGAAACATAACTAAACGAATAAAACCGAAGTCGCATGCATCCCTCCCTCGTTTCAACTTGCGTCCCGAATTTTCGATGGCTTCCGACATTCCGCGAAAAGAACTAAAACGAACGAGTAAAGAAACGCATGAATATGTATAAGATTAAGTTTGTTCGGTGCCATTGGACGTCTGTTGTATCTGTATCTGTGGATGTTTCAGTTTTATGTGACTTTTCAAGTTATCCAGCCGAGTCCGCCGGCACCCACACAGTGGGCACACGTAATTCCCTGGATTGTGGGTCAAGTAATGATTCTTTTGATTGGACACAACCCGACCGCACAGTTTGCATTTGCTAGTGTACGTGTTCGGGATCTTCTCGAAAAAGTCCGACAGATTAACTTTCTCGATACACGTAATCGCCGCGCACTCAATGCCCTGAAGAGTTAAAAGTGTTGTATCTGCAAATAGAGAAAAGAGTTGTGTGTGAAAAACGGCCGGTCGGCGGTGATTCGATTGCCGCTTTGGCTCTGTTTCTGTGTCTATTTTCCCGTTTCCTGTCGTCGTTTTCTCCCTTCTATTATTATTTTCTCCCTTTTCTCAGTGTTCACCTGTTCGTTCTAGATTTATTATTTCCTCTCTCGTTCGTTTCGTCATTCTCGCTCTGTCGTTTTCATTCGTTCAATTTTCTTCGCCTTGATCGGACACGCCTCGCAACGCTGCGCAGAAAGGGTTGGCTGTTACATGGAAGGTGGCAGAATGCGCTTGGGTGTCGTCGGAAAGATCGATGATCGATTATAGTTGACGGTCTCGTGCGCGCGTTGTCGGTGGAAAAGGACCGTCATTCTCACACAATGGTTACATATTACACGGGCACATACGTTATTTATTATATTATATTCTATATATGTATATATCATCGAAATATCGATTATTCTATAGTCGAGTATTGTACTTAAACGGAAAGGCACCATTAAACAAAACCCCTCTATGAAAAGTCTGTTCTTGCAACAGCCTTTAGGCCTCAGAGACTAGTTCATCATTGACTATGTTGTTGAGCCGCGTCGGCCCACACGTGATTCGGTCACTCATTCTTTTTATTCGTTTCTTTTTTTTTCTTTTTAATACTCAGTCTTCGACGTCTTTCACAACCTACGATATATAAATAGTATAAAATTATATAATATAGGATTTATAAATATGTGTATAAATAGTCACTTAATACTGATCTCCTTCATCTGTGGAACAAGGCTGGCGTTACGAGTTACAGACAATGGTAGACACCGGGCATGGAACTGGACATGAAATAACCCCAATCGTTCATATTCGATTGCAACGCGCGAAATTCTCGTTCCCGAAATGAATGTTTGCCAACAGAGTGGCTAACTCTACTTGTACATGCTCATACTTTTTTATTGTTTCTGATTCGCTAAAACAATAAATGTACGAACACAGTCATAGGCAATCGACTAAATCCCATTCGATTTACTTGATTGTAGCAAAGGCACCTTGAAACAAACTTTCCCCCTAACCGCCGAACTCTCGAAAATTCTACGCATGAGATCGTAATGTTGCAATTCTATTATGCGACAAAAAGAAGTTAAAGTACGTTGAAATACACCTCGATGGTACAAGGTTAACCTTCTAGAATCCAATACTTCCAAGATTGAATAAAACAAACTCCTCGGTACTCGATGGAACATGAAATAACCATTTCCAAACGATGGCAATGCAGCAGAGTGTCAAGGTGAGAAATTGGTAATATCCTGATACCAAAACAATCTATTACCTACAAATTCCATTCAAGATCTCTACTAAGTGTCTTTACTGTACCGAAAATAAAACTGGGCATTTACAAAGGCCTGAAAAAATCGGAAACTTGGAATACATCGGATTATTTTCTAGCAGGATTGTAAAAAGCAACTGTCAGGCACAAGTATTAAAGAACTTTTCATCAAAGTCAAGAACAAATGTAATGGATGCTTCAAACATTTCTTGAACGCTTATATCATGAAAGCATATATTCCACGGACTTGTTTCGGTCCGGAACGAAGCCGGGCAGCTCAGTTTTCCGAAAAAGATAATTAATGCAAGATCGCGTATCCCGAGAGAACGAGGGATCAACGAGCGTGATGAATATTTTCCGAAACGAAGTCGCTTCTCGCCGGTAGCAAAACCAAAATGACAAAAAAGACCAGCGCGCATCCATTTGGACGGGGGAGGAACGGGATGTTCGTTGCGCAACAACCGAATATTAACGTCGAACAATTTCGCGGCTGAGTTTCTAGGTCGTGGGCGGAAATCGGCCACGTCGTGCGCGTATCTCTCTTTCTCTTATGCAAATCTAATCAAAGACAATATCTCGTGGTTTCTTGCGGCGAAACACCAGGGCAGAAATGAATAGAGCGGGGGTGAGGCGGACGACGCGCGGTAAAATTCAGTCCCATGCACCGCGCGTACAGAGGGGGTGAAATCTCTCGTATAGACTTTCCATGGGAACCGTGCAAACACGGGAACCACGATAAACAATCTCCCGCCTGCCGAGAGGCCGAGCGGATCGGGACCAAAAAGATACTATCCGGTAACACTATTTCACGGTATCCGTTGGAGGTAGTATATAATACATGAACACGACGGATACGCCAGACTCCTCTCGTTCGAACACACCGTGGATCGTTTCGTTTCTTTCTTTGTACTCTTGATTAATAATTACCCCGACAATAGGTGAAATCTCTCTATAAACAATATCGAAGAACCTACAATGAATCAGACGATCGCGGTCTGCGCCAGTCTCGAGACGATGGCCGCAAACCGAACGCTTATTTTAAGTAAATCGATGAAAATTAAGACGGAATCCTTAAGTAACTAAAAACTAGACGCACGACAATAAATAATTGACTCTCTTAAGGAGAATAATTTAAAATGAAGGAAATACGATTAAAAGTAGCCTCGCGAGCGGGCGGGCAGCTCGCTCGATTAGAGTAATGAATGCCGAGTTACAAACAGTCTCTCGACGAAGGATGTTGATTAATACTAATCGCGTCCGCGCCCGTCCCGCGTTTTCGCGGAACGCCGAGAGCATGCGAGCCTTGCCGATCGTAATGTCGGATTCGGCTTCCTCTCATATCTTTATTTTTCTCCCCATATTCCGTTCTTTTCTTTTTCCTGTTTTTCCATTCTCTCGCTTTCTTTTCGCTTAGATTTCTCGATGTCCATTTTTGTCTGGATGTGTGTGTATATTTACTTTTTTTTACTTTCGGTTAATTTTTTGCTTGTTTGGCGTTTTTCGTCGTGTACGCGTTTCCCTCTGCGCGTTTCGCTACGTACCGAATAGAGCCGAACGGATCGAATACTTGCACGCGATCTCTCGCATTCGGCCCGCCTCTAGAGAGCGCGGCCACGTGAAAAACCCTAGGTGAGGTAAGCCGGTTCCGATTTTGCTAAAAAGTGCTTGTGCTCGAGACGCATGAACGGCGATATCAATGATCCCTCTCGTATTCCATGCTTCAACTTAATATGCCTTTTCAGATTGTCGGACCTCGTTAACGATATCATGCAGATTTGGCATTGATACTTATCGGGGAAATGCGATTTCATGTGCTTTTTAATGTTGGCCACGCTCTTCCCGCAGAGCTTACAACTCTCCGCGCCTAGAGCGTTCGACTGTTCTAACTTATTCTGACTGTCTTTACTTATATCCTTGTCTTTTTTGCAAGTTCCTGTTGTTCCTGGAATTACAAGATCCCGATTTCAATAATTGTTTATCAGATCATCAGCGATTACCGACAATCTCTACTAGAATTCATGATAAGATAATATATGTATATATAGACAAATATAAATAAGGAGAAAAAACAAGAAGAAACCAAACGATAACGTGTAATGAAAACACCTCTCATAGAAATAACGATCCGTATCATATAAATATACATATACATATATAGATTTATATGTATATATATATGTATATATATATATATATATACATATATATACATATATATATATATAT
>CM052148.1:2877161-2940582 GCA_028455555.1 Augochlorella aurata
TATATACATATATATATACATACATATATATATATATATATATATATATATATATATATATATATTTATATGAAAATATTAACTCACACTTCTACGGTCAAGTCAAATAGTTGCAGAGAAAAGAGGGGATTCTCTCAATGTAATAGTTACGTTCGCCAATCAACAGTGTTTTACGGAGAGCAATAATAAATCGAGAAACACCACACTCATAACGTAATAATACGTCTCGAAAAATTCTATGCGTACATAGATGTATATCTCTATGGATGCCTACTCGTACCAAACGATCAATGTCATGTCACGTACACGAACCAAAAAAGCACATACCTACTGTTCTGATATCATTGTCAAGATTCCAACAAATTAGAAAAAGAAAAATTAAAAGAAAACAAAACACAAAGCTAGCACAACACGTCGTCACACAACTAAAAAGAACTTCTATAAAGAAAAATAAAGACGGAAGATGAAACTGGACGGAGAGAGAGAGGGAGTGAGAGAAAGAGAGAGAGAGAAAATTGTATAGCTCGAGAAACAGGTAAAAAGATGAAGTAGGAGTGCTCGTGGTGAAAACCCGACGCAAAAGTGAAGAGAACAACGCCGCCGACAGAGCTTCCGCAATCGGAGAGTTCACGATTCGAGCGACTGCCGGACAGAAAAGAAGCGAAGGAGGAACGGAACAGAAAAGAACAGAAAAACAAGAAAAAGAGAACGACATTCTAGCTCTACATTTCGATCGACGTTGACAAAATCTTATAGGACCATCTAACGCGCGAGATCCCGTATGAAAACGAGCGTCGACAAAGATATATGCAAGACCAACAGACCGAGAATCGAGCTCCTTCACCAGCAACTCTATATCGATGATCGCTAGCGATCATGAAGACGTACGAGGATTAATCTGTGAGATCAAGCGGCAACAGGTTCGAGCAAAGGTAAAATGAACCGTGTCCTGTTAGCAACAAAATTCTATTTTCTCTGTGCTGCGAAGACTCCTGAGGTGTTAACCCGACGAGAGACGCCTCAAGAAATGGGATTTCGCCTGCGATAGGAACGATCTCGTGTTGCGTAAAAAGCGAATTTTTCTTTCTCTCCGCACTTCTTTTTTTAATTCTATCATTTATATCTCCATTTCTTTTATCGCCGTTACTGCACCGCGAGACGACAACGAGTCACAGTTGCCGATTCATTGATCGGTTGCGTAACGAAAACTCCGCGGTCGACTATTTTGTTGCTAATGTCTCCGTTTACTGGTTAACGCGTATGGGTTAAAGTAAACAGCGCAAGAGAGACACGTGAGAATGTAAGATTAAGATCGCCAGGTACGGTGATGTAAGAGACGTGGCAAAAAGGTAATTTGTAAGAGGACAGAGAAAACAGTGTGTAAAGGCATGCATAGAGAATCACGCCGTAGTGATAATATATGTATACATATATACATACACACATGTATAAATGCGCAGTTGTCGGTGCGCAGATATATATGTATGTACATACGGTCGATTTATATAAATAATATGTATATAAAATTAGAGAGTCATGTGGCACACATATATACACATGTTTCTCACACGCGCAACAAAGGCAGAACTGCATTCGTTCGTTCGTTCGTTCGTTCGTTCTAACGTACGCACGCACGGGTTCATGGTTCCGTTATCCTGGGCCACGCATAAACAGATCCACCGATATGTATATGTATATGTAGAGAAGATAGCAGAAAACAAAAAAGGGAAAAATTAAAACGCAACACATACGGGACCACGTACGCAATCACCGGCCACACACCATCTCAGAAAAGTCCAGACAAACAAGAGTACGGTCCATTTGCTGATACCAACAAAAGTACTTGTCCGCTTTGCCGATACCACTTTTTTGTATATTTATCTATTTAGTTCTTTTGTTTTTTATTTTTGCCCAAAACCACAACAACGTGTCTCGATTCTTTCTACTTTTAACTTTCTCTTTTCTTTTGTTAGACACGCCTATGTATGTATTAACACACTCGCGGTGGAAAACCGGTAACTACTGAACAGTGACATAGCAAATGCACGATACCATCACCACAACACCAAGGATAATAATATATGTATAAACTGTGTGGTATACCCGTATGTACATAGGAGCACGCGCGCGCGTACACGTATATACACACAACATATACAGGATATATAAGTACACATCCAACAAGAAAGTTCTGTTTCGTGTTCTAAAAAAGAGTTACCACTCACTACGCTTGCCAGACTCGGAAATAGAGGGATGCTCGCTTCGTACGCCTATGTACGACTCGACGCGCAAAAATCCTTGCAAACGTGCATGCACATCTCCCTCGATTTCTTAGACGTCACGTATTTCCCCCGCGGCCGCGGGACAACGTTAGACCGATCGCGGATCCGGCACGACCCGTTCCGAAATTTGTGAAATCGCGGTGTCGCACACCTGTTGACCCGCATGCCACACATCAATTGACGAAATATATAAGCTCCCACGTGTTACTTGTTGCGCCCCCGATTACCCCTTCGACTACGCGCGGAACTCGAGCGACGCTTTGGCGGGCGCAGGGAAGTACGTCAGATCTAAATGGAATTTTGATTGCAATGACAAATGTTTGGAGGTCTTACCATCGAGTCCGTCGAGCATTTCTGGGGGATTATGGTGTTCAGACGGTTCAATTCCCGACACGCTATCGCTAAGCGCGCCCGTCGTGGCTCCTCCTTCCTCTCCTAGCACTCCGACTGGATGGCCCTGCACACAATATGTTATACATGAACGACACACTGTATACAATTGTTTAGGATAATGCTAGAAAAATTTTAGTGTTCTAGCTATGCGATGCTAAACCTTTCGATGGTACAAAGTATCTTGGACTTTTCGAATATTTTTACCGTGAGACCTCCTTGGTTTAAACTTTTATATAAAAATGATATTTATGTTTGGAATGTGATTTCGAAGATATGGAAAACTGAAATTGCAACTTTTCCTTGTGGGTTTACTGTGTCAATTGTAAAAAGTATTTAGGTATTCTTTTGATCTACGAGATGGAAATATTAATGCTACAGCATATTCTCAAATGATCCTGACGATATTTCTACAAAATTTTTATATATTTCACTGCATGGAATTAAAGCATTGATGATGAAATAATGAATACTTGAATAGTTTCATTTGTTGTCTAAAATATTTGTATATAAGCATTACTTCCAAGGACATTTTTTCGCAATAATCCTATGTACTTTCTAGAATTATATGTAGGAAATATCTTTTAAATCAGTTATATTAATGAAATTGAAAAGACTTGATTCAGTCACTCATTGTTTTACTTTTGCGTAATTAAAACAGTCTTTAATATATTTGCTACGATTTTACTTCTTAGAGTTAATACTATATCCAGATATACGTAATATTATGTTGTTTTTTTTTATTTGGAATATACTTTCACAGAATTTGCGTCAATACTACTTAACTAGGTGAAATTAAATGAGGCAATCCAGGTGAATCTCTTGTATTTGTTCAAAGCTAGAGTATTCAATTATAAATTCTAGAACTAATCTCTTTCCATCCCCATTACTAAAGAATTTGAAAATTGAGATTTGTATAGTTAAATTATTAAATAAGTTTGATGAACGTTCATAAGTGTAATGCATCTACAAAATTGCAAGGAAAAGATTTTTTAAAAACCTATACATGCATAAACCAACAAGTCGGTAATGACTACTTTGAATTAAATCATGTTTTGACCACGTGTTTGGCTTGATATAATAAAATAAGCAGCTCAGTTTCGATCAACAATATTCTTACTTGAACGAATGATTACCTAATATATCGTTTTGATAAATTGCGAAAAATTTATATCTTTAATTTTTCACGAAACACCGGAGTTAACTGACAGAGTTTAATAAAAGGATTGTCATTTTTTAAAAGGAAGAGTGTGTAATTTCAAATACACTGAATGAGATTATTGTATGTCATTGTTTCGTAGACTCATTGTTTTTCTACATCTTGTTAGTTTCAACTTAAAATTATCAAGCAAACGTGAAAACAGAAAGTTTTTGCAAATGTAAATATTTATGTTACAATGCAATTATACGTTTTATGTTCTTTCTACGGAATTCTGTCAATCAATATTGTGTTTACCTGACATTGAAATGTATGATTTTTATCTCGAGGTCGTAAATAGGAAAAATTATAAACACTTACGAGGTTTTCTAAATAGTAGATATTTGTCGAAAAGTTAGCATAAAACAGCAAAAATATGAATAATTAAAATATTATTTCCATTAACTTTTCCAAAAATATACTGTCTCAGAACTGAAGAATTATGCATTTCTAACAATTAGTTTATGTTGTTGAATAAACTCATGCATGCAAATAATAAAACTAAATTTTTAACAGCCGTCTTTTATTTTCTATTTACAGGTTTAACTTAAATCGTAGTGAGCAATTGAAGAAATTAAGTAACTGTTACAATTGCTTGCAAAAATCGAATTCCTCAGTGAATATATTACAAGACACTTATCGTGTAATTTCTAATTAGAATATTTAATTTTCGTTCAGTCATGCGATGGCATGTTTAACTTCATAAAATATTTTTTAACATGACGATAAACATTTTTATTCATAAAAAGTCTTCATCATATAACTTGCAGTAAACTATCCAAAGTTTAAAAAAACACTTCATTTTAATCTTTGTATTATAACGCATTACAAAAGAAATAACAGAACGCGATAATAAACAGAACTCGAAAGAATATGGCGACGATTATTAAATTAACATCGATATTACCATATTAAAAAGTAATGCTATAAAATTAAATATCCCTTATGTAAATATGAATTTAATTAATTAAAAAAAGAGGTGAAAATTAAAATCATAATGCAAATCATCGACTTTTTTAAACGTACTTAAATCATTAAAAATATTTGTATGAAAGTATGATAAGAAAACAATTTCAAAAATACGTACTAATCAAATTAATTACGTATACGACAATTGGAACGTTAATGTCTGCAAAAAATGCATCTTTTCTAAAAATTTGTAGTTTTGCGCTAGGAATTGCATATGCCTATAACGCGTATCTTAAGATAAAATTACGTAATATTGAAACGAAGGAACCGTTTGCAGAATTTGTTAAGCTACTGTTGCACAAGCATGCTAACAATAAAATGCAAATGAAACATATTAATTTTTCAAGGAAATAAACACAAAATGCGCATACATAATAACTGACTACTTAAAAAAGGAGTGCACATATTTCTGCAGTAATAAAAATTACAGTTCAACAAAAAGGACTTTTGAATATTCTATATTCAATTAAGTTGTTATTTGAGCAAAGTTGATCCCAGGTTATGACGAAGGTGTAATTACAACGTAATTAGCTTTCACTTCTCTTTCTTTGGCTATGCACAAGTTGTGTGCCTTACATTTATCGTGATGGTTTACTATTTCGACCCTAAAATTACCATTCCCAGTTGCAAAAGAAGTACGTATTCCAGGAAACGAATTACTCCATTTTCTACAGTATTTACAAAACATAAGGTTTAATCTCTCATCGTACTGAAGCCAAGAATACATAGCTACCCAACTAACTCTGAATCTACCACCTTTTTTACTTTGAGGAGTAGTACACTGCGAAACATTACTCAAAGTAGACTCTATTACTGACATTTCCTGACAGTGATTCACTATTGTTGACCTATGCGTGTCTACATTTTTTTTAGGGTCCTTAATATTTATATTATCTGACAATAGATTCAATATGAGATATTTATGAGACACAGATTGATTTTGCAATAAGTTTTGAGAATTTTCATTATATTCGGATGTAGTCCCTGATACATTGACAGACAGAGAACCACCAGCCATGATAGAGCTTTCACGAGAAACTTGTATAACAGCAGAATCTGGTTGATTTTGGGGCATATTCTGTATATCCATAGTTTCGTCACTCTTCCCATCTCTCTGAACTTCCCACTCCATACTAGTCTGTCAACAGAGAAGGAAAGGATATGTGTTTAATCAACACATCTCTGATCAACACATCTATGCTTTCTAGCATATAAAAAGACAACTTTTCTTTTTAGTGTCTGTATTTGAACATCCCTTCCTTCCTATGTTTGTTCGGACTAAGCAGTCGTAGGATAATGACAGTAAATTAAATATGGGAACAGCAACGAAACAATATCTTCGGTACATATCCATGTACGATTCCATGAATAGCATTGAGAGCTACACATGAAAATGTAGTACTTCTCAGAAAAATAAAAAGAATTATTACAGCAAAAATAATGTTCTGAAATAAAACAGTATATAATAAAACAAATGAATTTGAAACGAAACTACTCTGCTTCTATATTGAAGACTATGTCAAAATTACTTTTCTAATACACACTTCTAAAAAGGACTACTTATTTGGAACAAAAATCTCTAACAGTAAAACAACTAAACCAAGTATGGCCAAAGTTGTAATTAAAAATCATAATAATTTAATGAAAAATAAACACATTCATGATAAAAACTTACAATTATAAATTATTTTCTATCATGGACTATACACATGCTTTAAACTAGGTAATATAGTCTACATAGAAAATAATATGTAATCGACATGCAAAATGTAACTATGTTTCTACTATCATACAAAGTAATATATATGAGGAATCACTTACTGGGAGGGAGATGTTGTCATGGAAGTCTAAGTGATGATCTAACTCTTGCTTGATAGACGGTTGTGGCTGTGATGAAGGAGACATAGGTCGACCACCATCTTCCATTTCACCTCCCAAGGCATTATTTAACTTTGGAATCACAGGAGGGCTTGATTTGTAACTACATTGTGAGGATGCCTGAAAACAATAAATAAGAAGGACACAGATTTTAAATGTACTAAAACCATTTCTAATTGTAAGGTATATGCATAGAAACATAACGTTTTTCAATGAGATTCAAATTTGAGGTCTATAAATTTACAAACAATAAAATAAAAAATATTTTTCTATGCCCTATGTTAATTTCTAAGGGATCTATAAATAATTTCTCATTATCAATTTCATTACCAATGCCTTCAGGCAATAAAGAAATGTTCTATAAGAAGATTCTTTACTATCAAAATTTGAGAGAAAATATGTAATAAAAATATATCATATTATAATTACTCGGTTCACGTTTTAAAACGCAGATTAACTTCTGCTTCATTTCTCAAGGTCATAACAAGGTATTTGGAAAGCTGTGCAATCACATATACATGTAGTATGTAGATAACGAAATACGATCATTATCTCCGAATTTTAGACGCTACACATAAGAAAGTTTGTGACATATACATATGACTACATCATCCAAATGTATGTGCAAAAACATATGCACACATATACGCACATACGCACGTATGCACAGAGCCACGCGCGCGAGTACGCGGGAACATATGTTTTGAAATTATTACTCAAAAAACTAGAAAATTCATTTAAAGCAACATTGCAATCAAGATTTTAATATATTCAATGATGTAAACTTCCTAAATACATTCTATAAACTCGATTATCAATAAAAATTGTAATAAATAAAGCTATTACATTGATTTTGGACATTTAGAAAAACATTAAAATGTGAATAGAAACATAATCTACATTGATATGTATTATAGCTATGCCATAATTAAATATGGTTTATTGAAAAATTATACTAGATTTAAATGCCAAAATTATTATTGTGACATTGCACATGAACTGAGTAATATTTATGGAATATATGAAATCTTAAAAGGTAACAGTAAATAAAGGGATTATTGATTTCACTCCAATTCAGCACACTTCACAAATATTTTGTGAAAACTTATATTAGAAGAAAATAAATAAAATCTATATGTGAAACAAACATCATTTTGTAATACTGCTAAGATACTAAACAAGAAATGAATATCTATAACACCAAATGGAGTAATTTAGCTCTACAAAGTAATATAATAATCTGAAACACAATATAATCTAGTATTACCATAAATTTTACTTTGCTCCAAAATTGTCTACTTGTATGATTTAAAAAAAAAACAACCAAAAGGTTCTTTAAATGAGAACTATATATACTAGTGCTTTAAAAACATAATGTAACCAGATATAAGATTACAAATACAAATATAAGTATGTGTATATGATATTTAAAGTTACACACCTGAGAATCGGACATGAACCGTTCACTGGGTGGACCACTAAGGGAAACGTCATAGCTGCCCGAAGGCTTTCTTTTTCTCTTTTCAGGAAGAGGCTGAAGGTTAGGCGAGTCAGTATGCCTAACACCAGTTTGCGTTTCTGGTTCTGGCGATGGACTTTTCTCTTCTGCCTTGTTATTTACACTATTATCAGTGAGGCCTCTAATCTGTAATGCCTCCGCTGTTTTAAGGAACATCGGTAGCAGATGCTGACTAACGTTAACTTCTCCCTTATACATAAAGTGCAGCAACGCCTTCATTTCTGTGTCATTGACATCCTTCAGGAATATAATTGGATGGGGATGGGTATTTTGAAGGAAAATGCTCTCGAAATATGGACTGCATGCAGAGAGTATCGTCTGGTGTGCCTTGAAAGTGTCTCCAACACACGCCAGGGTTACGTCGCAGAGTGCCTCTCTGGCAAGCAACGAGCTGAGAACGTCTGTGAGGTTGGCTGGATGATTGTTCCACCGTAGACAATACTGTTGGTCCATCTTGTCTATCTCCAATCCCGACCCTACAACCAAACTAGCTGCCCTGAACTGTCCACACTAGAGACTTTGATCACCCTGACTACAGAATGACTCCCTAACCCTTAAAACGTTAACTCACACGCCTTCTCCACGCACACTCTCCTATATCGACTTGACGATATCTCCTCGGAGATTATATCGCAACTCTAGACCCACACAACTTCCTCCGTGCTTCTGCAAATGTGCCACATTGCAGTATAACTGTAAAACCCTTCAGGGTTCACGCGTCGCTACTATACGTGCCGAAAACATTTTTTTCGCATAACCTCGGCAACCAACGAACTACTCCGTTTGCAATTTCACGTCGACGAACGTGCCAAAAATGAAAAGAAGGTTAGAATATTAATTGCGACGTAGTAAGTGTCACTCACAGATACGATAATATCCAATATTTGAAGATAATGTTTTCGGCAATGTCAATATTCGCGAGGCTTGGGCGCCATTGTCGTTCGGACTCGTCTAGCCACGAGCCTTCTCGCGAAAACTCGATTTGTTGATGAACGATTTCTAACCATTCAAACACGCTCCACACGCGGCTTTATTTACCTAAACCCAGCGCCAGCTAACTAACGCACCGTATACACTAACGACCCAGGTTTGTTTATCGTTTCGACGATTACTCACCTTTCGCAAACTTTTTGCCATTACAACGCCACCCGACCCTTAACGTCCACTGCTATACCAATCTGCCAATGCCTACGGCCTTATTTTTAAAATACTTTTGACCTTCGTGCATCTGCCGTGGGGAATGGCGCGAAGGGCGCTCGAATTCAAACGCGGTTAGACACGCGACGGCGTTTCTTCCAATAGTTTCAATTGAATTCATAGATTCCGTCGGTACAAATTAATTCAACTTTATTGTTATTCCATTCCAAACATATTTAATGCATAAAATTTCGTAAAAACCTAAAAATAACACCGTTTCGGACGTTTCCATCTCTTTGAATAGAGAAAACATAACCTTTACTGCGTAGATTATCTATTTAATATTAAATATAACTGTTTAAGAAAAATCTCAGTGTATTTTATATAAAGATATAATTTACCATTAGATTAATGCACATAGGTAAATATCTATGAAAATATATATAATCTACTAAAATGATGACTAAATTATCTATGAAGTCGTGATAATTATAATATCACGCAAATGAATTGACAAATTTAATTATTATCTTTACGTTATTACAGAAACCCTGATAATTTCCTAGAAATGTGAGTATTGTTGTTAAAAAAAATTTATTTTCTCGTTCTAAAATTGCTAGAATGGTTCGCAAGCGTTGTTTACGTTTCTACAGTCCATTCAGGGACACGAAACGCCTATGAAAAATTATGTACAACAACACGAATTTGTTATATTTTTAGTCCGAATGCTTTAATGAGCGCTCACTTTAATGAGTTGCGAATGCCTTCGTCTTCTTTTTCCTTTTTCCCGCTGAAACACGCGCGTGTACGCGCCGCGTAATACGAGAGGGGATTACGTTTCCCGGAAAATCATCGAGTGCAAAGGGGTCGTTCGGCTTCATTTGACTGCAATAAACGGTAATTCACGCAAATCGCGAGCTTTCTGATATTAATTTCGGCCGCCCGCGAGCCGAACGATAATCGTGTTAACCATACGAAATCAATAGGTAGAGGGAAAATTGGAAAATCTCCTTAATCGGTTTTCGAATATGGATTTACAAGCTTTGCCTGACCATTAACAGATTTAATCCGCACTTTGATTGGCACTGCGCAAAATTACAATTCGCGTGCTTGTTCCTCGGTGAAGATACGAGGACATGATGGTAAATAGGAATTCGGTGTATTAAACGGACAACGCAATGAGCATAATTGGATTTATCTCGAGCGTGTTTCTGAGGATTTAAAACGCTTGCACGGGACACGACGACCGGCCTCCTCGCCATTCAGCGTTCGCCGATCATTTTTAATGACAAACTAGCTGGGAAACATTTCAAACTTTTCTCTCGTCAGAAAAAGTTTTCCGTCGGCTCGTCGCTGTCGACGATGTAGCAAATAGTGACGAGTATTATACGGTGATCGTATTATTTAAGGACACGTTCCGCAGAGATCCGATTTACGCGGGCAGTTTAATAATTACATCAGACTCCAGATTACTTTCCGAAAGCAATTCCAATGATTCAATTTGCCCTGTTCCAATGTGCAATTCTACTTTCAGACAAATTTTTGTCATCGTCCTCTTTTTCCTATTCCGCGGGTCCCCGGGCAAAATTAACGGAGATAGCATGTAGGACCGGAGTGGGAGGAAAAACGAATAATCACAACCGGCGGTACCAGATCGGATTTACCAGTCCTGCCGGCGAGTAATTACCAAAAGGGTACGGTTAGTGGGCTAGATGCGAGCTTAACTCGAGACCTTCGAACTTATTAACAACACTGATTTTTCGTTATTAAAAATAATCCTGGCGATAAAAAAACGAAAGAGAAACGACGAAATCCGTTGTTCGTCCGAAATGCTATCAACAGTGTTCTCCGAATAAATAAACGATTACGCAACAAATCGAACGAACCGGTTTCTCGAACAAGTTCTTCCTACTGTTCGACAAGATCGCCGGGTGTTTCCTATAAGAACTTTTTTTTAGACTAGCGACGAGGAGCGTGTCGACGATATGCCTGCTCGGCGATCATGTTCGACGAGCAATAATGAAAAATGCTATGAATTCAGAAAGATCAAAGATCAACGCTAAAGAACAAACATAGAAGGAAAAAGATGTAATGCTTATCGTTGGCAAAGGAACGGACCTGTAGATCCTCCACGCAGCTGGGTTACCGGCGAGCATCACCGTTATCTGCATAATTATCTCGCGGCGGCCTTGACTGTTCCACGAGGAAAACACGTCGAAGCCTGGCATCGCGACGTATCGTGGCCCGATATGTCGGCGTCTCTCTCGCCAGCGCGCACAGAAGCTGTCGCGTGCGGCGCGGCGAGAAAATCGTTTCTCTGTCTTCGGTGCGGTTGGGAGAGATCTTCAGGGACGATCTTCGCGCGATGCACACCGGAAGTGCAGCGGTGCCACGCGATCATTCGCACCGCGCATGCCCGCGCGCTATTGCGCGCGCATATCGCGTAGATCGGTGCGCAAGAAAATATCGCGATTCGCGAAACGATTTCTGTTCCGCTTGTTGTCATCTTTTCTCATTGAACCACGTAAACGTCCAATTGTTTAAGCGAAGAAAGAACACGCGGGACGCGGAGCATCGATACGAGTACACACTCGGGTTAAAGTTCTCGCAGTAAGCAAGTCACGCACACGTAAATATATGTCGTATATATAGATACAGGTATATAGATATAGTATGTATATAAAGAGTGTGTATGTTTGTGTGCAGATTTCTCTCGGGCGAACCAAAACTACTAGTTGGTTCGTTTGGTAAAATTTAATGCAGAGGTAAGAAAGTCCGCATAAAATACTGTCTCGATAAGAGACGCGTACTGCAGCAGCACTCGGCCATACATTTTCCCAGCGACAATACGACCGTGCATCTTAGGAGGAGAAAGAGCGCGCTTTCGACGTTTGATCTACAAACGTAACGGGGAAGTTTCTCGCGTAAGAACGGGTTCGTATTGACGTGCTTACGCGTTTCATAGGTACGCGTCACGTATGGATGAAAACGTGTGTCGAGGCGGGCTATTGCGCCGCAAAGAATTTCTCGTCCTCCATGGCTAAGCATTTTTCCAGCGATCGAAAGGCCCGATTGATAGACTATCTTGGACAGATCCAAGAGTCGAAGATCGCGAAAAAGATAGAAGGATTACGTTTCTCGCCCGCCCCTCTCCTTTCCCCTCTGATCGTACTTCCGCGGAGAGCGGATCGGGCGCGAGCGCGCTTTGCTTGCCGCCGATTTACGTTCCGAACGCCTTCGTCCGAACTCGCTGAATGGAGGCATAGCATGACACCCGAAGCGAGAGGAAATAAACGATAATGGTTCACTCGGTTTTACGCAGAAGTATTTTTACCGGGCGCGATCATTTTTTCCCTTTAATCTAGGCGTGACTCGAAATGCCGGGTTGCTGTGCGCTCGCGATAAATTATGAATCGCCGCCCACCCGTCCCCATCGCGGTAGATTAAAAATTAATCTTGATTTACCGTTATTGCATTATTTGTCCACCGCAGCGCACTATGTAAGAAGTTATGGTAGTTTGTATTTGCATAGGGGAAGAACGTTTGCCCGGCGAAATATCGGGCAAACAATCCCGTGGAAATTCTAATAAAGAATGGTCCGCTTCATCCGAACTTTTATCTCCGAAATTCTCGGTTCGCTTAATTGTTTTTCATTACCATATGAAATGCTGCGTGCTTAACTTTTGCAAAAGCTCGTTTCCCCGTCGCGCGTTTATCCAGAACGGGGGGAACGGGGAACGGTTCCACTGGGCCCGGATAAACGAGTCCCGATCACAAAATAATATTTTGCGCGTTCGAAACTCTCGCTCGGAGAAAACAGGTTTTTGCTTTGTCGTCCCGCGAATACGATTGTGCTTGATACGAATCGCGTGACACATGGTAATTTCAAATGTTATGCAGAAATTAAATTACGAATTTCGCGCTTCTTTTGCATAATTGGTAATGACGCAATTATGCTGTTCGCGAGGTTGGAATCGATGCGACTAATGAAATCATGACATTTTGTTTGTTTCGCGTATGCGTTCGATTCGCGCGATAAAACTTAATTCCACGGTAATCCTAAATCTACGTCGAATAAGTATTTCGGAGTTATCTTATATCGTAACGCTATTATCACATTGGATTTTAAGAATCTACTAATATCGACTCCACCGATATACACGTGCGTATACTTTACAGACCTACGGTATCTGGAATTTATTTGAGCAATAGTCAGTCTTTTTCGTAACTCTACTATACACGGTGTTCCCTCTCGTTTTTTTTCTTTTTTTTTTACGTTAAATCGTATTTCCGTGTTACTAAACATCGTTCGTTGTTGCATTCGAAACGCTGTCAAATTCTTAATCGCGTGCAAATATACCGCGTAACTAACAGGAATCTGAATTACGCAAATTACGCGTTACTTGCTATAATACATTTCCGAAAATTGACAACCCCGTTGCCGCGTGTTTTTGTCCGTGCCGGACCAGTTTATGTTTCAATTGGGCGCTAAACCAATAAATGCAGACTAGTTTACAGAGCACATTATTGAAATCCGTTAAACTATCGGGTTCCGCGATCAGTTACGGAATTTACTGCCGGATTCATCGCGCCTCCCTTATTCTCCACCCTCTCTCTCTCCCCTCCCGCCCGCCCTTCTTTCCCGACATCCTTCAAAATTTTACATATTTTCTAGAATCGATCGCGCATCGCAGCCCTTGTTTTCCAAACCGATTATTGGCTGGTGTTCAAAAGCTGTTACCAAAAGCGATAGGGGGCATGGTTTTATCGATAAACCATGACCAAGCAATCGCGGTTCGAACGCTGGAAACAAAAGGAATTTTCGTAGATTTTGAACCGTGGAGGAATCGGTCGAGCAATCTTTCCCTTCCAACCCCATCTTGGGGGGAGATACACGCGACGCATACCTCTAGATCTCGCGATCGATGTATCCCGTTTCTGGTAGGCTGTTCGCGGGCCACAGAATAGGCGCGTTTCTGCCCTCCCCTCTCGGCGAGTCGCGTGTCGCGTGCCGCTAGGAAGGCCGAGCGCTCAGATCGAAAGACGTACGTAGACGACGAGCACTTTTCGGAAATAGCGCGAGCGCAAGAATGTATCGCGAGAGAAAATCTGAAAATCGACACGCCGATTCCGTGTATGCGGGTTTGGCGCATCGTTACCTGGTTTACTGAAATTCGTGAACATGAAATCCTGTCGGCCTCCCGTAGCCGGCGACGCAGATCAGAGGAGGATCCCTTTGATCCTCCTTCGGAAGATCTTCCGTGGTGATCTTCCGAAGACGATCCTCTCCGGACGGAACTCCTCTTCGCACGATCCTTTTGGTTCTCTTCGGCTCACGACGAAACTGCGGTCGTGGTCACGTTCGTGGGCAGTACATTCGCGCACACGAGAGAGACGGGCGAGAGAAACGCACTCGTCAATTGTGTTCACCGAGTTAGACTTTCAAGCTCTCGCCCTTGTCATCGAACGCGTACAACCGACAGCGTCAGCGAGAAGGCTGAACGGCATAGAGAAACGAAAGTGCACAGATGATTCTCCGGTCCCGATAAAACGTTCGGCTCTGTCTCGGAGAATCGAGAATCAATGACAGATCGAAGTGAAAATATTGCAGCGACACGATTATCTCGCGACGCGACGTCGATGGCGTATGGATGCGAACGAAACTCCGAGAGGGAGGAACAACAAAGTAGCGTGTGTACCAAGTTGGCCGCGGAGCGCGACTGAGGCTAGGGGTGGCACCGATAGAGAGAGAGGGTGGCGTGGATGCAGGTCGACGTGTACGCTGCACGGGCACATCCCCCCTAATGAATGCACCAGGCATGTGCGACGGATTTTATGTTCGCCGCCGCCGCCGCCGCCGCCACCGCCGCCGCCACCTCGCTCACCCCTTCAGGCTTCGCCTCCACTACCACCAACCGAGAATCGGCCGCCACCCCCGTCGCCCAACCTCCGCCACCTCACCCGTCCCCTCCAAGCCTACCTGCCACCCTTCTTCCTTCTCCTCTATCCTCCTCTTCCTCTTCCTCTTCCGTTTCACCCTTCCTCCTTCACGCATCCCTCTCTCTGTCTCTCCTTCTGCTTTCCCTCTCGCGCTTCCACCGTTTCTTGTCTCGCTTTTTCTTTCCAACGAGTGAACAGCGGGCCACCACCCAACCGAGTCGCGTTGAAGCCCGTTTTCGCGCGCGGTACTCGGTGTGTTGCACTCGCTGCAGCGCGAGCAGACGCGCGCCGGTTCCCGGGAAGCAGCGTGGGCGGTTTTGCCCCGTTTGCCAGAACCCTCCGCTCCTGGGGCTGTGCCCGGTTTTCGCCTCCTCCTGCGTGCCTGCGGACGTACCCTGAACCCGCGATTGGTACGCACAACTCACCCGCCCGTACGCGAATCCTCTCCTGCACCTGCCACGTATTTCTCTCTCTATCCGTTCGACCTGTATCAAGCTTTTTCCATCACTCTTGCACCACACCTTCCTCCCTCCCTGTATCCTTTTTCGTCTCTCTCCCTCTCCCTCCGTCTCTCTGTCTCTCTGTCCGTCTATTTATCCCCATTCCGCCTGCGCGTATTCCGTTCATCTTCGTCCGCAAGCTCTCGCTACCCTCTGGACCACTGTCCTATCTGTGTTCGAAGTTGACCACTGAGAACGTCGCCGAGGTTCGGCTGCGGTTTTCGTTCTCGAGTTCCTCGCACGCTCGTGGCCGAACGAAGCGCAGCCGATATTATCGTTGGATCCTCGTCCATCCCTTCCTCGTAGTCCTCCCTTCGAGAGAATCGACGGATGTGGACATAACCATGGGACCAAGGATCCACGTACCTCTGGTTGGACCACGATCCACGATCAAAATGTTCTGCGAGTGTTATCATTTAAACTTGTCGTTCGTTTCGGTATGGAAACTTGCTAATCCCCTGGTATGATCTGTAGCCAGGGTTACACGATAATTGCACCAAATATACGACTCCGACCCTCGCCTATGTCGTCCAACAGAGAACAAAATAGAGGAACATGTGACGCGGTCGCCGTTCCCGTTGAATCGTGGTTTTTCCGCGCGCGCGTTCGTGCTCTCCCTCTATCTGTCTCTACGGTCCTCTCTCAGCCGTTTTACCTCGTACGTATCCTGCATTCTGTGTGTGTGCACGTCGTAAGAACACCGTGTCCTAGATCAAGGTCCTCCGGTAGCGAGCGACGGCACGCGAAGGGTAACTAACTACTAATAACCGGCCAGCTTGTCTGCCGTTGGCTCTGATATTAACATAGGGGCGACGAAGGCGTTCGAGCCTTATTAACATTCGATTTTGCTGTTGAACGCGCGACTCCGGCTACAGCTACTCCTTCTATAAAACAATGCAGCCTGCTCTCGTCTATCGATCTTAAATCGCTGCGACGCGACGGCTATCGCGCACGATCTCACGTGCCGACTCTGATAAGACGGGGGCGGGTAGAACTCCGTAGCCAGGGCAAGCAGCATTAAAAGTTGTAACGTCGCGATGCTCTCGGCTCAAGTTCGGAATTACCGTTGGACAACGTTGGTACGTCACGAGAATAATCTTTTCGGGTCACCTTGTTTTCAGAAAAAGACCTGCCCCTTGCTCCGGGAATAATGTAACAAAGACGAGATTTAACAGGGGGCATTAACGGCATAGAATTCCGTGACCGGAAAAGGGAATGCTCGTATTATCTGCCTCCGTTTCGGCGAACGTACTTAAGTGTCCGCTTTAATTCGCGTTTTAAATAACATTTCATCCGCATAATACGTTGCCCTATTAATTCCAGGTTACATTGGAAACAACGTTCTCCTAAGATCCCGCGATCGCGAACCTGCCGAAGAATGGGGATCGGCCAAGCGTCGTTTGTGTCCGCTGTCTGCGCGGATAGAGCGGCGGTTTATCAGATTGAAAAGATCGTATTGTGAATTCTCGTTGAAATGAAAGGACAGGAGACTTTAAAGACTGAAATAAAGTATTTACCTTCGCTTCCGCAAGGATTCTGAGCTCCGGCAAATCCCTCGGTAAAACCGTCGCAGCGAAGTTGGATGTCTTATTTCAAGCGTATTCGCTAACTGGCTGCATTACAACGTGCAGAAATGAAAGCCCCTCGAGCGAAGGAGAGACGCCACGCCGCTCGGCCAGACTGGTGACGCTCCATTCAGGTGAAATTTTTCGTTTGATTCTCGGGAGTTGAGCTTTAATAAAGCCCTCGGTGCTTTTCTCACACCGCGTTCGAATAATTGCTCGCTATTAGCCGTCAAGTGCAGGCTTAGGAGTTTAACAAGCCGTGAGTACGTGTAATACGGAACAAAGACCGAGGTGTGCACGCGGAAGCAAGAGACCAAGAACGGATGGAAGGATCCGTAGAAGGAGGACGGAAGCTTCCGGGGTGCCAGGCCAAAAGCAAAAGGGAAACGTAGGATTCTCTCGCCGAATAGCCGCCGTCCTCGACGCGACGTTTTGTCCGCAGCCCAGCATCGCCCATCATTGCCCACCATCGCCCACCATCGACCACGGCTTTCCTCATTTTTTGCGTCCTATCCGCCACCCGTCTTTTTCCTTTTAGCGATTGTCGTGTGATTCCGCGATGCAACATGCCGGCAACTTCATGGTTCGCTGGCGGTCCAACGGGCGCAAAGTCCCGGCGACGATCAAGGAACGGAAAAAACGTGTAGCCGCGGGTTGGAAGGGTGAGATGGCGACCGGCGGCCAACGGGCGAGAGAGGGATGGGTGGAAAAACAAGAGAATCAAGATGTAGACGACCGTCAGTCTCCCGGTTGTCGCGTTGTGCCGGGTGCTGTCGGTGTCATTAACGAGGCGTGGTGGCATGCAGCGTTCTACGGTGTATCATCGACGTCGATGAACAATGGACCAGCGGGCTCGCCGTGTTATTCGAGCATCTAGTTATACACAGTTATTGAGAAAATCGTGCTTGAATGAAGTGTGCATCGCTGATTAAATAATGCCAGACGGTACAATAACGATTTCATCAATTTATTGCGTATCATCGATTGAACCTAACGCTGGCTCTATTAATTTACCGACACTGGGCCCGGAGGGCATCAATTTGTATCCGTCGGTTTGCTAACAGCTAGTACGACACTAAATTGTGATCCCGCGATAAATCGACGAGGACCGGCGCACCGCGGCGCAACGTGATCTCCGCGAAAAATTCCATTTCGAAATTAGAAATTCAATTGAAGACGAGCGCAATTAAACACGTTGCTCAAGCCAGTCTAGGCTCTTTTTTAATCGCTCGTCTCTGACAGTTCGTCGTCTGTGCGTTGATGATTTTCAGCGGGATCCGATTCGAATCACGTTCGCTCGCGGAACGATTACGTGTCAAGGGTGCCTAAGATGATGCTTCGGGACGTTAAGGGTTCGAGCAAAGTGAATCAATCTTTGGTGACATGTTCCTTGAGTTTTCCGACGAACTTCTTCGCGAGAGGAACAAAGCAATATCGATGCGTACAGCACGCCGTGGCCGTTCGTTGCCATGGCCATCGAAATGCGAAATGTTTTCACTCAGCTCGGCACGAAAAGCGCGCGCTAATGAATTTGGGAAGGGCCTGCAAACATTCGCTGATTGCTCGACTCGTACCCGCACAGACAAACATTGCTCTCGCGGCACACCAGGAATACAGCAGCGCAAAACCATTCAGCTCCGCGCTTGTTGAAGCCTCTTGTTGTTCACTTTCCATTTTTGAAATGGTACAGCTTGTTACATCGCACTTTCCTTTTGAAATCAATGAAACGGATCACCGATTGCCAATTAATCATATCACCCCGTTCAGAATCTCCAACCGCAAACCGTGATCAGACACTTCGGTTTAAAGGTTGAAAAAGGCTCTACGATGCATAAACGCGTGAAACTGCGAGACGTTCGTTGAAACAAAAGCCTTAGAAATATTATATATGCGACAGACTAGAAAACATGTGCCTCGACTATATTTTTCTTCTCTGTGGAAAGTGGTGGATGATTTAAAGGAGATTTCTTTTCTATTCTTTCTATAGGAGGCTATTTTGTTTTACATTATGAAGCAGTATTTCGATTTTGTTTTTAAACAGTGCTTTTGATAAAATAGAAAACCTATTTTTCGAAAACTGTATATCCTATTTGGTTCCTTCTATAAAATTGCTAGATTGCATAGTTGTAGAAGTGCAGTCATATGGTAGTGGTGACAGATGACTGAAACTTTGAAACGCGTTTCTCTCGAAATGATGTTTTCAAAATTAGTACGAGAAATATCTGTACAAATATTATACCAAGTTGGATACAATTTTGCAATAATATTCGCAAGATATTTTTCATTTCTTGTTGTTTGTAACAATTTTATACCTTATTCTTATGTTCTTTTTTTGCAATTAGAAATCTGTTAGCTTATGAGTCAGTAATGTCTGTAGTAAACACAAATATTTTAGTGCTAATAAATGTAATAATAATAAGAGGTCAGAAGTCACAATCTGACTTTGGACTACGATTTTGCAATAATAAATCGTATATTAAAATCTGACATAGCTGTGTATATACTCGTACGTAGATCATAAACCAATTGCTCTAAAAAATTGCACCACGTTTCTCTGATTAGATATTATCTTTTTTTGATAGTTATGACGTGACAAACACATAAAGCTTTCTGTTTCGTGCATTTGTGTCTGTGCAATCGCTGTATAGTTCACGCGATATACTCAATTTTCATTTGGCTTGCCGAAACTGTATAAATCGAGGCGTACAAGGTAATGATGCATTCTGTCAGAAAAGTACCGAAAATTAATCCTCGAAATTTATTTTGTCGCCTTCAAAAGATGCTCCGTTTGATATAATATATTTTTCCAACGAGCAATTCGGTTATTTCTTGTACACATTTTCCTATATGGCACTCAGCTTTTGCGAACTTTGCTTGACGATTTCAATGGACTCCAAATGTCTTCCAGGAAGTGGCAATTTTAGTTTCGAGAACAAAAAGTTAACATATTTGGTGCTTGGTCAATGACGAATTGTTCTTTTTTCACGTCTCGTACCCGAAACATTAATTAACTGTGCGAACAGATTCGTGAGACATGTCCACATTTTGAGTCATCTATGTTAAGCTGGTGTGGCGATTTTCCGTCACAGTTTTCCTTTCTGTGTCGATATCTATCACAGTCGGAAAGCCGACCGAAAAGAGGCATGACTTCAACCAATTCTCTGCCTTCTTTGAATGCCATGTATCACTTATATGCTCGTGTTTCCGATCAAACTAATTCACCGCAAGCTTCCCCCATCATTTTCAATGATCCAACGCAAGAAATTTAGTCAGCAACATAAAATTTTAGACAAATCCTTTGTTCAACATTTGGATCCATTGTAAAAATCGCAGAACGAGCTTGACCTTAATTAATGTAACATACAATTGTAAAGAAATTAGTTGAGAGATAGTTGCATCGCTACCAACTTACTCCATAAAAATTATTCTTATACCTTTCACGCGGACTTTTTGAATAAACAATTCCCAGTATTTATTTGACAGAATATACTTCTTATCTTCTTCACAATTACTTTTCCCATTTTTTTTCTAGCTTTTGTTATTTTCACAATGTTTTCCTTTTATATCCAGGGTAGATACCGTTATTTTTCATGTTCAAATCTTTACGGGGTGGAACTCTAAGAAAAGGTATTCCTAGTTTCTGTGTGAATCCTTCTTAATTTGCTTCCTTATCTTGGATTGTAGTTTCTCGAGCTTTATTATTCGGTTTCATAAGCCACGAAATAAAGTTGCTACGAGTCCCTATTCATATTACAACTATCTACGTTCTTGGACTTATATTATAAAATTTCACTAATGAGATATATAACAACGTTAAATAACAGTCGTTTCGTAATTCTAAAGAATCTAATAACATTCGAAAGAGTCAAATGATATACTGTATGAAAAAGTTACTTTAGGATTATCGAAAGTCATTATACGTATCTGTGTCAGCAAAAAAATATGCACTAATGACTATAATATATTTCGAAGTATGTGCATTGTTATTTTTAACCCTCGCGTCCTCTACTTTAATTTTTAGTGTAACAAAATATATCATGGTTATAAACACATAAGCAAGTTCCGATTATATTTGAAAATAATCACTAAACAACGTAATGTTTACAATAAACAGTTTCATGCAGTACGTGTACCAATGTTGGTCAGTGATAGATTACTTTGTGATTACTTTTGCTATTGATTGTTACACGCAATCACTACATTTGATAATTTGTAATCATTAGTCAATAATCCATAATGCAGATTACATGAGTAACTCTTCAGCACCATTAGAACTGTCATAAACGAGGTATCAGAAAATATATGAAATAATAAGTCGAAAATATACATTACAATTTTTTCGTTTCAGAGATCCTTTTCGAGAAACGCGAATTTAAGAAGGCGAATACGCGTGCTATTGAATGGAAATCGGCTGACGCGTCTGTTCATGACTTGCCGTTTCTACTAGATAGATACCAGGTAAAAACCTACTTACGGCACGTAACTATGACGAAGTGGCAAATAAAAAGATTATATTTTACATTTCCGTTTTCGCACGTAGAATAACCAGTTATTTCAGTTATACCATCTATTACGTAACACTCGTTGTAACATCAAATTCCTGAGTCAATTTCAAGGAAAATAGCACTGATCAGATGTGCTTTGATTGCTTCAGCTGTTCGTTAATCAGGAGTAAACTTTCGCATTGGTTAAAATCGTAAATTACTTTGTCCACGGATAACCTTTCCCCAGCTCTGACACCTACGTATGTATCAACGAATTACCTGTATTCTCGCAGCAGCTAACAACTTACAATCTAATAAACGTCGCGGCATAATTGGAGGATTTTCTTGTCTGTGCACGCATTCCTATTCAAGGATGTACCTCATTTCTTTCAGTCGGCGACGAGGCCGGACGGGGAGGCAGCAGGAAATAAACTGAACGGAGCGCGAATGTAGATGCAGAGGAAGAAAAGCAAGTCGTCGACATTGTTGTTGCTCGACAATGTAGTCATACGTTTGTATCGGAACAGGTATCGCTATGAACTCGTATAGATGCTGCGTTAAACTGCGAAGAAAACGAAGCGCGAGCCGTCGTCGTTCGCATGAAAACTGAAGTGATTTCGCGAGGATGAAAGAGTGCCGAGAGGCAAACAGGAGGATGAGAGGGTGGAACACCCGGTGAGAGAGTCGCAGCGCTATCGACCACTCTCACTTCTCGTCTTCTTCTTCGCTGTGCATCTCGGCGTAGCCCCGGTCTTTAGGAGTAGATTCCCGGCAATCAAGGAGCGGGGCTAAATCTTGGCTAGGAGAAGGCAAGAAGTCGCAATAAAATTGACGATCGCAGAAAAGAGAAGTTGTTAATTTCCTCTTTCCGTTACTACGCCTTCGATCTCGTTGCTAATCCATCATCGCTTGGTTCGTGCTCTGCAGACGACTTACGTGTACCCCGTTTTACTTTAAAAAGAGATCTCGGGAATATTAAAAGTTTAATACTCCGTGCCGCTGCTGCTGCTGCTGCTGCTGCTGCTGCTGCTACTGCTGTTACTGGTACTGCTGCTTCAACGCCGACAACGTTCCTCACCCGTTTCGATAACTCGACAAAGATTAATACGTAGCAAATAATTAATTCGTTAGATATCCCGGTAAACTTCGCCTGTATTGTCGGTGTGTCGGACTTACGGTGTCAAAGACTGATGAAAAACTTCGGCGGGAACGCAACGTCTTCTGACATTGAGTAAATGTTCACGGACGACCTTACGAAATCAACATGTTTCATTTCTCAAATGTAACGATATTTCGCCTGGAAATATTAATATCTTATTAAAGTGGAACGTCTTCGTTGCGATCACACTTGAATAGAGCTGTTTACAATAACATATTCTCTCGCATATTTCAGCGAATTAAAGTGTTTCGCCAGAAATTAACTGGCGACTCTGAAGTGCGAAGAACTAATTAAATTTAGAAGTAAAATGGCTTCGACTGCAAAAGATTAATATGTTCGCACAGCCCGATTTTAGAGAAAAATGGTTACGAACCTTTAAAGTTTAAACAGACGGTCTATTTCTCAACGAATCTATTAAGAGTTCGAGTGGCTTTCGTCGAAGAGCGTGTTTATCTGTCGGATGTAAAGCGGCTTTTCGCCAAGCAGGAAGGGAAATCAGCTGCGTTGGCCAGACAAAAGTGGAATAGGAATGTGTGAAGGCGCCTCCGGGTCTCGTGCCACGTACGGATTCGCCTCACGTAACCAAATACAAAAGTTACATGCACCTGTAGGGAAGCATTTGGCTCGGGAGCATGCGTTTGTCAGTTTCCCCGGTCACAGATCCTTTGGAAGCGTGCGAAGAGGTGTTGACGAGGGTAGTAGAGACGATGATACTGAAAACGGTCTGGAAATAAGGGGCTGAAAGGGGCCACGCGTCGCGAGCCAGCCGAGCAGCTGGCTTGAAAGCGAAATAGTCGGTCTGCTTTCTTCCTTTTACAAACACGGGGCGAGAGAAAGAGGCACGAATGGTCAGGGTTGGGATAGAGCTACAAGTGGTGATAAACGAGGCCGAATCCTCGTTATTACCCGTTGGGGAAGGCTCGAAAATTCCTGTGGAATTCAGCCGACCCGGCCGGCAGTCGTCCGCCAGCTTTTTATTATTGCTCTTCGTTTTGTGGCATACGAATCTCGCTTGCAACCCGAAAGAGCACATGTTTGCGAGTGCGTTAATCTTCAATGAATTCGAATAATGACACTACTTTCTAATCGAGCGCGACGTATCAACGTCGAAACCGTCTCTTTAAAAGCAGACCATGGAAAATGTAATTAGCGAATAGTTAGTAACCGCGGTGCGCAACGAGAAAATAGGGAAGAAGGAAGGACGCGCGGAAAACCTCTCGACGCTTGCTTCCATCAGATTATTCTTCCTAACCGCGTAGTTGTTTCAATCACGACTGCCGGTATAAATCAATGGAAGTGTTCTCGATTGGTGTTATCGCTGCTTGCGTTCGTCGACGAGCCTCTGCGGTTCCTTTCGCTCGAAAGTGCCGACTAATCCACCAGGACCTCGAGACTCTACCGCGTGCGTGTCGCAGGATAAATGTGTCTCGCCTTGCTCCGAAGGAGGACAGGCAAAGCGGTGATCGCGCGAAACCGTTCGCCGCGCGGCGAGTTTCACTCGTGGCGCTCCCTCGGCTTCTCCTCCGACGAATCTCTCGTCCTGTGACGGAAAATGAAATCTGATATTGTAATTGCGCGCGTTTGTGTAACGCGACCTGCTACTGAAAACGCTGGGAACGATACCCGCGCGTCGCCCTTTTTCAAACCGGCCGCTGCACTTCGTGAAATGAATTTAAAGCGGCCGCGCGCACACCAGCCCGAGATACGTGAATACCGTAGTATTAAAATACAACCGGTCGCGTGTCACGCGAAATCCTCTATGAACCACGACCGCGTTTATGTGGACACGGGCACCCAATAATAATGGGGCACGACCGAGAGATTCGTCTTCAAACGAAAAGAACCAGGCACACCGGAGTGCTGGTTCCAGGCGTGCGTCACGATGGGTAACGGAAGCGGATGAAAATTTCAACGTCGACGCGTGCAAAACGCTCTGCACGAGCTAAGTCCGTTTTAGACGTTGCTTTTTTCTACCGTGAAACCGCATAGTGTTGGCTCGTTTGCTAGCCGGCCAGACTTCTGCTTGTCCGTTCGTTATTCCGTGAATAAATAATTGAGCGAACATGCGCGTGCGAAAGCTTGATGAAAATTTCAATCGATGGCTTTTCGTCCGTTCACTGCTTCAAAATTATTCAGTGATCTCTTTCTCGCAACCCAGTCCATCCTGGAGCCTCTCTCTCTCTCTCTCTCTCTCTCTCTCTCCCTCTCTCTCTTCTTCTCACTTCATCCCTTGTGCTTTTTGTGGGAGTGGCGACACTACCTGACGACAGGAAATTCTCTTCTCGCTCAACTTCGATATTAGCTCCCTAGAAAACCTCGTTCCTATCCGCATTTTTATTATAGTAATGCGCATTTCCCATGTTACAGAACACAATTCGCAGTCGTGCTGCCAGACGATGTATCTGTATCCTGCCATGTAAATGGGACGGCGGGAGCAGGGAAACTGAGAACAGCCCCCGAATCTCCATCGCGTCACGTAGGACCTAAACTGGGTCAACGGAATTGAATTTAGAACCGAGTCAGGATATTGTGACTATATAGCGATGGGATCAAACGTACTTTGAGTGATGCCGAGACCGCAGGAGGAATTTCAAAAATTTTTCCTCGGGTTCCTTGAACAATAAACCGGACCGGATAGCTCTTGAATCGAATCGTTCGCACCAATTCGGAATAGAAATGATACCATTGGTATAAAAATAATATTTCTTTCGCATTATCGGTTCTGGACTCGATTCTAAATTTGTGGCGTCGGTGTATTCTTAGAATACAGATTAGAATACATTCAGCAATCTCGGATAGCACACTCAAATAATTCATCCGACGCTCTTACGACAATGAGTCAAATCTGTGGTAGCGTTTTTGTATCGAGGCTTAGTCACTTCTTTGCACTTCAACGTGAAAATAAACTCCATTTATCGATCATGGTTGCTGGAGATCGTCACCGCGTGTCTCAGAATATTTATCTTACTGTGTTTAGCCGTAGCTTCGCCTTACCTTACCGTACGGGTTCCTTTATCGAGTTTCGAAGATCGCATAATTATCAGGCTCGGAATACAAAGCGCGTATCCGAAGCAAGAAACGCGTTTATTCTTATAAGGCTTAGTGGATTCGAAAGCGATCGCACGCAGTTACCGTGCAAACTGATTTGCTGTTACAGGACAGCTCAATCCCATCGCTAAACGCGTTAGTTGTGCCATTATGTCCCGTGTAAATTCCATTTTCACAGCTTGCCAGCTCCGCCGATTGTTTTCCCGGTCCATGTTCGTAAGCCAAAAGCAGGAAATACATGCACGATTCATTCCCAATGAACGCGAGATCCCGCTTCTTGGTCCGTGCGAGGCACGTCTTTATTTTCTCTCTTCAGCCCGGTTCTCGGGCTTCGAACTTCCAACTCTCCTAACACGTTCGCGCGCGTGCGTAAGCGGAATAGTCATCTCTCTATATGTACAAGCACACGTGCACAAAGCATGTAAATAAGCGATTTCGAGCAACGCCAGGCATGCGAATGTTGAATTATCCAGCGGATCGATCATACTTTTGTTGCATATTACAACGGTGAATCCTGGGGCGAGAGATACCGAGACCCGGGCAGGAAGTACTAGTCGAGTGATAGAGTTGAGTGCGGGGAATTTTTATGGGTAAATCGATGTTGCATGCGGAAAGGGCAAAGGAGAAAGAGGGGAGGTGCGAGGAGACGAATAGGCAGCTAGCGGGAAGAGGATAGCAGGAGGGGCTCGAGCGAAGAGCGCGAGACCGAGCTGTAGGAGGGAGCGAGAAGCTGCAGAGTGACCGAGGAGAACGGCGAAGGAGCAAACGAGAAGCCCGAAGCCGGTGAAATGTACGAATGCAAGAGCGAGGAGGAGGCAGCGAGGTAGTGAGGTAAAGGGCGCTAGAAATCTGGGGCGGGGATAGATCCGGGGCTTTTGCGCTGTGCACGCGACCTTGAATGCCAGCCAGCCTAGACCTTGCCACAGCTCTTTCGTTCGGCTTGCTTAGTCCAGAGACCGCTCCGCTGTAGATACTGTTGTTTCGAGCGGCGGCCTAAATCCGATATCTCGCTTCCTCCTTCTTCTTGCCTCACCTATCCAACGACCTGCGAGCCGCGCGATCGCGTCGATTACGTAAAAGATGAAAACACAAATTATCGTTGCCTGCATCTCGGGTAATTTTGCTTATTGTTACACGGACTCTTCGGCATGCAAGAATTATACCGAAGCCACTCGAATAGGCTGACATCGAAACGTTTTGCCAGCCTGATGTTCTTTTACACAGATTCTTGTAGAGTGCATGTACATGGTCTGATCAAAAGAGGCAGAATTTTGATTCGAATCAATAACATACAGCATTCAAAGAGTTAATGATTATCCTGTACCCCCCCCCCCTCTTTCTCACAGGTATCAGCAAATCTGCTGCATTTCTTGAAGATACAAGGTGAAATATTCGTATGAACAAAATTCCATAGAAATTTATAATTTGAAGAATCGATTAACTGAATTTTACACTAAATCTACCGAGTACTTAATATGACTAGCATGCGTTGTTGTATAAGAATAACAAGACTGAATTTATTTAAAGCTTTCGCCAATTTTACTGAAATGTATGTTTCGACTAAAAAGTTTATTCAATTATCTCCTTTGATCTGTACGGTAGGTTTAGTATTAACAATAATAAAATAGCGCATCCAACAGTATTTTTAAAAATACGTTCTGTTTGAAAAGAAGCTAGAGAAGACAAAAGACTAATCCAGTATTCACGTGCTCAGTTACCGTCTTTTTAGTCCTGTAGCTACGGGTCTGGCATTGAAACATTTACAATGCAGCGAAATATGACGCGTTTCCTACGCAAATATTCAGGACAAACATCGAATTGCAGGCTTTCTATGTACATATATTTTCTTAAAGGTCTCCGAGGAACTTCGTCACGACTCCTTACTAAATCTTTGTTTTAGTTACAGAAAGTCCACAGAGTTATCGTTAAAGAGTAAACTAAATAAAAATTCGTTTAATTCGCATGCAGATAACTAGATCGTATTTTTATGCAAATTCTCCTTTTCATATTCATTTTCATGAAAAGTAAAATAAGGGAAAAATTTCTTTGACCAAAAAATTTCTCATTAATAATGTACATGTTTCTCTGTACTTTAGACATTTGCATATACTATAAATGTATAAAGATCCGCAGTTTACCAATAACATTTGTCCTTTGTGCCGGAGATACCGTAGACAGAAAATAAATACGAATGCTTTTTATAATTTGTATTTAACAATTTTTCAGCGTTTGTAATTTTTTAATTACCTAGCCGCAATAGTAAATATAAGTCTAGTCAAAATATGGCAAACGAGATTCGCAGAGCTTCTTGCTTGCTGGAGCAGTCGCGATGGGTGGGATCATAACGGACCTTCGGACGCGACCGCGCCTAGAATCCAATGGATCCAACATAACTTCGCTTATCCGCCTGCCTTTTTATGTTTTTGCCAAATTGAACAGTTCTTGAGATCGCGGCGGCATCTGTCTTGAGGATTGCGAGACGCTACTAATCACGTGACTAAGATTGCACCGGTTTTGCACCGGGCACTACCGATCATAGTATACGAAACTAACCGGTGTTTGTTGTCCGATTTTTAGAACGTCCTTCCCAGAAGTTTTGTGGTCCAAAGAAGTGATGTTTACTGCTTGAAATGTTTAAACTTTGAGAAACGAGTAGAGAAGTTACATCTTTTTAAATAAACTCACTTAAATAACCGTGTTCGGGATATTCTGCACAATATGCTAAGTTTAATTAATATCTATTATAATTGGACATAATACTGTATAACGCAAGAGCACTCTGTCGGTATATAAACAATAGCATGCCAGTCTTTCATTATTAACACGCTCATAACGTGAAACGTAATGTTACTGCCTATTTGAATTAGTTATGCGCTGGTATAGAATGCGCGGATCATTCTTAAATTTTTAACCTTGCGACGCGGAATTGATCATGCAAACAAGCACCAAATTTCACCCAAAGAACGTAACTCTTAGTATACTTTTAATATACTTAAATATACATTCATAATTTCTCTTCATTATTTATGAATTTCCCTTAATACCTTCAATTTGTTTCATTGTTAATGTTGTAAACTTGTGATCGGTTCAAACTTCATTTCTATCTACGTGTCACGTGACCTGTAGTTACAGTATCTGTGGATAGTTGTGAAGTTTGTTTAACAGAAATGTATGATGTATTTAGTAAACAGGAATTTATATGGGCTTGCTAAAATTCTATTACATTTATCTGTAAGCTAGGTTGCAAGTCTTTCCGTCTGATTATTCGAAATTAAAGTGCACGGATACAGACCGCGTGTGCCGGCACTGTACTACAATTCAAACGTTAGACGATCGAGATTCTGTACGGTTGTATTGTAGTGTGTAAACTTCAAACAGTGTGTTACTTGCGAACAGTGCGTGTTCAAATAGTAGACTGTGTAGAAAGTGGGTAATATTCTGTTCAAGAAAATATTCGTACCTCATCACGAAAACATGCAGGATCAAAATTATAATTTTCCTCCAACAAAACTTCGGAACGTGTATTGTACAC
Source organism: Augochlorella aurata (assembly GCA_028455555.1). NCBI lineage: Eukaryota > Metazoa > Arthropoda > Insecta > Hymenoptera > Halictidae > Augochlorella > Augochlorella aurata. Next base: position 2,906,763 of record CM052148.1, read on the forward strand.
ATTGTAAACATCAGTTTTATGCCCGAGGTAATTATTGATTGTATCGAACAACACGTGCACCGGCTTCCTTACATTTCTCTATTTACATACCACACGTGTTATTAACACATAAGATATTAATTTATAACAATTGAACTGCTAGTTTTGGAAACTACTTTCTATTTCTACACAGTTTCCACATTACTGCAACAGATTTGTAATACTTAATGTTCAGGGAAAAATTGAAATTGCACACCAATTTACCTTAGAAATACTGAGGGTAGAAATGCAAACATCACAGAGGTTAGAATAACGTCTGAAATTGTGAAAACGATGATTTCTTTCCACATGACACACATGATATTTATCTGTCAATACATTATGTACTTTTAAGAAATCTTATTTGTTTGTTTCAGTATTTTCACCTTTGTCTGGGACAATTCCTTTGTTAATGGAATGTGGACACGTTATCTGCGATAAATGTGCAAAGGGTACATTTAAAAACACTTGCTCTTTGTGTAACGCAGTGTTTGAGACTAAAAATAAGGGAGATTTATTGCCTCTCAATATGTATACATTAGGTCTAATGGCTGTATCTCATAATCGGCCAATGACTATGGATGACTCATATATTTCTTTTTCTAAACCAATTACTTCTAAATCGAAACAACAGCGTATGCAAGGTTTGTATTATAAGAGACTGCAAGCAAACTGTTCTTGAGTCTCAAAAATTAAGTAACTATATTTTCAGGATTATGCCATGAATGTGGACTACAAGCATCAGTAAAGTGTTTACAGTGCGAAGCACTTTACTGTTTTAGTTGCTATGCTAAGGTATATAATATTTTTTTCATGGGAATTTAATTTTGTTTATAGTACTTCATACATTACATATGTTTTGGAAAATGTCACATGGGTTAAATGTTCGTTATTATTGTAATATAAATAAAAAATATTACATTCTATGACAACTTGTCTTAATATGGTATGTACAATTAAAAAGTATCGATAAGTAAAACTGTTTGCATATTTTGCTAGATCCATGGACGTGCACTGAATAATCATTCCAAGGTTATGTTATCTGACATTCAAAACGATGATTCCTGTATCGTACAGAATACATGTTCTGAACGATGCAAAGAAGCTTTGGAATATTATTGCGAAAATTGTGAAATAGCTGGATGTCCACACTGTATGTTAAATTCTCATAAGAACCACAATTACGTATCACTCCTAGACAAGGTTTGTATATTAGCTACAGATAGAAAAATACATTTTTTCGCTGTTTTACATATAAAATAAGGTATCCTTATTTGTTTTTCCAGAACCAGATGTTCCTTGAAGATTTTCAACAGATGTTCAAACGTGTGGTACAGAGACTGCTGAGGGTTCGTCAAGCACAAAAGGTAAGTGTTAACGTCAACTTGTGTCTTTGTTGTGGAAAAATCTATTATTTCATTACATATACGAAATTAATGTATATGTATTATAAACTGATAAATAAATAAGTTTATTCAGTATTTGTAACAGCTAGTAAGTACAAGTACAAAATTGAAGTGTTGTTACATTTCATTACATATTTCTAGTAGTTACATGCCATTCCCTGAAAAGTGGAAAAGAATTCGATTATTTTAATATCACATACAAAGTCCTTGCGTGTAGTGCATGTGATATCTTTATGAGAAAGTAAGACTAATATCGGTCAAGTACAAGTCATCGATGCATGTACAAATACAAAAATTTTCTATAAAATAGTAGAGTAAATCCTGTTATAAATAATTACGCAGTACAAATATGACTAGATGTAATGAAAATACTTATTAACATTATTTAGTTATTTCACACTTTTTTTCGGCTTTCCTGACGACTTTTTGCTTGTCTGAACAATTAGTTTTGATGTCATAGTTGTATTTATGCATTAGTGAAACAGGATAATTTGATTTCGTTGATACAGAGATCTTGTATAAAAAAACTTCTCTTAAAATACTTTAAACATAAATCACACACACAGAACCTACACTAATACATGTTGCACGTTTTGAAATTTCACAAAATTCGTTCGTATTCGGGCATGCGGAGTATACGGTTCACAATTGTTGCTATTTTTAGCAAACAATGGCAACAAGGTTCGGTCCGATACGCATTGTGCTTAAATCGATGAAATTACAATAATTTAACTAGAAGCTCCGGATTTATTCTTCTTCTTTTTTCGTCTCCGGTTTGTCTTTGAGCTTCTCCTTCTCTTTCTCCTCCTTCTCCTTTTTCAATTTCTCTTTCAGCTTCGCCTCCATTTCCTTGAATTTTAGTTCCAAATACCGATCAACTTCCGGACCGGTAAAGTCCTCGGGAAACTTCGGCATTACCGGCAAGATGTACTTGTAGAGCCGTTCGTTTAGCACGTATAATTGCGTGGTCGTCTCGCACTTAACGTTGAACCACCAGTCACATGTTAGGGCCACTTGGCTGAATATAGTACCGTTCGGGCATAAAAATGATGATTTACCTCCGTTCAAATCACAGTAGTGCCATACCTGCAACACAATCGAAAAATCATTTGTGATTTGATCAAATTCGTAGATTAGTGAACGTTGTCGATAAAAGCACTCCAAATTGCAAATAGCTTTTCGGCAAATTTCCGTCTACAATCGCTGTCCATCTTTCCTCTGATTATTCCCTGATTGATAATATTTGGTCGGATGGTCAATAATTCTGACCGTCGATTTACTTTACCCAAGTGACAGAACTCGAAAAAATATTGGATAGGGATTGGTACAATAACGCGTTAAATATATTATTTAGAAATCTGCTTCTACTCGAAAGAATTGACAATTCGACGTAAATAATAGAGATTAATGACTTTTACCCCTTAAACATAAGTAACTAATGAAGAACTTTCATCAAAATCGAAAGGGTTCATTTCAATAACTACCATTCCCTTTTTATGTTAAACAACCGCGAAAATGAAATTTGCCTTATCTTGTGAATCGTTGAATTCAGTCGATAGTAAATAAATCTTAAACAGACTTTAATTCTTTTCAATTGTGTTCTCTAATAAAAATCACAATCAGACTTTGTATACGCAATGTTCAGTACCTGACATGCAGTTTCGGGATCCCCAAAGAACCCTTTGTACCGTTGTTCCTTGCAGCTGAAATTGGTTAATGGTATGCTGGAATAAGCTGGGTAATCAACGTGAGCTTTCCCCTGCGTCGCGCCATACTTCACTGACGTCTGCGGTACGCTAAGTTTCGGGGTTGAAATTTTATTCGGCTCCGTGTAACTGTAATCCGAACTTTCCGTAGTCGCCGGTAACGGCGGGGGATATCGATCTTGCTGCAATACGTCCTCATTCAGATTTTCCGTGATTTCGTACGAGTTCTGGGTGGATCCGTCACTTGGGAACTGATGATGCACTTGTGGTCTGACCGTCGGCAGGAATACCTCCTGGTTCTTCATCGAAATGTCTTGAACTATAGGGATGTAGTACTCTAACAGCTTATTATTTAGACTATTCCCAACGTAATTCGGCTCGGGATTATGGCTGTTTAGGTGGTCTTTCATGAAGTTCGGCTCGAGCTTCTGGTTATTTAAATTGTTTTCTAAGTAAGGCGGCTCAGCCGGTGGCAGGGGATTTTCATCCTCCTCCTCATACGGTGTTAATTTGTAACGTTCCGGATCGTCGGTCAGGTACAAAGGACTCGGCGTAACTTGGAATCGCGTTTCGGTGATAACTTTTGGCCGTGTCTGTGGACGCACCTTGGCACTCGCGACCTTCTGAGGTAGCCTTGGCGATGCTTTCGTCAGTGGGATCAGCGGTCCCTGTTGAATCTGTGGGACCTCTTCCTTCTTATTATTGTGGAGGATATTGAGTATCTCCGCTAGCGTCCTCAAACTATTGTCGATGTTGTCTCTGCTCAGCATTTCCGGCAGGCGTTCGCTTAGGTGCAAGCTCTCCACTATCTGATCTAGATTTACACTCGGATTTCGAAATAATTGAGGAGCCGGCAGGGCTTGCTTCTCCGGGACGGATTCGGGCGACGTTCCCGTAGAGTACAAGAGCGATGGCTGCGGCCGATGTCCTTGGTACTCCTTCGGCAGATAATGAACGCCATTTACAATTGGTCTGACGTTGTAATTCAACGCGTAGTCATCTCGAACGTTACCGGGAACTGGCTTGGTCAATTGTTTTCTAGGTGAGTGATCTCTGCCATTGATCGTGTAAGGTCGTAATGGTCTCGCGTTCGCGTAGTACCTGTGATCCTTGCGTGCGAATTGGCTAGGTGTTGGTGTTACGTCAGCATACGCTGCTTTTGAACGCTGATACGGTTGGTACTGAGTCGGATAATCATCTTGGTCAACCTTAGCGTTGTATCTAACTGGCGTAAAGTAGTTGTCATTCTCCAACTGGTGGGGGTCGTACTGCACGGAGGGAACGAACTTCCTATCCTGATTTTGGTCATTTAGGCGATGAGCGTTCCCTTTCCGCGCCGCGTTGTTCAACTTGACGAAGGGTTGTGGATCTTTCCTCATCAACGCGCTGCTTTGATACTCTTTCGTGGCGCTCTGCGGCAACGGAGCTTGTCCGTTAACGTAGTTCTTTCCGACGTAGAAGGTCATGTATGGTATTAATCTTCTGTATCTTTCTTTGAACTCGTCTAACGTTAGCTGACCTAGGGACTCTTCATCTTCCTCTTCTGTTGCTACTTGCGTCGAAGTTGAGTTTGACGAAGATTCTGCACCCGTTCTCAGAGATAGTACTGTAACAGAAAATTGTTTATCATTAGGATTGATCATTTATTGACCTCTGTCATCTTATTATCTTATTATCATTTTGTTAACTGCGAATGAATTGTACTCTGATCATTTGTAGTCATCCCCATTTCCTGTTCGTTAACGTTTGCAAGTAGACTGCGGATCTTTATGCATTTATGACGAAAATTAATATGTCAATATACGGTAATCAACAATTTAGAAAAATGTAAAGATAATATTATACTTTGTGCAACTTATTAAATTTAATAAAAGGTATAAATTTCTGTGCGATACTTACTTCTTGCAATTAAGATCTATAATTTTCATATTGCATTAAGATCCGCAGTTTACTTATAGTAATGTGAATGATTCTATTCTAATTGTCTTTATTGTAGAAATGTGTATAAGTAAGTTGTTTGACCTTTGTTTGACTACATTGGTGTTACAGTTAGGCAACAATTGAAAATTACTTTTCGATTAAATTATTTTATACATGGGAGCAGCTTTGACACTGCAGTTACCGAGCACCAAACGCGGTTAATTTATATTGTTTTACAACAACAACAGTATTGAATTTATTTAAACTTCGTGCTACTTCTATTAGAACATATGTTGGAACAAAGAAGTTTATTTAAAAATTTTCCAAAAATACATTCTTATGCAGTATTAGGAATTGTGAAAGAAAAATCCAGAAATCAGTCGCTGAAATTCATTGTTTACTATGATTGGCTACCTATTCCTAGGGAAAAGCCCGAAGCTGTTGAAAATGTAGGTAGCGCTGAAGTTATTCATAATAAAGTTCCCCTCGTTCCTCGTACAAGACTTTCTACGGTGAAAAATCCCGGAGAATGTCGCGTTTTAGACTAGAATCCCGAAGGATCGAATTCAATTTAGATTACTTCGTCAGCGCGGGACTGACATCCTGGGATGCAGTTGGCACAGGATACAGTCGGACTGTAAAATACTGCAGAAGTGACGGCTGCGGCGCGAGATCGGTCATTTGATAAATGTATCTGCCACCGAGTTCCTCTAGATTCAAGTGTTTTCGAGTGTCGCGCGCAGCCGAGAGACCCGAGGGTGCCGGTAATCAACGGGGATGCGAGGTATTACGACGTCTCGTATCAGCCGGCCCAAGGGAGATGATAAAAATCAAACTCGCTCGGTTAGCCCGCCGTTACTGGGGTTTCCTTATACTGCATGAGATACGTTCCCTAATCGGCCTTTTGAAAAATCATCGGCGTGCATCGTTATGCCGCGGCGCTTCTTCCCCCGCCATCTCGATCTCAATCTGTTCGCTCTTGCCGGATACGTGCGAAGTAATGCGTGCGTTGCACTCCGGGGCCGGTGAAATTAAATTAGAAGGAAAATATTCGGAGAGCCGTCCATTGCTTTTGCACGTGCACCCCGTGATAGCAAGAATAAAGGCCGCGGGACGTGTGTGTACATACCCGTGTGCCATGCAGTGCGCGTGTGCGCGTGCACTCGTGCAGGATATATTCGCTCTGGCACGTTCGAGTGCTGCAACCACTAAAAACGTACCAATCCTCCGGCTCTACCCTCTAGCTTCAACCCTCAACCCTACGCGTACGCTCTCCGACTAACTTTCTCCCCCGTTATTCCCGTTTTTCTCGATCGTACAGGACGGCTCAATCTTCCCGTGACACCAGTCAGTTTTATCGAATTCGCCTCGATCGATTCGCTAATTATGGAACGCTTAAGCGATACCGTGCTCTTTCCGATCGGGTTCCTTCCGTTCGACCGGATTGGACAAATATGTACCTCGGAGTCATGAAATGATATTCTTTAGTTTAAAGCATCATTCTCAAGAGACTCTTATGGTAGTGGAAACCGATAAAGCACATTGAATTTGTTTATTTTTGAATAACAAAATTGAATGTCTTCTTCGATAAATGTCAAGTTAATTATGCTCGAAAAGAAACCAAGGCCACAGAAATTATTCTTTTACATATTTAATATTAACAAATAAATGGTTAATTGAATTTAGACAAAAAAATGTAATATGTCTCATTCGATAAATATAAAGTTAATTACTTTTGAAAGCATGTACATTAAAGGCACAGTAATTGGCTCCACTATCCTATTATCTTCCTTTTCGTATCTCGAAAACGAAGACTCAAAAATGTAATCTTACATGCAAAAATAATACAAATCTGTTAGATAAAGTCTGCATAATTTATAGTCTTGTTTCCGGGATTATTCAATTTGAAAGTTTGTCGAGTGTCGGCTTATACCGAAGTGTTAATTTTCACGAAATTGCTTGCGGTTTCGCAAGAGGAGGATGTAATGAGATCTCGAGTACTGGACGAGTTGTGGTCAAGTTAAAATAGTTCCAACTTCCATTACTGTTTCTCCAATTAGATGAAAGGTTTTATTCCATGGTCCGAATAAAATTCAAATGAAGTGCTAGTCTTTTATATGCAGACATTCGCATGATGCTGCCTACTACATTATACGTGCATCTAATAAACAGTCAGTGTTCAGTTTATTGACACCGTTTGCGGAAATCGACACAGTCAAAGTTAAAAAAATATATAACAAAGAAAAAATTTGTTTTTTTTTTATACAATGAAAATGCAATTATTAGACTATGGAACTTTGTGGAACTTTCTTCTCATAATCATTTAATCACACGTAGCCAAGGGAGAATGATAAGTGCAATTCCTATATAAAACCAAACTAGAATAAAACCAAACTAGTTTACTTAATGAAATGAACATTGTCGGATTAAAATTTATAATATTATCCCCCCGTTTTCCGTAGCTAGTAAAAGTACAATCAATACTTAGTACAATCAATCCATCGACACAGGAATGTATTTTTAAGCTTGATTCCGACAATGGAATACAGGTAACACGGTGGTAAACACGTTAGCTAAAAGATTGTTGCAAATATTGGGACAAATACTCGTATCTGAGCGAAGCAATAAATACTTCGAGAGCAGCGTAATCATGGAGCGATAATATTCCGCTGATGACCAGTTCCAATCACAGGTTTCGCTGCATAGCCGAACGAAGCATCTATTTTCTTGGATATTATCGGTCAAAACTTATTTTGACAACAAACCGCAAGTTTGTACTATAGCTTTTTGTACACAGAATTTTGTGTCATGATGATTATATCCGTCATACGTAAAATTTTGTTACAATTTGATATTTAAATTGTTATTCTGGCGAAAACTAAATTATATTCGTAAATTTTAATATGTTTAAAATGTTTAGAGGTCAAGACGAAATGAAACAAACAAATGAAAATTATAAATAATTTGAGTTGGATTCATGAGTTAGATTCGTCTTTTTGGATTCGTCATCGCTTGATTATCGCGACACACACTGGTGGGCGCTTTGCAAAGAGATTGCCACAATTAATTGGTTAATAGGTGAACCTAGCGTGAGGGAATACAAAGAAATGAGCTCTACATTCATATTCGGTTTAATCCAAATGCATGAAAATCTGGCGGTTACGAAAATTCCGGTTCTTTTGTTTTCCACTTGCCGCGCTTTAAGTGGAATAACTCAAAAACAAAAAGCCTGGAATTTTCGTAACATCCAGATTCGCACCCACTTGAATTAAACCTAATGTGAATGTAAAGCTCACTTCTTTGTCTTCCCTAATGTTACAATCACTTAGTAATGATTAAAGAAGTTATAGTAAAAAATTACAACCATTACTGTTTGACCGCGAAAAATAGGTGTTTCGTTCTGCTGTGTGACGGTCAAATCGATGGAACATAAAGATTAAACGAAAAACAAAGGGAAATATCGAGCGAATTTAGAATGATTGGCTGAAAGGGTGTCTCTTTCGTGTCTCTTTCGATTGATTCGAGTTTGTCTCGCGGGAGGGCAAAAACGAGTGGGCGGATATAAACCCGCGCGCGTCGCGCTGCTCCGCTCGGCTCGGTTCGGCTCCGCGCCGCGGCGCGCCGGCTCGCTAGGCTTGCTATGAATTTTTATAAACCGATTATTTAGTGGCGATGTAACAAAGTGCGGAGAGCTGCATCACCGAGAGAAAGCCTCGACGGTATCCGAGCGTGGCACATCAAAGGGACGAAACGCGCGGCACCGGCCGTATCTCTCTTCTACACAGAGAGATACACACCGTCCCCGACCTGGAAATCCAATTCGATTCTGCATGAAATGAGTCTGGAAACTCTTCGCGTAGCGCGGTGCCGCTTTATTAATCCTGTCAGTACGGAACGTGATTGAAAAATCCGCAAAGCGCGTGTGCCACGGCCCCTAAGAGACGCTCGCCCTGAAAATTTACAAAGCACCGGTGTGCCGGTGACGCCTCTCGCCGAGGCGGATGTCTGTATCTGCATAAAGATGTACACGATCCTTCGGGCTAACTGGACCTCGAGAGCGTGTCTCTGCTTCGCTCGTTTTCCCTCTTCCCTTTCGCGCGAATTCGATTCCGAGCCGGCGAGTTAAGGCGGTATTTAGACCCCGGCTCGCCACATCAAGCATTCGATAATGTTTCAGCCGGTCTTCAGCATTCGTTTCCCCTATTTTTCGAAAAACATTTAACCTGCCGACCCAGCTACCTCCAGATAACCACAGCTAGCTATCTCTGGTTTCTGCACGGTAATTTCTTTAATTCTCCTCAATTTGCCTCCTTCGACCGACGCGTTTGATCTCCGGGCGCCGCGACCGCTCTTCTACTCTCTGTTCCATCATTAACCATTCAGTAATGATTTTCGCGAACGAATCAGTCGGTGGCTGCCGGACTGTTTGAACTGTGGATGGAATATTAATCGCCGATACTCGTCGTTCGACGGACTCTCTCGGGTTCTCGCTGAATTTCAGCGGCCGCGGCCAGAATTTTTGGGACGGCCCGATTCAAAATTCAGGCTTGACCTTTGATATTATGTATGGGGTCAGGTCGGAGACAAATTGGAGCGGTTTCTGCGCTCCCTGGCACGGGTGTCAGGCGGGATGGAAAGTGAATAAAAGCAACTTGATTTACCGCGCAGGTGGTTCCATGCTTCGCGGTTCTCTGCAACCAGCGTGTAAAAATGTAATTGTTTTGTAATTAGTATTGTTTGCTGAATTGCACGAGTACTTTCAGAGGATAGTTAATTGTTCAGATTACCGTGCCGGTCGAAATGACCGGTTTCACATTTTCAATTTTCAAATTACTGAAATTATGAAAATTTGTTTCACGTATCGGTCACACTCGGTTGCTCGGTAGGTTTAGAGATAACATCGATTGCGTCATTGCACTGTTTCTGCCGTATTAAAATTTATTTAAAATGATAGGCCGTTTTATTGATGGACAATTGTTACATCATTCTCATGAAGATTGATCAAATTTAAATGTAATTATTCGTTTTATAGTTAAACTTTCTGCAATAATCAAAACTAATAAAATGGTTCTACTGAACGAGATTTATGAATCAATTGATGAAATAATATTTCAACAATAATAAGTTCAACCTATATGTACTAATATAAAACTTTTAATTGGTAATCACGATCCTATCAGGTATGTATCTTTTCGCAATGTAAGTAGCTAAGCAATAAAGTAACGCAGAAAGTGTAATAATGAATTATTTATCAAAAGCGTTCATCTATTTTATGACTGTGGCAGTCGACGTGTTAAACACGTAAAAGTTACCTGTACCTTTTTGAAATAACTGGAACAATACAGTGTACGTGTGAAGTACTAATTAACTTTTTATTACTACGCTAGATTTATATGAATACGTTGATATATTGTGTTGTTATGAAGAACTTCCTTGTCAGAGCTAAAGATATCGTAGTCAGAATAAGGATGTGTTGCTTTATTACGAAAATTATGTCTGTTCCAAAATGGAATAACTTACAATTATTATTGAAAACTGAATTCATTCGATTGTTTAGAATTTTCTTTATTACAACATCGGAATTGACTTCGAAATCTCGATATTATGGTGTCGTGCAAATCCAACCTTGACCGAAAATAATTACGTTCTATTATTATACTATAAATTATAAACGATACAATGATATCGTTTCACTAATGCATATGAACGAAGCATTCATTTAAAGGAAAGTCGATAGAATTGCATCGAATTATACCAACTTGCGGAGCTATTCTATTTGGTAGCATTTCTGCCATTGCAGCATTGTAATCAGAATGGCAACTAATTTGTTATTTACGCCGAAGAATACTAGTTTTCGTCACAGGAAATGAGAAACGGCTTTATTTCGGTGGCTGCGTATCGCTTTTCAATTCGGTCCTTCGTCTCGCCAGTCGTACAATAAATAAAACCGGCGGTCGCAGTAATTTTACTCTCGCGCGACTCTGAATATCGGCGTTACCTGTGCTAGCCTTGATATCAATTGTCCGCGACAGTTGTTCCCCTTTGTCCTGCGAGATATGAATTACGATTGTAACGATTGTTTTCTGTCGCCGCCAGCGATCGAATAAATTTTATTTCGTTCTGTATCTCACGTCTAATACTTTTATTTGACTGTAACTGTTACTTGTGGATCGTGGTGCGAAATAAAACTTCGGAGGCTTTAATTGTCTAAATCGATTCCGCCGTTCCGCGATTTTTCAATGCAGTACTTTAGGTATTTCACTATTCGAATGAATTCTGTGAAAGTTACCGTATATTTCAAAGAAACACAAAGGGTATTTCAAATCTGTGATGCAGCAGGTATTTTCGAAATTGAAAGTCGTAAGTCTTCGTGGAAAATGCTCGACTTTATCGAATTGTGGATGCAGTACTTGCAGTATATTCTCTCAAATTGTTCCTCAACTAGTAAACAAAAATGGAAAATTTGGGAAGAGGAGATATGATTATTGGAGCCTTGCGACTCGTTTTTATAGTCGTTGATAATATATTTCAAAAAAGTGTAAATATTGCCTTTATTTGCGTGTTTACGTTTCATCTTGAACTTGTATTAATTTTCATGAAGTAGTAAATAATCACGTTTTCTTTAGAACCCATGAATCAATCATGCATTAACAGTACAATCGAATTAACAAGCGTTCCATAAACTATATACGTAGGGCAGAATAATTTTACATAAATTATGTATAGTTGATGATAATAATGATATTAATTATGAATTAATAATGAAATGATATTAAAGGAAGATTATTCTGAATGTTTTTATATTTTCAAGAAACAAGTTGACATTCTTATTATTTCATATCTTCAACATAGAAATGAAGTAGACAGCTATTAGTACTTCAGTAATAAAAGGTTCAATAAAGAGGAAAAAAATAAATGATCATTATAAAAATGCTTCTAAACAAACAAATACAATGCAAGTGTAATGATAACTACTTTTCTTGCTAGTATTAAATTCTATGTGCACGTGTGTGTGTATATAACATTAAGTTTAGAGAGCATAACGTTCGGATATTAGAATTGCTAGATGAAGGTAGAGATAGCCGATTTGACTTTTAGATCGTTGTCATAAATATAAACTATCAATAAACCTACATACTTAGATGTTTACATCAATGTGTATTATTAATTCTATTGTGCTCATGGTCTGCTCAGGAAGTAGAATTACTGTTCGTATACAAACATATTATGGCGATCAGTTTCATAGAACAAAGTTAGATTCACATATTTCAAATAGTTTTGGTTTAAGGCGTTCTTATATTGTATATTTGTTTTGACGCGTTTCTTATACTGCTCGCAAGGAGTCTTTCACTTCGATGGACCATTGCTGAAATACTGTTTTACATCATAACAGGTTAAGTGAAGGTGAAAAGTTGGAATTAGCTGGAATGCAAAGAAAATAAAATCATTAAAAGAATTTAACTACTATGATTGATTAAAATTAGTTAAAATTGTTATAAATTATAAATTAAATAAATTTCCGTTACAGCCTCGAATAAAGAAGTCTTTCTTTAACGTTCTTGTTTGTTTTTGTCATTCCAATCAATTGTAACTTTCGTACAAACTTTTGTACTTTTATATAGAAAATTAGTCTCTTTAATAACTAAATAAAATTCGAGTCAATTGGTCCAATTTGTAAAAATTTATTTCTTTTTAAAAGATTGATTTAAGAGATATTTTAGTAACCGTATATACAGGGCGTTAAAAGAAAGCATTCGATATTCATACACTGTACTGCGTAAAAAAGCCTTAGTAAACATAGGATGAAAGATTTTCCACGTGTCTACCTTCCACGTGTCTGTCTTCCACGTGTCTTTCTTCCACGTGTCTTTCTTCCACGTGTCTTCCTTCCACTTCTATACACGCTCGGCATCTTTTTCGGAAATCAGCATCTCTCTCGGAAATTCCATATCTCCGACAAATTATATGACAAGCACGTTCGATTCGGTTACGAAAAGTCACCAGTAGGTCGCACGTGATGCCAGCAAACAGAAGTGTTTATATCGTAGAAACGATTGACCTTCCGACCTATGCTTACTAAGGCTTAATCCTTTTTTTGAACACCCTGTATAGATAAATGTTAGGTAAAAACTTGGACTATTATAATGAAAATTTAAAATCCGTTAAATACTAAAATGTTTACGTTAACCAACCTTATCCGAGCTATTCACCGGAATCCTTTGGAATTTTAACAAGCAGAATTCTTTTAGTACAATCCGGTATTTAATTGAATCTGCCCATCACAAGGTACTATGCTTTCTGAATACCATCGGACGCATCGAATTACTAGAAAGCACAAGCTAATGTCCGAACTGTCGGCGACATTTAATGAAAGTAACAATTACCGGACATCAAATGGTACCTTTCGGACCCCTGCAGATTGATTAGTATCTGTTTCTCTTTCATTTCCATGACGATATATGTACCACCGGCAAATTGCAACTGGATTCCTGTGTTGTGCAACATATTGTAGCAGCTCGACACGAAAACTCAGCGTGTCCGGCAGAATGTCGTGCCGATTCATCGGTATCTCGATACGGAATATTAATTGGCGGCTATTGGTCTCCCGGATTACGTTATTCCGAACGTACGTGACTTGGAAGCGTGACGGACTGGGAGTTGCATTGCGAGACAACTACGGAGTAGACGCAAACCGAATTCCGAAGCTCCTCTGTCTGCCTTAGTGTCAACCGATCCAGCCCAGTCCCTTCGATCTTGTGAAAACTAATCAAAGTTCCCGCAGATAAGAATCGTTTGTTCCCTTGTCTTAAATTTTATTATTTTTACCCTTCGTTGTTGTACCTCTGAAAAGAGTGCGGAACCTCGGGAAATCCCCGTTTTAGAATCTTGTTTCACCACATTTTTAGTAATTGTATTAACAATTTCGGTACCGGTTGTGCACATGAATATGATCTCTTATTTTGCTGGATGAAAATCAAATTACATTCTGTGCAGATGTTGTAAGATGCTTGTTTTCCTTCCGTAGTTTATAATATTTTACTGGAGGAATACGTTGACTGTATCATGACTTGGAGTCATCTAATGTGATATTACCCTTTGCATTCGAACGGCGACTCAAAAGCGCCACTAACAATATTTTAAAAATTGTTAAAAATTGCATAAAATATAAGGATGATATAAAGTGGGAACATTGCAGTTCGGAAAAAATGTCTCGGCGATTGAGTGGTGGCTCTGAGGCAGCACTAAAGATTGTTATCAAATTTAGTTGCATTAAAAAAACTGGTTAGACGAGTCGCGAGGCTTAATTATCATCTGAAATAATTTCAAATTCTGTAGGTCGAATAAGCGACCTTGGATTTAGAGTTAAAATGCCTTCGATTGTGAAGGATTAATTGAACAAAGCTGGCGATATGTTCAATGCAGAATTTTTGCTTCCACATGCAAAACTCGCAATTTTAGATGTCCCATTATGAATCTAACGCTTCTTTAAATACAACAAATTTTTCGAATATTTATGCGTTCATGGACGTCAAAGGGTAGCTGCAGTTGATTCACGCGCGATCTTTAATCGAATTTATCGACCGCGGAATTCGTTGTTTCGTCGTTGCCCGATATTGATCGTTTTCAAAATATTGATATGTTTTTAGTATTTGCAGCGACAATTCTATCTACGCACGAAAAATTGCTGAAACACGATACGATTGCGCTGAATATAAATGAAACGGTGTTCGACAGGGGTCTGTAACGTTTTAAGGGGTAGGATTCTTTGCGTGATGCACAAACGGAAGTGCAGCGTTCAGGTGGAACCTGAAAGGGGGGTCAAATTGTAAATTCTATTTTGCCGTGTCGTGTAGACGTGTAATGACCCTTTCGCTTTCGTATCGCGTGTGCATAATTACCTTCGTTACGTGTGCACACGACTGCAGGAGGCACAGCGTATGTTCGCATTTCCTTCGCCACGCTGCTACGCATCGCCATCAAGATGAGAGAATACGCTTTATAATTACGCGTTATAAAAGCCCCTCCCCCATTTAAAATCCCGATTCGGTATCGAAAAAGGCGGGAATGGGCGCGAGGTAATGCGATCACCTAGGGAAAATGAGGTTTTAATGATGATCGTTTTAGAAATGCTTGCGCTCGACACTGTCATCGGTGCTAATTGATCGTTGTTGTTCCTCCATTTTACGGTCCGATATTTTTCAATTTCCCTCTTGAAATTGCTACCACCTTACGCCGACGTTTATGCCGATCGTATCTGTCGCCAGAAACACGTGTAAATAATAATAGAATTCGATGTCCGATCTATGTTAATGAGATTGAAAAGCTATGCTGGGGAATATGGAGGAAAAAGTTGATTATCATGGAACATTAAAGTTTTAATGCGAAAGTCTGTAACACTTTCAGTCTATATTGGCAGGCCACCCGAATGCTTTGATAAAGAATGTAAATCTGTATGGAGTAGACAGATTTCATTGACACTCGGCCGGCGGGTCCATTTAGATCCAAAGTATAAATATTTTTATTTGACTAACGAGTTTGTTACAATTAGTTGAAATTTTCACACGTATCATTAAGATTTATAGAAATGATAACGTATCTACAAGAAGTGTTTTAAAAAGTATGTTGAAAAAATGGATAGGTCAATTTATAAACAATCCTAAGCATACCCGGTTATATTTTCGTCAAAACGACTTAGAGTATTATGTATTAGGCATACATTTTTAGTATAAAATATAGTTATTTGGCATATTTGTTTCCGCAGTAAATTCATTGTAATTGGAAATGCACTTCATTTATTGTTGTAAGCTCTGAAATTATGTACACCA
Organism: Augochlorella aurata; assembly: GCA_028455555.1. NCBI lineage: Eukaryota > Metazoa > Arthropoda > Insecta > Hymenoptera > Halictidae > Augochlorella > Augochlorella aurata. The sequence goes on from CM052148.1 coordinate 2,922,639, forward strand.
TGCACACATAAACTCTGCCGTCCGCAAACAGCTTATACGTTACATTCAGTTGGATCGGTTTCAACCACCCTTTTCATTAGTTACCGTTAGTTTATTGCTTGGTCACGACTGTATGTCTTTCGAACAATTACTGTCACACATAGATTTCTCAAACCAACAGTTTTGCAACAACTTGCCCGCACCCTTATATGTATGTACTTGTTTCACTGACCATTGTTGTGAAAAAAGTTAATTTCTTCAGAAACTGAACGATCAATGACTGATGATGATGTGGATGAATGATGATACCTGAGAGGTATCAGAAAGTTATTGAACATAATTTACAGTCTTCAGATAATAAAATTGAATCGATAAAATGAAGCTCATCTTTTAGATATCTCGATCTCGAATTGTCTTCATTCAGTTGCTATATTTTAAAGCAAAAAACTGATTAGAATATCTATTAGTGGTAGATCTCACGTTACATTTATTACAATCATACCTAATTATTCGTACACATTCAAGATTCCGTTTTTGGCAGTCTGAAAATTTGATGTAATCTTCGTCTCTATACTATTATGTAAATAAATATTTCATATGTAATCTTTTTAGTTGCAATATTCAGTAAAATGACTAAGCTTTGGATAGCTTCCAAACGCTATACTCATTTTATTCTTTCCGTCACCTTAATTTTTTGAGGCTCATTAGTTCTATTGAATTCTTTGTTACTGTTAGTATTTGTTCAATTTTCTTCGGAACGAAATTGTTCTATTATGTTTCAGCACTTTCATGAAATACTAATATCCGTCGTGTAAATACATCTTTCTTTATTTCCAAAACAAAACATCTAGTAAAATATTTTGTCTACCTCTTATTATATTGACTTTTTTAACGATAGCGTTAATTTGACACGTGATGGACACACGGAGTTGGAAAAATGTGGACGGGGCGAGGGTTAAAGAATGCGAAGAGTCTTTCAGCAAGCGCACTATAATTCAACAAATACTCGGCGAAGCGCAGGATGCTGTCCGAGCGTCGAAACATTCGTCCGGCATGCAAAGCGAAATAACGGGGATCCACAAAAGAAAATTGAAGCCCGGTCGACGAAGACGAATCGCGTTTGAAAATTTTGCAATTTTTACCCCGGGGGAGGTGAAACGTACCGGGAGGGGAAGAACCATAGTATATTAATACGTAGGCGGCGGGTAATACGCATTTCTGGTTTACGGTTGACCCGTCTCAGTACGGCCGCTCCGGAAGCCCAGAAAAGCGACTCTGTACCGCACGTTTTGCACGTCATTTAATTAAAGCCGGAAAACGAGCCGCGTAACGACACTCGTTCCGCCGGCCGGGTTGCGAGGTATCGTCGTATTTGGGTCTCGTGGGGTCGTTGACGGCTGTGTGGGTGAGAGCCCCGGCTGATTCGGGTCGGAGGATCCGTCGACGACGGATATACAACTCTGTCGCCGTCAGACTCCGTGGAACACGGTGCCGTTTCCATAGTTTGTAACTGAAACTGCTCACCTTTATGGGACACTACCGCGACGAACCGGAGATATTGATTTTTGTTCCTGCATGATTGTAAAGTTTAACCTTGTATATAGATAATCCCATAAGGAGTTAGCTCGTTCTGAAATATTCAGGAAGTCATCCGCCTTTAGTTAAGGGGTGATTGTTCCGATCTCCCATTATTCTGCACCGGCATCTATTTATCGTTTGGGCACGGATCGTAACTGTTGCAGCCGAAATAGGAAAACTGATTAGAATTACCTTTTTCTACTAAAATGTTTTTGATTATCATGAATAATGCGCTTTCATATGGGAAATGTTATTGATGACGCATTAATTGCAAAAAAAAAACAAGAGCTAACTACAAATATATCTCTTCCGTTAATAATTTTAGTCAATCGAAACTAATACAAAGGCAGCTATTGTTTTGCATTTAAGCTTGTCATTGTTGTCATAAATGCATAAAATCGACAGTCTGTTAATAATTCTCTGGTGAATGGTATAAGTCGAATTTTAGTCGAAATGGTGTGAGTCATTGTCTTAAAAAATTGACGAGTGTTTCTAAATTGAATATAATACATGTTTTACGAGTCGATACAGTACATCTTATAGTATGGTGTACTGTGAGAAAGAAATATGTAAATAAGAAGAGTGGCGACAATTAAGGAGTCGAGGCTCTTCTGTTTTGCTTATGATTTCTTCGGTTGTACACACATGCTCGGCTTAATGAGACGAGTCGGCGCAGAAAACTGAAGTGTTCGTTGGACATCCACGTGGTGATGCCGCGGCTGCAGTGATTGGCTGTCAAATGACACTTACGAGCCATATTCACGCATAAGTTTACGGCTGCCGACTCGTCTCGTTGACCAGAGTATAGTTATTCGTCACTCGCGACTAATGAGTACAAATTTCATACCTATTCGAATAAACAATTTTTCGAGTAAATATAGTTATTTGGCATTCGCGAACAATGGATAAAGATTGCATTTTTATTCGTTATTCGTCAATCGAATTAATTTTGCCCAACTCTAGTCACTATATGCATGATCGAGAATGTGTTAAAAAATTCCCGCACCTGTTACAAAACACGCTAGCCATTTAGAAATTTCACTTTGCACCTAGTAAGTCGTTATCATTTCTGCGCTGATCATCGTGGTCAAATTATATTATTGTATTACAAATACCTAATTTGCATGATTTTGTCGGACAGCGGCGAATGAAAACCAAGACGGCTATATCAGGTGATAAATCGCGCACAAGAAGCCGCCTTGTAGCGAACAAATTCGTTTCCTTTATAACAGCGGAACCCCGTTCGAATCGATGCAGAGGTGCATCGGGGTGGAGGATGGCGAGAATTGCCGCGGGAACGCGTTATATAGCGACGACGAAAGAAACGCGAGTGACGAGAATTCGTATCGCAACGCGGGCGCGACAACTCGAGACACGGGGATTCGTTAATGGCACGGGGCCCGTACGGATTCCGGGTCGTAGATTCTGTACACTTGTAACCGGGCAGAGGCCGGGTAGTAGCCATTCTTTGAGCGCGCACTATTCTCGAGGGGAATACGGAATTTCGTTCGATCGATTGATTCCACTCGATTGTGCTGCGGGACAATACAGTCTCGATTAAGCAACGAAAGGCCGGCAAACGAAAATTAATACAACATAGCGGACTCGGTTGCTTAGCAGTGTGCGCGCGTGTGTGTCGCACCCTCTCCTGCTTCGTCGTTCCAGGCATTATACGCGAGGCTCTCTTCCTGTTGCTCGTATTAATCAACGCGCGCGTACGAAGTGCGTCTTTTTTTTTCAAATTGCGACCACTCTTTATCGACTCTTACGTCCCCGTTTTTTCCACCGCGGAAAACGCTGCGAAATTATTTGGAATCTACGGCCAGGGCTAACCGACGATTCGTCTACATATGTTTTCGTATATCGGTAATTGGTCAATTAACCGGACCAAATCAGATCATGTGGATACCGATTAAATAGGTACTCCAATAGAGCCGCGCGTCGAGATCGCGGCCAATAATCGCTCGCGTTTCACTAGCTCGCTGGAAAACGCGCGATCCTGTCGGCGCCAGCACACATAGAGGGTGTTTAAAAGGATTAGGGCGCGATTGCTACAATTTACCGGCTCGCCTCAAATTTTACGGAATTAGTCAATTTCAATTTTCGATTGCTTCCCTTGGCAATCGGTCGACACGAGACACGATAGGGAATTACACAACTAGATCTTTGTTCAAGTTAAGGGAATATTTCTTCTGTCCACCAAAAAAGTTCTTATGGCCGGAAGAAGATAGAAATATTAATTATATTATATTATTAATTATATTAATATCCACTTCTATTGCAGATTGCGTTTGTTTAACTTTCGTTTGGGATTTTCTGCGACGAAACTATACCATCTTTTGCAGTTACATTTACTAGGTTTATTTACGCATATTTTAATAACATTTAAAAATTGTTAGAAGTTCGAATTGGAGATATCGTTTAGCTGTACCTTTCTTAATTTTAAGAATTCAAACACAAGATTTTCTAAATGTATTTTTGAATCTATATTCTTAAAGAAAAAAAGTAAAAAGTCGATTTCTACAAAGATTCGCGCCAGAATATCCCTGTAACAATATTGTCACGCAACATTAACTAAGATGTAAGGCTAGATTCCCTAAATGGGTTAATTTAATTTACGAGGTACGTGGATCCCTTTTCACGAATCAGTTTCTAATTTTAAACGACCGAAGATTTCAAAAGCACGCACCACGAAGCTTTATTGAGCGCTAAAATTAACGTCTGTCGCACTTAATTATATTTAGTACGTCATAAAATCATAAATGAGTTACTATATTACGACGTTCGAGCACAATGAAAACTTTCGTGATAGTTTCGAAATGAGAGATGGGAAATGCTTCGACCTGCAGGCAGTTCACTTTTCCCAAACAAGTTTTGTTTCTGCCATTTTTGGACATCCTGTAGAGCGTATCAGTTCGAGGTTTAATTGATCGCCGCGGACCGCGTTCACGGTTACACGATGCTCGATCGATGAAAGGTATTTTACGGGACTGGTCAAGCTTTCTTCGCAGTGATTTTAACTGTCGTTAATTGAGTCGCTTTCACTTTCGTTTCGTCGATGCTACTGTCGATTTCGACTATAAATTACATTGACAGGTTCCTCGGTGAAAATCTCGGCTCACATTCGGTTACATTTTCTCGGATTCGGTAAACAACGGGGAAATCGATTGCCGTTTTGTATTCAATTACATTGCCGCTGCGTTGACTCGAATGTTAATGATATTTCGTTTTGCCAGCGATTTCGTTCCGTAAGAAAAATTACCGACTCGTAGGATTCGGATGCTTGAACCCGGCGAATGCTTCGCTATTATTTGAATTTTCAGCTCGTTCATTTGGTCGAATAATTTCAACTATTCGGTCCAGGTATTCCGCAAATTTAAATCGATCCTATACGCACGATCTTATTGGCTCGCTGGAACAGAGGAAATATAAAATTAGCGATGAAACGCTTTGATAATTGGGTATTAAAATCTTGCGATAACTGCACTTTGTGCGTTTGCCTCCTCCCCTCGTGAAACACGTTGCTCGTGCCACTGTCCCTCCGTTTGAAAATATTTATGGTCGCGCGAATTTGTACCAGCGACAATATTATTCGATACGCAATTTCATTCTTTAGTAAATTGATATTAAATCGAATTTATCTTATCCTTTCGTAAATTGCAAACGAGATGCGCGCTGGATAGTAGATTTGTTTAATTATTTAGGAAAAGTGGGCGCTTTCGATACTTAATCACTGGTGCAGGTAAACGGACAAGTGACAAATTCTTTACTTCGTTTCAACCTAGTCAGATGTTTGAAATATTTTATAGAAACAACTCGAAAGTGAAAATTGTTTGGACAGTACGAGTTTTTGTATTTACAGTGAGTCACATTCAAAATCGTACACCACATATCAGAAAACTGAACTTGACAACTATAGTGGGTCAGTAATCGTCGTATATTCCGTTTACAACACAGTTCGCAACAATTAATGTTTGTAAACACTATCTCGGACGGAGACAACTGCGCTAGGAGAATAGACAACTAAATTCTCTACAGAGGTGAACGAACTTTAAAATCGATTTTCTCGAAAACGGAGCCGAAATAAACACAAGAAATGATTTTCCACACTGGATATTAGTAACAATATTTTGTTGTGTACATGAAAAATAAATTTGCTCTTGTGTTCACCTTCGCAAGACTGTTCAACATTGTTCACTTAATTACTCAATGATCGGTAGTTAGATAAGATAAATTGCAGTTACATCGGGAATAACAGAAAGATTAATAAGTTTGCAAGAAATATCTTGAAAAATTTGTTTTGTTAAATTGCCGAATAAAGCTCAAAATTATTATAAACATCGTCGACGGTATAGTTGTTGAAATGGTCCGCCGTCTGAGGGTCAACCCTTTGTAGTCGAAGCCATTTTAACTGGAATTGAATTTTGCGACTCGTGCAATAGTTAACAGCACTTAACAATTTTTTGAATATAAGTAAATTTGATAAAAATTATTTTGAAACGTTGCATGATAATTTTCAGAGGCGCCTTAGAGTCGCCACTCGACCGCAAAGGGTTAATACATAAAAGATGTAGATACATTTACAATGTATACCCGTCGAACTCATTGTTCCAAATTGTCCCAGAACTTCTTTACAAGACGAAGCGTTTTCTATTATGTAGTGTACGATTTTGGCACTGATTCACTGTACAGTAGCGAGCCAGAGAAGGACATACGTTTCGAAGAAGATAGTGTACTAGTGCGGAAAATTCGCAGCGTGATTTACGGGTTAGAGTGTCGATAATAGCGGACCATAACGTGGCACGGCTTCCGTGCAGCATTGTGTTTGCGTTCGGTGTTCTGTTTCGGTGTCTTTGCTAATCAAGTTGCGTTCGCTCGACTCAACACCCGCTACGCAAGTCCCGCCGGTAAAGAAAGGCGAGTCGCATAGCGTCTCGTCGCATGCATGTCGCGAACCCAGTTAGTTGTGTATCGGTAGCTGGCAACATTTCACGGGAAACTTCTTACACGCGAACGAGCAGTTTCCACCCGGCTCGGGCCAGCGAGGGTGCGCTGTCTTCAAGCTTTGAAATTACAAACGCGGCGACGGCCTGTCCTCTCTCGTTACGATCTTCGCGACCAGTTCATGCTATCCGGACGCGCGCGCCGGAAGTTGAAGTTCGCGGCGCTCGACACTCGCGCGCGAGGCACACGTATCCAGTTACAAATAGCGAAAGTATTCTCACCCTCGTGCTCCGCGAGTTCCCTGACGTCTGCCGGAGTTTTACATGGTAATGTGTTGGAATGGGACGAACGAGCGTCGGCGTAACGTTACTCCTCGCGTTCCGTAAAGGTACCGCTGATTTCCCCTGCGAGAACCGTGGTAACGAAACCGGGGATGTTTACGGAAACTTTGATTTTTTGAGTCGGACCGAACATGGACGCCGATTTTCTATTGGGAGTTACAGCCGGTTAACAACTGCTGCTCGACGGATGGAAAGTTCATCATTCGCGCAAACTTCGATGCACCGTAATGGCCAACTATCTTCGAATATGGTGCATTCTTTAGAACTAAAATTGATTCCGACTCGTCAGAACGTTCTTGACGTCTAACCCTAAGTTATTCATAATTTGCAAAGATTGAAATAATTTAACTACTATGTAAAACACGTTCGACATCCGCGATACTATGAAAGGATATGAAGATCTACAGAGCGGAACATAGCGAGGCAACATAAGTTTCCAAGCAGAAAATGTTCCTTTTCTCTAACCGTAGTGACCTCTGGCAAGCAGTGAAAGGAATACTAATTAGAATATGCGCTTAGATTAAAAAAATGACTCATTCAATTTCTATGGGGGGAATTTTGTAATTTTAGCGATTTTGAAATAAATGTGAAATCGGCTATTTTCGCCGTAAGATTACTGCTAAGACTGGTTCTGAACGGTCAGTAATTTATAATAGTGATGAGTAATTTAGTAACTAAGTTAAATTTGATGGACGTTTCTGATTGAGTAGACTCCCCCACTACTCACTTATACTGTTTTCGTCAGTTATAATGGTTATCTATAACGAATTAACATTCTCGTCATCGATAATTCTTAAACCTTAAAAAAATATAATTTTCATCGTCTCTTATGGTATTTGCAACAAAAAACTATTTTCGTCAATTATAGTGACTATTGGTAACCCAAAAAATTCTCTTCAAAATAATCAAATAAATAGTCAAACTTCATCTCTTATGTTCATTCCATTTTGTTAAATATTCTTCAAAATTTAATAGCGACTATTCTTTATGGTAATAAAAATCAGTTTTCATAACTGTTATTTTTGGTCTGTAATAAGGGTCTAACAGTACCTCGACTACTTTCGTACCCAGCCGGCATCATTATCGTACGTCGTCTGCACGGTTTCGATCCAGAGTCTGGGGAACGACAGCGTGTTAGGTGTTTCCGAACCGTTGCGCGTTTACCGAGCGATTCATCGGCGCTGCAATGAGCGCGAGTGCACGACGACAATTATGCCGGAGTGTCTAGGAAATAAGTGGCGAGGGGTAAGCGTAGCGAGGTGCGCGTTTCTCGGCCGAAGAATCGCAGCGATTTCGCGGGGGTGTGCGGAGGGCGACTCCTCCAGGCCTGCGCGGGCCCCCGGGCCTCTGCGCCGATCTAATTCGGCTTTTCACTGCGAGCATCCCGTGCAGCGACGCGGCCTTTATCTTCGCAGCACGTCAGCCATAACCGGTCCGTACGACCGTCGGAGGAACGAAGTTCGCGTAATCACAACAGAGAGGCGACAACTAATGTGCTTAGCGTAATACCCGGCTGGGGATTTCGAGCATGGAAAGGAGAGAGAGCCAGCCGAAGCGTTGCCGCTCGTGCGGCGCGAGTTGCATCGAAAGAGCGCGTAAGAGAGATCGCGAGATCGCAAGAGGAGAGCTCGATACGGCGCGGAGGGGAACGGCGGCGGCGGCGGCGGCGGCCGTGGAAGGCACAATCTACTCACGAATACGAATTAATAATCGATGCGTGCTCGGCCGCTGCACTTGCACGGTGCCCCAGCCAGCTGGCGCGGCGCGGCGTGCACTCCGTTGAGGATGCACCGACGAAGACAGCGCCGCCGAGCAAACCCACACTCGCCGATCGTTCGGTGTGTGCATGCACCACGCGCTTATCCCGCGAACTAACTTCGTCGATTCCCCATGGTCACTTGCCTATCGAGTTTCGAGGGGCCGAACCTGGAAGAGGGCTCGGCTTGGCTTCTGTTATTCCGTATTGCGGGAACCTGGCCCGGCTCTGCGGGGTGGCTCGCGCCCAACCCACTCCCGCGAACATCCTCCGTAACAAACTGCAACATTGCTAACTAGCTGTTCTTACCCGTCATGCTCGAGTTAGGACCAGACGGAAATTGTCTTTCCTTGCTTTCGCGGTTGTTCCTAAGGGCTTTGCGTTGCATCGCGGTTATCGGTCTGGCTGCTGGTTTAGAATTATAGGGAACTTGGCCGACTATAGGAATTCGTTTGAAGAAGCAAGCAGCCTCTGCCCCCACTGCAAATCGGTCTGAGATATGTTGTAACCTCGATTTTTACTAGAAGCTGTTTCGTGGGAAATCGTTCTGACCTTCGTTCGACCTTTGGTCGAGTTTTATGGATCTAGCTGGGTGCTCGGGTATCCGCGTCACCTTTCATCACTTGCATTTCACACATAATTTATTAACCCTTTACGTTCGAGTTGGCATTGATGAAAATTGTTCTACGATGTTCCAAGATTATTTTGACATTGCCAGTCTTGCTTATGTTTGAAGAAAACTGTTATTCGACTCAGGACACTCAATTTCGTATTTAGAATTTAGGGTTCATTTACATATACGAGCTATGGACCCTTTAATGTATCAAAGTTATTAAAAATTATTGCGTAAAATGCACTAAGTCATATATGATTTCTTTTAAGTCGAAGCAAAATTTAATTCTTCTGCTATCAAACTCTATGTATGTTAGTAATGTTGACACACGAAACATAAAAGCTGTCTGTTTATACTAGGAAAATTATCAAGGATAAAGAAGTATTAATCAACGTTGTTGTGAAAGAAATCATATCTTCTTTTCAAAATATTGTAAGAGCAATCCGAGTTCATCGATTTCTTGAAACATTACGTTAAGAAATCCAATGATATAATACAGAGTTCATGAGACATTTCTTCCTCGTGACTCTTCGTTCACTGGTATAAATGAATTCGAAAATGATCTTATTTCTCAACTATTACTGCGTATAATGGATGGCGACGTTTCCGGTCAGATATAAAATATATTAAGAGGTGAGCGAGTAGCCAGATATCAAATAATGATTATAGACATTTGTACTGCCCCGTATTTTTCAAGGATATACTATAAGAAAGTGTGTATCAGGCAAGTTGAAAGACAGTATCGCGTTGCAGTCACGCAGCGTACAATTACAGGGCATTATCCGATTCGAGCCACGAACTTGACGGACGAAAATTAATTCGGGGCAATTTGCATGGTTGATTACACCACTTATTCGCGTCATATTTCTATGCCCAAGGATCGCTAAGATTCACGAGCGAGGATATTGAGAACGCGACCGTTCTCAAATGTCTCATTCGAAATTCTTCCGCGACTACGCAAACAAGTAAAAGAGGAAACAGGAGGGAAGCAGAAAGATCGCAAAAAGAGTATTACTTATTCGTAAGAAAGGTAGAGAGTAACGCAAACAATAAGCGGTCCGCAAGAATGGAAACGGAGCTTTGTGTGCCCGCCCGAAAGGAAGTCTTCGAGGATCGTGAAAGCAGACATTTGTTTTTCGTCATAAAACGGCAGCGCGGAATCGGAAGAAAAGGCAACCGCTGAGGAAGGCAACGAAGATATTGTCGTCAAGGGAGACGAAGCATTTTCTAATTGCATTATAAACTGTCAAAGGCCGGGCCTCATAATTGGCTTCCGTTCGTGCAATTTGCATGTCTGCCCGGTGCGGCCCGCTTTGTGCTAATGATCACCATCGGCCGCGTGCACTCTTAGAAATCGAAAACTCCCTCTTATATTTGTGCAGCTTGTTTCTGCGCCGGTGAATTGACTCGCGGCAAAAGGGTACCGGCCAGCGTAGATCCGGAAAATAGAAAGAGGAACACACCTAATAGGGAGCACAGCCGGCCGAGCTAAAATGAAACGCCGTGAGAGTCCTCCCCTACATCCTCGCTCCGTCTACAACCGCGTTAATTGAAGATTGCTCCAATGATTAACAATGCCCTACTTTGAAGCCCTGATCGAATTATGGTGACCGCGACGGTCTCACGTAACTTTAAACAAGTCTTCATTAATACGCGTTAAGGTAATATTTTAAAATTTTTGTAATCTTCTATTAATTCGTCAAGTTTGCGATTTTTCAACGTAAATTTACAAGCACGTGCCAATTTGGAAATATGTAATATTTATTGTAACAATAATTGGAAGTAATTGGCCGATTTTACACGATATATAATGTGGATGTTAGCTTATTAGTGTATAATTATATACACATACCAAATTCGACATTATCGACACACGATTTGACATATAACCATAAAAATCATTGCAACTTTGAATTTAATTTTTATCTATGGTATATTTTCTTAAATATTCACGATAACATGAACACTCAATCTTTCTTTTAGTATCTTAACTGAAAAATTCTTTTTTGCTACAGACGTCACATAAATTATATTTCTGCAAAGTTCCAGATTTTGTTGTTTTTTAATTGTCTCACATAGTTTGTAATAACCATATTACTATCTAATTCTATCCTAAATATCTTACCGTTCAAATCGTTAGTAATGATAATTGTTACTGCAAAGCTGCAATTACAATAGAAAAAATCACTTTGAAAACTGATTCAGCAACGAAGAATTATTTTCTATATTTTTAACTTATATTATTCCATACCCGTGTCCTGTTACAAATTCCACGATGATAAAACGCGGCTTGTTAATCTTTATATAAAACTGTATACAGTACTATTTATAACGCTGTATATATTTTTCGGCAATTTATGTAGTGCTCGAAATCGTAAATTAAAAAAGATCTATGGTAGCTCTCGTGTTCGATGAAAGCGTATGAGTAATGGGATCCAGCGTGTTTCGAGAATGAATTATGTTTTACTTCTTTTTCTCTTCCAACAAATTAATTGCCTCCGAATTTCTCTGACACGAAATCGCAAATGAAATTATTTTTCTTTAGAAATAATTGTCATCACTCGTCGTTCCTATTCGAAGCTTCGCATTTACACATTACGATTTTATAAATTATAACTTCCAGACAATTCGCGCAGTCGCGTAACATTCGCGTAAAAATATTTCTCTGTTTAATCACCTAATTAGGTCTGCTATACTTTCTTTCCGCGCAAGGCCAGCCTCGGTGAACACCTATCCTTGTTGTTACAAAACCACGAAATTCCGCAAGACTTTGAAAGATTGATGCGCGATCATAATAGCTCATTACCGCGCGCAGTCGTAACGCATAATTGTTCCCCGGCCGGGACAATGCGGCGAATGAGATTCAAACGGAGTCTTGGTGCGCCGGCAAGCAGCGCAAATCCGACTAACAATAAGATGGAGAACTCAAATAGAATTTAAGCGACGCGAACAATGTGAATTTTGACTTGATGGGCCGAATAAAGTTGTGTCGTTGATGGCGAAGGAGAGACTCTCCTCGAGTGCCGTTCCGTCGTTTGCCAGTCTGCTGAATAGGAAACGAAGTTTGCACGAAAATGCCGTTTTTTGTCGGCCAATTAGCGACGGATATCGCGACCGGTGTACTTGCACCACGCCGATTCTGTAACGATTCATTTAACGTCGCTGGAACGGTCGAGGATTTTTCACGCGTGCGAATCGGCCACCGCGATTTTTGTTCGGATCGAGAAAGTCGAAATGCCCGCGGTTTATTATTTATAGACGTAACACGCGCGCGAGAGAAAGCGAACGGCTAGTTAGTTCGGTCTTGGTCCGGTGAGTTTACGATGTCCAACGACGTCGTTGTACTTTCGAACGAGCTAAATTTTCGAGCTTGTCCATCGATTGGTGTTTTGCGCGGGAAACAGGTTACGATATTCCCGTTACACAATCCTGCTATTTCCTTGCCATCTCGGATCTATTTTGTTCCTTTTTCTGGTTACTCAAATCTGCCCGCGTTCTTTGAAGCATACACTTGCCGCGAGCTAAATGAATCTGTGTTAATTAATGTGTAATCTGCTCTGATCTCCGTTTGGTGGTCATTAATATTGACGTTTCAACGTTTCTTTTCTTTCGACAGTTTTCACGTTTTCCACTATTGTAGCGTCCGCGTGGACATCCTGGTTTGCGTTTCATTTGCAGTTAGATGAAATTCTATTTAGTCTTTAGTTAAATTCTATTCGGTCAAAAAGGAAGTCGGATAATGTTCTATACATGGGGAGTTTATACTTGTTCATAATATGTGGCTGATAATTTTGCTGATAATGTGACAAAATTTGTTTTTCTGATACAAGAATTGAAAAATCTATTATTCTGATAAACTCTGCAGTGTTTCTTGCAGTGATCATTCAGTAGTTAATGTGATAAAGAAAGAGGAGGAAAGATTAATTAAATGGCGCAGTTAAAGATTCTTACCTATATAAAGGGGTTAAATAAAAAAAATTAAAAACGGGAGTTTTTTATTTTTCTTTGCCATCCTATGCAATAGCTACATTTAAAAACAATACATTTCAGTCATTTTCTATTAGATTAGTCCTTCTATCATCTAAAAAAAGTTCAAGTTATTTCTCCAGTTTTAAAAAAGTTATCGCGCTTTAAAGGGTGTACGAACACTTTTGTGGACTACTGTACATATAATTGCTAAAAGACCAATAAAATTAGATTGCATAGATTTCATCGCTGTATGGTTTAATGGAGTACTATATATTATGAGTCTGGACTAATTAGTGTAAGCTAGACAGCCATTATGAACATCAGGTTTGCTTATGTCACTTTTTTCGAAACCCAAGATTTATTACTCCTACTTCCATGACGATCATAACTTGATTATGATAATAGCTGACCGCTGTATTGTAAGCATTCAGACTTTTATGTATATTCACATTTTTTTTGGCTGATTCGGCATAGTCAAGGCGAAGCAGAATTCTATTGTCTTCGTAAATTGGTGATTTTTAGTTGATTAAAAATGAAATGCAGCAGATTTTATAATTTCTTGTATAATGGTACATAGAATTATTTAAACGATTTTTAAAGCGGAATAAATTTGTTAAAACTATTCTGCAATTGACGCAGATAATATTTATTTTGCGTAAGGATCCACAGTCTGGTACCGAGCTACAACCAATCCAAAACGATGGTAAACATGATTTTTAGTATTGTTTCGACTCCTCCGACCAATAACAATTTTATCAAAATACTTTCACATATTATCTAACAAATTGGTCCCTATAACATACCAAAAATGATGTAAATCTTTTGGTTCAATTTTGAGAAAGTAATAAGCGCGTCCGGATATAGTCGTAATAACCTTTTAAAAATTGAACTAAACTAGTTCAATTTTGTTGAGATGTTAGAAGGAATAACTTATTACTGCATAACTATTATCTTCAAGTAACTTTTACATTGTTACTGACATCGAAACAAAATCTTCAGAAAATACCATATTGTTAAGTTCTTACTTAAATATACAACGTGCCTCAGCTAATGGAGACCCCTGCAGTGCTGTGAATAATTATAAAATCAACATAATGTTTTTACTGATATATACTTGTATATTTCTATTTTCTATTATTTTTAATACAGAAATATACAGATATGATGTTTGGTGAAATTTTCATTTAAATATTACTAAACGTGTAAAGGTTGACTTGACTTTATAATTATTCATATCACGCTCTGCGCGTTACAACCGAACAAAATTTCGTTATCTAATCATCGGCGTTGAATTGCTCGTGTCTTTTCTTTCACGAAGTATTCCGCAATTTCACTTGCGATCGCCAGCGTCCTAGAGTCTTCCGGCAAACCGACAAGCACCGATTTCCTTGGACGTCGGCGAGACAGAAGCGTTAAATCGGGTCCACGTGTGCCCTGGGGATGACGAGAAGTACGTAGATGCACAGGCGGATAAGACTGGACAGAGAAAGTTCCGTTGCATTAGCTGTTCGGCCCGGAAGAGTTTCGGGTAACGGGCGTCTTTACGCGCCTACGCGTACGCACACTGCTCCGGTGCATTATGCAAATAGGTTGACGCGGTGAATGCGAATTCTCTGGCGCGTCGTCACCGTTTTCCAACGCGACCCGTCTGACGGGACGAGTATTACGAGTAGCTACTACCACCTGGCTGTGGTTTCTAAATGCCCAACTTCGTTCATCGCGCCAATTAATGTTATCCACATTCCTGCGAGGAGCCACTAATTAACGCCTTCCGACCAGCCCAGTTGCCCGCTCCCTCGCTGTTGCTCGTTACTCTTTACCCTGTCTGTTGTTTCAGTCGACTGATGATATCGTTATTATTTTCGCGACGGCTCGCGGAGGACAGGAGCCGCGCAGCAGCCTGGCTGGCCTCTTTGTCGTCCCGAACGTTTTCTGTCCACCGTCGTGGCAATTCATCGCGAAATTTCCATTCCGATGGCTAGCTCTGTAATTACGTTACTCCCGGCGAAACGGAGTCGGACTCCTTTGCTACGGATTCGCTGTCTTCACTCGCCTCTCTAGATGTCTTTATACGAGTGATATAATGATCGGGCGAACAGTGGGCTAATTAATATCGACTTTCTCGGAATTTGTTTTTCCAGTCGCGATGCTTGCGCGAATCTAATTCGGTTCGTCAAAGGAAATTCTGAGCTTCGTTAAGGGGACAATAATGCACGATTAGAAACGCATATCGAGAAGATATGTGAACCGTTTGAATGTCGTTTGATGGACGCTTCGATGTTTAAGTCGTGTGGAAATGGTGTTAATATTTTGCCGTACCATTTTACAGTTACAATGAACAACATTTATTTCGATAATAATCAGTTTTATTGCTTTTATGTAGAAATACTGATGCCAAGGGGAGAGAATTTTATTATTTTGTTTTTAAAACAACGGAGTAACATTCATACTTAACAGAAATCACCATCACGAGTGAAATTTCTTCACAGTACTGCAAAATATAACATTTTATATACTGATAGCTTTTAGTACAACCCCTAGCAAAAAGTATTCGAAACACTTTCTTAAACGAGAAATACCAGATTCGTGTTTTAACTTTTCGTTACAGGCTCAGTTAAAATAGTTAAAAAACGGGAATTTTTAATTTGTTTGGTCATTTCAAGTAATAGCAAAATTGGAAAGAAATATTTTAGTCATTGTACAGTAAATTAGTCCCTTTAACACCTAAAAAGAATCAAGTAATTTAGTGCAATATTAAAAAAGTTATTGCGTTTTAAAAGGTGTTCGAATACTTTTTACCAAGGGTAGTTCTTTTACAGTCGGAACAGTTGAGGTTGAGAGGACCACAAAAAGTTTGTTCGAAAGCGTCTACGTTTCATGCCTAATTAACAAATCGTTTGAAGTCAAATGGTATAACATGTTTTGCTGTTACTTAAAAGACAATTATTGATGTTCTTTTATGTGCAGCTCAGTGATTGGAAAATCTATTGATAGTCTAAATAAAGTGTTAACACGTTAAACAGCGACAGAAATTAAAATCTAGAGAGGATGGAGTCTCTATTGCTATGAATAATATTTCGAAACATTGTAGATTTATATTGTAATTGGAAGATCTGCAGGATAAATGCAAATGTCAATTACTTTTGCATCATCAGCTGTTCTCTTAAATGGAGCACGGATTCAAGCGGCGGTTTTCTATGCATTTTATTACCAGAAACTTGCAATTCTTATCGGGTTTATACATCGCCTGTCCATTCGTTCGATTTTTCTTCCATTTCGTTGTCTGCACATCTAGCTTGTCTACAGTTTTGGTAACCTACCGCAATAAGTAAACGTAATTACACTCCAGTATAGTTCTCAGGATCGTTGCGTTACCTTCTAACTCAAGCCGAGCTGACAAGGTAATGCGAGCGTGAATGAGGTTGCCTCGCAATGGAAGAAGTGCATTTCGTTTCCTTAGATTGGTGTTAAGTCGCGCAGAATAACGAAAAGTTGTTATAAAATTCTCGATGCCGAGGCACGGCACGAGCACCTATTCATTCTGAAATGAATGGGACTGCTGCGTGCATGCTGAAGACACGCGAGTCACGTACCTGACGGAAACGATGCTTCCAATGAGCACATGGAAACTTTTAGATGCGATAGCTGTTGCGATTATTAATATCTACGTATCCCGTTTCCTAATACAGTTGCTCGCTAAAATATTCGGATACCTTTTAAAAAGGAATAATTTTTTTAAAGTAGGACCATAGGGTCTAGTTTACTGCACAATGCTCAGATAAATGTTTGCAAGATAACAATGCTAAGTAAATTGAAAAATAGCACAAACTTTTATATTTTACTTCAAGATAATTACCGCGAAATAAATGTTCCTTCAGAATTGTTATCGATCAAATACAAAATAATTGTTAAAATTTCAACCTTTATAACAGAATTAAGGTGTTAATGTAAAAGTTAACTAAAAAAAGACATATTTTCTGAAGGTTTACTAAGTAACTTATATTTATAGAAGTTCGCAGTTAATTCGAGACCTATCTAGCATATTAGGAACATCGGGTTAGAAGTATCAGAATTAGCGAAACTCGCGTTGTGTGCCCCTTAGAAACAGTTGGAAACGTATTTCCGTCGCGACAGAGGCTGAGAGAGAGAGAGGGAGAGAGAGAAAGAGAGAAAGAGAGCGAGAGAGAGAGAAAGGTAGTACAACGGCCGAGACAAATAGACAGGTATGAAAGGAGCAGGAGATGGAAAAAAGAGGAAAAACGATGGGACGATCCGTGCGGAAAGGGAAACTGAGAGGAAGTGCAGAATGAGGGAAGAAAGCGATCGACGGAGACGGAAAAGAAAGGGAGGCGCATGGCGCCAGAGATCAGACGATGCGAATAATTGAAATTTTCCAGTGCGAGAACTTAACTTCTCGTTTGAATGAGCCACACGATCACGGCGCGGAGTGTGTACGTATCCCCATCGATCTCTGTATCGCTCTCATCCATGCAAACATTCGTTGCGCCTCGTCAACAACCTGTCCTCCAATGTTCTCGACACGGTTCAAGGAAATGCCTCGTGGAGTCTGGACCATCATGTAGCTGCCACGATGTGGAAATAGAAATGTGTTTAGATCAGCAGAGGAATCGGAAAATTGGTGGTTTGCTTGTTTGTCAATGTTACTTGGGTTTCAAAAATCTGGTTTGTGCTCCTAGAAGTTAGGATCGTAGAAACTAGAGACCTGGAAACTAGGATTCTAGTACTAGGATCCTAGTACTAGGT
>CM052148.1:2940682-2951490 GCA_028455555.1 Augochlorella aurata
TGCAAATCCCAGTTATGAGGAACTTTTAACAAGGGTCGAATATTCGATGATGTTACAGTTCAATGATCAACTTTTAAATTCAACTTTCAATTCGGATAGTAGAATCCGCGAAGTTTAAGCTTGACTTATCTTGCTTAAAAACGCATTTAAACATACCGTTACTTTATTCTCCTTAAAATAAAGTAGCTTAATTTTTTATCATATTTTCTGTCGAGATCAAATAATCTATTTATCTCTGTCTTATTTGCGAATGTTGGGGCTTGGTATATACACAGAAATATCTCTTAACACGTTCATCGCCACGTCACCCAAATATGGATGACACTAGTTTTTAAACAATTTTGAAAATTCATTTTCATTATAATACATCCGAACAAACTGAATTTGACTAGGATGTTTCGGATGCGAAGGAGTTCTAATTCCATCCCCTATGATGAATTTCAACTTTCTAATTTTGCTTTAATTCATTAAGTTGCTTTGATTTTGTGAAAATTTTGGTGGTCGATTGTTGGCGACCAACGTGTTAAAAGATATTTAATAGGTAACACAATCGAATAATAGAATAATATGTAACAGAATTGTAATCTGCATTCACTCGCTCTATGACAAGCTATTTTACACTGTTACTTCGTCGAATGTCTGTTCGCGTCCGTCTATTTGCAACTGTTTCTTCCCGACGCAACCGCGGCACTCGTTATGCTAATTATCGACGGTTAATAATTGCTTACAGTGAAGAATTTACGGACTTGTGCTGCAACTCAATATTGATATTTACAGTTCAATTAGTATGAAACGAATGCATGTCAGTTCACGAGCAAATTACAATGATACGAGGTGAATGATAAGTATTGTTAAGGTAGAGGAGCTGATTACTGTGTCCTGTTAGCAGTTTTCAGAAGTTTTCGCTATCAAACACAATTTTAGCAATTTAAATGACATTTCTTAAGGACTTACTGGTACATTTCAAAGTTTGTTTTGACGATATAAATTTTTCCATGACACAAGTGTCGAATCCACTTTGAATATTAACACCTTATCTACGGGATGACGCCATTTGGCGTCAAATTGAATTCTGTCATCGACAAGCCCATCGATATGGTGTTAAGAGAAAGAAGAAAATGTTCTGGAGCCAATTACATACTGTGTGCCTATGATTTACAAGAATCACTTATTATATCTCAATTACTATGCTTCTTCCCTAAATACTGTGTACAATAAAAGATTTAATATTTAGCATACTTTATAAATTTTATATTCTATAAAGAATGTCATATAATAAAGTCATTTAAAAGTTCACATTAGGGATGACTGCTTTAATAAAATTTATGTACTGTACACAACTACTAACGAGCAAAAAGTGGATTCAGTTACTGTGCATAGAAAATAAACTACTGAAATTGAAACTAAAAACAAAGATTCAAACAGACCATCACTATTTTGTTTTTCCGTAATCTTAATACGTCTTATCAATACAATTAACGTTATGATATCTTACCTGGGGCGATTTATTTTACTGAATACAATTGATCTTTACTTGTTCAGTATTTTTTTAAGCTTTTTCATAAGCTTGATAAAAACTTTCACGAATTCAGTATCAAAATATTGAAAAACTTCTGTGGTATTTTAAGAATTTCCGTTTTTTACACCGTTAATTTTAAGAAATAAATGATTAATTGAATTCAAATAAAAAAATTTGATGTGTCTTACATGACAAATATAAAATTAATTATGCTTGAAAGTAAGTAAAAGGCACAGTAACCGGCCCCACTACCGTACGTCCACGAAAAACGATTTACGTAGCGCAAGTTTCTGCAGGAAGGTGCTACAGGGTAGTTTACGGAAGAAGTTCGCGCAGTGTTTACACCAAGATTGTATATATCAAACTGAAAGCTTGAACGTTGTTCAAGTGGAATAAATAGACTGCAGTTTTTGTAACAGCTCTGGTAAGTGTGATTTCGCAAAACTCGACAAAACAGGAGGTTACATAATCGTCCCGCGAGAGTTTCGTTTCATACGTCACCTAATAAAACTCGCTCCACAAATTCTTCCTTAATAGATTCTCGATGAAAAAGCAGTTTAAAAGTTACTTTACAAAAATATACAGAATTAGTGTTATGCGAATACAAATTATATGAACAGAAATTAAAAATATGAGTACGTATTTTACTGAACACACGAAACAAAAATTATTGCATTCAAAGAAATCGAGAAATTTAAATGAAATGGAAATTTTATTTGTCTTTGTCTCCTGTTACAATATACAAATTCGTTATTTTACTACTGCAATAAATTCTGTAAAAACAGCGTTAGTGCGAACGAAACGCTGCATGTAAAATGGGACTCAACTAAAGTACATAAAATTTTCGAAGAATGAGTCGACCAGAAAAGTCTATAGAATTTTTCTGTAGCATGATATTATCTTTAGCGGATTAACCCTTAACGATCCGACTTCGAATTGTGAATATCGACCGGCAACTCCAACTTATTGTTGTCATACTTTGACTTGCAAGTTTTTAAGTGTCAGATTTTAAACGCTACAATGACGAGTAAATAATAATATTAAAGTCATTCAAAACAATCTTTATTCATCTCAGAAATAATATAATTTTGATTACAATATTTATATTAATTATAAGTGGTGAGGGGCACGCTTGGAGCATTAAGAGTTAAAGCATTAACGTAGAAAATTCTAATTTTAAGTATCTTCGAGATCTCGCAATTTGCTTCTGGAACTGTATCGAGTCTTATAACTGTTTTATTGTCTTAATCTGCTGTACGCATATTGGAAAGTTCCTCAGAATAAATACGTCTCCGTTGAACAAGCAAATTCGTGCAACGAATCCATTTTCTCTTTCGCAGACTCCGTTTGGCAACACGAGGATAATATCACTTATCAAGAACTACCGCTGCAAGAAAGCAAACAGCAGTAACTGATCCATTTAAGTTCCTCCAGGTCTCGAGACTGTAAATATTACGTTTTTCTCTGCTAAGAGTTAGTTACCCGGTAGAAGTTACGAATACAGAGAAAACCACAACCGGAAATGGAAGACGTATCGCGTAAGAAAAATGTCAGTGTCATTTGTAGTCGCGTAACGGTAGAACCGGTTCGTGAACATTTCATTGTACCCCCGATATTACATTCCTCTAACGGCTGACTAGTATAGCGTATACATACATCAATTTGGCAATGCTCCTCGATCTTCTATAAGCGTTTGCCTAGTCGCATTAATATTCGGATGCCGCTTAACACAGAATTATTTTTTAACACTAAAGCTACTAATTACAATGACCGATTTCACATTTTTGTATTTCAATATTAACAGAACGCACTTGTCAGATTTGGTTTAAAAAATTTCGTTCTGGAGATTTCTCACTGAAAGATGACCAACGTTCTGGTCGACCTTCTGAAGTTGATGATGACAAAATGAAAGCGATAATTGAATCGAATCGTCACATAACTGTGCCAGAGATTGCAAAAAAAGTTAAATGTATCACACACAACAATTAAAAATCTTATAAGACGTCTTGGA
The DNA here is from genome assembly GCA_028455555.1 of Augochlorella aurata. Taxonomy (NCBI): domain Eukaryota; kingdom Metazoa; phylum Arthropoda; class Insecta; order Hymenoptera; family Halictidae; genus Augochlorella; species Augochlorella aurata. Next base: position 2,944,213 of record CM052148.1, read on the forward strand.
CTTCTTAAGAAGATCGATATTTGGGTTCCGCACGAATTGAAAGAAATTCACCTAACACAACGAATCAATGTTTGTGATATGCATTACAAACCTTTTTGCAATCCTTCTATTAATAATCAGAACTTTCTAATATCATTTTCTCTCTAAGTGTCACAATTTACTGGAGTAGAACTAGAAAAAAATAGAAAGTCGAAAAACAAGAAATACTGTAATATACATTCATATTGCAAACGACAAGTGAAGTAAGCGAAAGAAAACTATCCACTATTGCCTTTCGCAAGAAGCGTAATCGATACGAGGATGAAACGACGAGCTCGGAATCAGAGAAAAACTTTAACCATAATTTGCTTCTCATCTATTCCAAATGTCCTCCCTCCGACCCTCCCTCACGACTTCATTCCTTGAAGCCTCAATCAAAATTCTATTAAAACAGCAGCGGAAGAACGATTGATTTATTCCGTTCTCCCGGATCCACGTTGAACAGCGAAGTATTCGAAGGATGGAAAATGCAGCGAGCGTTTTCGAAAGCGTTCCATTGGAACCAGAATTTTTCCGAGTTATTTGAAAGCACGGCCGAACTTGCCCGTTCACAGGAATGGATGGAACGAGCTCGTAAAACAAAAGAAAGAGAAGGAAATTATGATTTTGATGAATATGGGGGAAGGAAGAGTCGAAAATGCGACGGCAAACAGACAGGGGTCCGCTGCTCCGCGTCCGCCCAAATATTATCGGCCAGTGTAGCCGAAATCGAGGCGTTGTTATCATCTGGCTGCTATCCCAATCGGCCAGTACTTAATCCCGGCGAATATAGTCGGAATACCAAAGCATTGTTGCGCGTACGACAGCCGGACACAGAGTATCGTCGTTGCGCGTGCGCCGCTAATCGCTCTGTCGTTTATCCATACGCCGATTAATTATCGGCCGGCTGTGTAATCCTTCGCGTCCGAATCGTGCTCAGATGTCGTCCGTGTGTCCTAATGGAATTTTATCCGAAATCGTTCGGAATCGTACTCGCTAATCGCTTTCCCCAGATCTGATTATACTAGCTACCTGATCAATTCGACTTACACGAACTGGACAGTTTCCTTGTTCTTGTACACTCCCAAAGAAAAAGATAGTGCCAATGATACAGAAAGACTACCTTCTACTAATATATAAACATAACTTTTATTGACTTTTTTTCAACGAATTCTCGTCGTAAAAATACAAATACCCAAATGAATACAGACAAAATGATAACACATCTGAAAAATATTCCATATTATATAAATTTAAAATAGACTAATATGAAAATGATATAACTGTACCTGTGTTTAATAATGTGTGGAACCTCCGTGGTTCTCAATTACTTCTATCATCCTTTTTGGTAAGGATTTATACAGTACATTAATTAAAGATTGTCATAAATTTGTTCATTCCTCTTTAAAACAGATTTTTAAATCATTTAAATTTTCAAATTGTCTACCTTCTGCGTAGACAGCTCTTGATAATAATACCCAACAATTCTCAATTATATTTAAGTCCGGAAGCACGCCGGCCATTCCAAAAGGAATTTTCTCTTTTGAAAAATATTCATGAATAATTTTTGCCGCGTGTACGGCAGCATTATCTTGCTGTAACACAAATTTTGGACCTGCAATGCATTGTGCATACTTATCAATTTGGTTTCTTATTAATCTCAAATAACTTGCACTATTCATTTTTCCTTGTATACAATTAATATCCGTTTTTCCTTTGTAACCTATGCCGCCCCAAATCATTATTCCACCTCCTTTCATTTGTCGTCTAATTCTTGTTGATTGTCCTTTTCGAATGTCATGATAATAATATGCACAATTATCTGGATCATCCAGACAAAACCGTTTTTCATCTGTAAAGATTATATTCCTCCAGGTTTTCCTGCAGTAGTGTATATGTTTCTTCGCAAATTCAAGGCGTGCTTCCTTATGCTTCTTTGTTAATCGTGGCTTGGCTTTTATTCTTTATCGGTTCATAATATTACTCATTTGCAGCACACGTCGAACATTTTGAATATTAGTTTGTACACCAGCTTTGCAAGCAACTTCTCTTGCAGTAGCACAAGAATTAGATGCAGCACGAAGTATTGCTCTTGTGTCACGGTGCGATAGGGCTGCTGGCCTTCCAGTGTTTTTCCTTTTACCGTAGTTATCCACATCTCTTAATACGTTATGTACAACTTTTCTGCTTCGACCAATTTCTTTCGCGATTTCTGTGATCGTTACTTTCCGTTTTCTTAAAATAAGAATTGCGTTTATTTCATTGTCAGATAATCTTTTACCACTGCCCATCACGAAATGCGAAAGATACTAATATCAAGAAGCACTGAACACCGACTGATCACTTTAACTTCCTTAAACCTCGCGACATATTGAAGAAAATCAAAACAAACCTTGAGTGTGTTGTCTCTGTCTATTCGTGTGTTTACATTCCTCCTAAGAGAATATCCCGTAGAAATTCCAATATAGATAGTGTTTACATATTACTAGAAGGTAGTCTTTCTGTATCATTGGCACATTTCCTGTACCATAATTATAACGCGGGAAATTAAAGATAGCACGCCTGTGCTATCTTTTTCTTCGGGAGTGTAGGATTCTCTGTAAAAACCGATGAAAGATTGCACCCCGTTGACATGTTCCTTTGATATTTTATCAAGCTAGGTATACATTTAGCTAAAGGGAAGGTTGAAATATTGAATAGAAAAAATTATATTGTTCTATTTCAGCTGCTGGTCGAATTATAAAAATAGTTGCCTGAAATACGTGATATTCTTAACCCTTTGCACTCGAGTGACGACTCTGAGGCGCCACTAAAAATTGGTATCGTATTTTTTAAAATATTTGTAATAATATCAGATTCGTTTATATTAATCTTTATTAAAAGATTGTTAATTTTGTAAATATTATACTTGCAAATAGGCTCAATTTCATATGCATAAATCGCAATAAATCATATAGAATAGAAATCATAAAACATGTTTTGGATTTCGAATTAAAATAGCTTCGAGTGCAAAGGGTTAATAGTAGCAGCACGTCAAATTTCATCTCGATCGGTCGATAGGTTACCGAGAAAAAGGGACGCCGAAGAATGTAACCTTACAGAGAAAGCATTTTTCTAAAGTTTTACCTGTATCGATCCATGTCGTGTTCGCTTATAGCACTCGAAAACTTATTTCAATTGTGGAAATTGTCTTAGAATATTGTATATTATGAAAAGAAAGAACAAAAGATATTCGATTCGTCATGGATAACACTGTTCACGCTTACTAGCCAAAATTTTCTCGGTGAGTAAGACACGATAACGCATTGAATAGCGAGCTAGTCATTCACACGTTTCATTGCGAATAAGAGCACTATCTACTCTGTAGTGGATATAGTAGCTAAAGGAAATTGGAAATATTCTAAACGATGCAATTCGCAGACATGTACTTATCAAGAGAATTATTTTCTTAGTCGAATACATAACTGGTTTTCAGTCAGTCAAACTATAGGAGCAATGAATTAGATGTTCACAATTGATCGAGAAGTGTTATTGCAACATTTTTCTGGTTGGTTATGAAACAATTTCGTAGCTTAAGTAGTTTCACTTTCGTCACAAGTGTCTGATTGATTCATTAGGAGTTTGATAGCTGCCCACGGTAATATACGAATGTTGTTAATCTTCGATCGAATCTCAAAGTCTTTGACTAATAAATGTCTATGAAATAGACTCGTTACTCGAATGCTTGTTGGATACGCAAGAACCAGAATGTTTAAGCAATCCGAAAACATTTTCTGGTAAAGTTTACCCAGTGTCAGCGATATTTTCTGTGATAATCGGTTCCTAATTCTTGTTTCTTTTTTATTATTAATTTACTTCGCGCGCGGTAAGCGTTTCTCAGTCGAACGAGCAGATAATTACTAATTACTCCCGTCTACGCAAGGTCAGCTTGATTGATGCCGCCGTACATGTAATGATCTAGTTTGCTCTCTTTGTGGCTTTGTGGCAGGTGGATCGATCCTCTGACTCTTTCCACTGGCGCCGCACTTCTCGTTCAAAGTGATGACAGCAGACATGCGAAACGACAGAAGTAATATATTTGATTAAATACAATCGTTTGTATTTATAATTGAATACAAAGTTCACATTATTCCGATTGAACGCTCTTTAACAGTAACTTCAATTAAGAATTGTTCTTTTGTTCAATAAACAAAAACCTTTCAACCTCGATTTTTAAAAGAAACAGAAGAAGATGGGTTATACCAGAATAATCGCAGCTTAAATATATCAAGGAATATTTTCAGTGTCCATCCTGTGATTACGATGCAATAGGATTAGAACTATGGTTCAGTCCAGTTAACGTTATTATGCGCGATACAATCGGATCAGAACCATGATTCAGTTCAGTTAAAATCATTACGCACGTATGCATATAAAACCGTAGGAAGAACGCGATAGCATTTGCGGACCAACTTCTGCATTAATAATTTCACGCGTAGGGCTTTAAAACATTGCAAAATTAAAGCGCGAAGATCGTTACCTCGAACCAAACGTTTCAGTTGCCTCGGCTCTCTCAAGTATCGATCTATATTCAGCGGAACGGTTCGTTTATTGCGGGACGTACAGACGATACGCACAGCTCATAACATTTGTTACAATTACCACGCGATGCTCGGCAAAAAAAGTTTAAAAAAAAGAGCGAGCCCAGAGAAAAAAAAAACGAGGAATGAAAATTTGTGCTCGTGTTTTACTGTCACCTGTCACTTTTTATCCGCGCGCGTAAAAAAGCGACGATGCACCGCGACGCATGTTGATTCCGCGTTTAAATATCCACGGAAACGCGCGCGCACGAGCACCGGCGCGACCCGGGCGCAAAAAATATATGAACGTATACGTACACATACATAAATGCAAATAATACCATAAATTTCGAGTTTAATTTATTTGGACGTTTTAAGAGTGCCTCTTCCGACGGGATATGACGTTATAAATGTTATTGGCCATCGAAAACAGTGGTATCGGGCGTACCGCGCGCGTTTTTCGTGCGATCTAAATTTTCTAATCGCCAGAACGGATTTCTCTGTTTTATGGTAATGCGTTTGTACATGCTGTTCCATTAGAACTCCAAATTTGACGTTTGTCCGTTAGGTGGAACACAGTTTCCCTCCATTTGCGATCGTGGCTCATAATTTGATTTCGAAACGCTGAAACTGTTCCGCGATAGAGTCCGACTGAAACCGAAACGCAAAGACTTGTACCATACAATGGAGTACCTTTATTTTTCACGTTCACGATACTTTGCTTTTCGAACTTGTACGAGAATAATTGTTGGAGCAAATGAAAGCAACGCACAACCTGTTCCTAGAAATGACTCATTTTATAATACATTTCATTTGCGAGCAGAGTTTCTCTTTTAATTAAAGTAATAGTTTATCTGTTTTTCAATTAGAATTGCAAGATTATTATGCCTCTGTACATTTTGGTAACCTGTGAATCTGTCTTAAAAATTTGTCATTAAGCGATTGGGGATCCAATGAGATTCACTATTTAAGTATAGATAATGGGGATCCATTATTTGTATGTATAATTCTTATTGTTGTTCACAATTATTGTACAATATCCTTTTAATTATTGAAAAAATGTTCAATAACGAAATCTTTTATTAATTTAGTAACATTGTCTCGAAAGTAAGAAATCCTTTGGTTCTTGCTGTATGCTACCTATAGTTTCTAAGAAATGAAATAACAGCTTTTTTCATTCAAACGATGTTCTCACCCTAAAGAACCAAAGTTAGTTTAAAAAGAATGGTTCAATGCTGCTCTGGATTACCAAAAGCCACTTGAATGCAAGAACGTGTTCCTTATATGTGTTTTTATTAATTTTTGCAAAAATATCGCCGCCACACTTTTGCAGGAAGATTACAATTATGAGACTACGGATCTTTGTGCAAAATAAAAATTGTCTGTATCAATTGCAAGTAGGAGCCAAGCGCAATTTTGTTTCTCTCTTAAATAATTTTAATAAGTTGGAATTGACACATCGACATTTTGCAATTATTTTGATTTATTCGCTGTCCTATGCTTCAACGACAGTGACTCCCATTAATATTTGGACAACTTTTAAAACGCAATAACTGTTTGAGAACTGAACTAAACGACGCGAATTTTTTTTTAAACGATAGACCAGTCTACTAGATCATAACCAAAATACTTTTTATAAATTTTATTATTGTTTAGAATGACAAGAAATTGTTTAACTTTTTATCGGAGTCGATAACGAAAATTTAAAAAATATGTTTTGTAGATCTCGATTACTTATAACCAGTTGATCCTGGTTATGAATTGTAAACAATTACAGATCGCAAAAATCGCAGTTTTGTCCCGATTTTTGACACCGTCGACCAATAAGTGTGAGAAATTTTCAGTTTTTATAAATTTTTTTAACGCTTGTAAGTTTTCGTTATAAGCTTAGATAAGAAAAAAGTTAAAAAAACGAGAGTTTTTTATTTTGTTTTGTCGCTCCAAGTCATAGCACTGTAACAAAGTAGTTTAGTCATTATCTAGTATACTCTCTATATATCTAGTATAGTCCCTCCATCATCTAAAAACGTACAAATCATTTAATCCAATTTTCAGAAAGTTATTGTATGATTATAGACGACACATTATCCTGTATTACAAGATACCAGTACTCGTGTATTCCAATTCTTTATTCATTCGTTCAATCTTTCTCGTTGCCTTTTCTGTCAGGTGCAGCCCAGAGAGTGGGAACACTGGTTCTTGACGCTTTTCTTGGTAACAAAGTCGGCTGTTTCGTAGTTGCATCCACTCCACCGCAGTTTTTCTTGCCCAAGACTCGACGTTCAGAGGTCTTGTCACGCACACACGCCTTACGCAAATTGATACGCCTCCTATTCATCGTCTCGTCTTTTTTCTGTATTTATTTTTTCAACTTTCACTTGCTATTGTAGCCGCTTACGAGTACTAGCTGCTCCAGTAATCTCGCCGGCAGCTCCATACACGAGCGCGTTACGAGTGACAAGAATCACCGAAGCATCGCGTACGCGTTGTCAATTTTAACGAACGTTTCCCGAGTGACGCCTTTCCAGCTTATCAAGATCAATCGAGAAAGTATACTCGACTGTATTAGGACAATCTCTGTTCCCATCTAGTTTTCTCCGAAAAGAGAGTTTCATAGCCGAGATTTCCTATGCAAACGAAGCAGTGTTAAGTAGATTCAAATCGTACAATTGTAGGCAACGCTACTTTGTAATTAGGATTA
>CM052148.1:2951590-3065577 GCA_028455555.1 Augochlorella aurata
CATTCTATTTATTGAGCACGTATTTCGTACTAGGAGTAGTACGTTGGGAGTATACTTTAATAGTTGTCCTAACCCTCAATTACTATAGCCGGTCTGTGCTTGATTCCTTGCAATATAATTGCAAGAAAAATTGTTAGAAGGGAACGCTTTTAATACACTCGGTTCTATTCAATCGAACTGTCCAAGTTGGATCTCTTCATCATTGCTATGCAGAGTAATAACAATTGATTTTGATTCTTTATCACGTTTATGCCAATAATGGCGCAATAAACATTTAAACAGAGACCATTAATATGAGACCACTAATAACGGTTACGCAATTTTTAATGGGAGTTAATATAATAGGGTTAAAATAATTCCAATAAGAATCCTGTTACAGTAATCAGTGCAATAGAAGAAAAATCGTGTGACATGAAAAACTGCAGCATACCGGAACAGCTAAAGTTTCCGCTTGTTAAGGGAACAAGCGAGAAGCATAGCTTGAGTTCTCCAGATTTGCATAAAAATTTGCAATCGGGCAGTGGCGTGGCAAGAGACGCAATTGCGGGCTATCGCGTAAAAAATCAGGCTTCCCACGGTTACAATAGAAATCCGACGATCGAACGGTAGAATGTACGTTAGCGGTTATAAAAACCGAGGGTGGTCGCAATAAAACGTAGCCAACCTTCGATAAAAATTCTCTTTGAGCGACATATTGCAACGCACGGTTATTTGGCAAGCATAAAGCGTAAAAACACCGGAGAGAGCTCAGGGTCGCGTGTTTCTTTCTTCCGCGGGACGACGTTGCGACAGAGAAATCGATTAACTACTTACTTTAGCCCGAAGGTCGGGGGCTGATGATCGATCGATCTGAACGAGCAAACTAGCGAGCGAATGAACGAACGAACGAACGGTGATCGAAACGCTCGGTTCAAAGTGGTGTCGTTTATACCGTCGTTAATTTCGTCCGGGTTGGAAGAGATATCGATAGCAAAAAGGAAACAGCTCGCGGCAACGTTTGGCGATAAAATACTAAACGCGGGGATAAAAATAGAGGCGAAAGGTGAACGAAGCTCTGTAGCGAAAAAGCACACCGTATCGCACAAATATCCGCGGAAAATGTCTGTTTCCATTCGGTCCGGCCCGATCCGCGGAGAATTTTTCCCTTTCAGCGATACAGGCCGTGGCTATTAGTATGACGTTCGGTTCAAAAGCTCCGACAAAGTGATTTCCGAAAATAACTTTTGTCGAATGCTCGATTCTTCAGATCGTCTCTGCATGCGTTCAAGCTGGCTGCTTGCATAAAACCGGATTAGCCTCGGCGACGCGACGCATTTTTTTTTGCTTAGATTGCCAGAGATCGGAGTCGAATTGCTTGATTCGTTTAGATCGAGTCCCGTTCAATTTTTGCGGTGCTTCACAAGACGCGAACGATTCTGTCGTGCATTTAACTATTAATGTGCGTAGCTAAAACTTTACCTATTGCTTATAGCATGAGCGCGAAGCTTAAGAATATTCTGTTAACGATGTTAAGAAAATGATGGAAATCTTTTATTCTCTTAGACTGCGCGGAGATCGTTGTACTCCTTTAAAATATACATCGATGAGTGAAACGCAACTGGATGAAATAATGTGTAAAACGGGCGGAAGTCACGGAAGAGTTCTGTGTACAATTATTTCCAAGGGACACACGAGGGAGCGACTTCTCGATACAGGGTTCAAGCTGTTATCGCTATTATAAAATTGATCAAGCAATACTTCGCTAGATTTCAAGGAACAGAATGCTATGAAGTGCCTACTTCATTCTCTGCTGAAGACAGAAGCTGCGAACGTATAAAATCCACTAATCACTCTACATGTCATTAGTTTTCGCTCTGTAAGATACATCAGACACAAAGAGTTGCGCAAGAACAAAGCGCGAGATATTACTATGCAATTATAGTTCTAGTTGAAGCACACCCGATCCCGCGGTATCTCCGTAATTGCTCATGTAGTGGAAGACGGCGGAAGTATTTCCTATAAAAAGCTTGAAACAGAGCCCCACATGCCTAAGTTGTTTCCGCGATTCTTTTGCCGCTTTGGCGAGTAGATACCGCGTTATATTAAATTCTTTTCAATCTCCCAGCGGAGAATGATCGAAGCCGGAGAAATCGTCGATTCGTAAAACGATCAAGAGACTACGCCCCGGCGCTAAAACATTCAGACGTGCCCGGCGCAATAAGGATCTCCTCGGTACATAAAGCAAAGTTCATTACACAGAGGCGTAACGCTGCCCATTTCCCTCATCTCGGCGGGGACGCCGAGTTCCGTCGATTTGCCCGTAATTTATTGTCTTAGCGTTCGCAATGCGAAAAAGGACGCTTTATTGCGAACATTTTTACCGGGGTTGCATATCTCTTGCAGCTCGGCTGGCGAACCTTTTATGAGAGTTTCCTGTAAACCCGGAAAAATTCAAGAGTCGGATACTTTCCTCTGGTTCGCCGAAGGGATGGGCATGCTACGAGGGTGGGGAAGAGAGAAAGAGAAAGAGAACGAGCGAGCGAGCGAGCGAGGGGGAGGGAGAAGAGGGGGAGGAGGGGGGGGGGGGGGGGGGGGGGGGGAGGTTTTGTTGGGAGGAGAGCCGGAGAAAACAGAATGGGGTGGCAGGTGACGAGAGGGAGGAACGATGAGCCAACGGTATGCATTCGATAATACAATTTACGGTCGCGAACGATGGCGTATAAATTTTTATGGTGATCAGGTAGTACACCGGTTGATATACCCATAGCCGACGTCCACGGCACCACATCGTATGCATCGTGAATTGTGAGCGGTATGATCACGGGGGTGACACGGGGAAACACGAGGATAGCTGTTCAATGACGGCGTTCCTCGCTTCAATCGAACAAACAATCCTTGCTCGCGCCTCTGTAAACCCGGTCCATCACTGTCGCTCTCAGGCACGAGACGTTTATGAAGGGACAAAGGGATGTTAATACGTTGCCAACGAAACCGACCGACTGCTGCGCGCAACCAGTGTTCGTCTGTTTTGAGCGAGAAATCATCCATTATCGTTCAGTTACCTTTTGTGGCGGTTTTAGAGGATTTTGTTTTATTGCAGTTCGTAATCGGACTGCTCGAAATAGTATCTACTTGTGATTGGAAAGATTTATCGATACCTATGAATTTTACGTGTGGTGAGTAATGATAATATTTGGGTTTCAAATGTAATCATGTTTTTATAATAGGACCAAATGACTCAAATTCTTTTAAAATGTTAGACTAGTTTATTATACAATGAGTGCAAAAATTAAATGATTTGTGATAAACGTGACTAAGTGAAGTGCAAAACTGTGCAGACTTTAGGAGAAATTAGGGATATTGTTACATTATTTTCAAGTTATTACAACGATTGAAAGAGGAAATACATATGCATTCAACCTAACTTCCTTACAATTAACTTGGATAATTTTCATTTCGCATAAAGATCCACGGTCTACTTATAGTATAAAAAGTTAATGAAAAACTTATTTCCTTGGCAGAGTGGGGTACTTGAAACAATTTGATTATTCGACAAGCGTGTTGCACCTCTTTCACGTAAGCCACTGTAAAAAGATATCATAATCGTGTTACATCAGGACGGTTAAGCTTTCGAGACGCGGTGTGCGCTTTCGGAGACCCGAATCGGCAGAAAATCGACTTACAGAACTTTCGCACGTCTTCAAGGATTCGCCCTGGTCCGATGCCGAGGATCGATCCCTCGAGTGAAAAGGGAAGAACAGAGTGAACGTCGGACCCAAACTTTATCGATTCGGAATTCGATGAAGTGGTTGCGTGCGGTTCGTACGAGTTCCGGGAGATTGGCCGAATAATTGCGTCCGAAGTGGCGTGTTCGGCGCAAAAATGTCGGACTAGCAAGCCAGCGCGGGCTAGAGCAGAGAATACATTTCGCCGGAGTGCGGATTGATTGATCGGGTACGCGTGAATACTCGTAGACACCGAGCGGAAAGGTGCCGGAAGAAAGCCCGTGGATAAAATCGCGGATAAGAGATCGCGTGTCAACGCTGGAATAGATTCAGCGAATAGTGCGACTGCATTTCCGCGGACCTATGCAAAGGTTGCCGCTATAGTCCTGCTTGCTGATAACGATGTGACGAGATAGCAAACACAATTGAACCATAAAGACGATTAGTTGTCCTGCGGTCAACAGGGAGTACCTTGATAATGGGAATTGACGTTTCGTTTACTGTAGTACGAAGATAGAACCCTTTACAATTGTCTGACGGAGTAGAACGCAGTTAGAGAGCGCTTTTATACTAGATAGAGCTTAAGGAGCGACCCCTATAGTACATCACTTCGCTATCGGGTGTTTATCTTAACCTCTTGACTACGATTTAGCACTTTGTTGTCACTATTCCTAGACAAGGAAGACGAATATTTATTATATACCAACTTCAATCTTAATGTTTAAATATTGATAATAAACGAGTCTTATATGTTGTTATAGTGCAAACGGCGTGGCGGAGTTCGCTTTTAACTCCTTACTCTAGTGCCTTAGTCGTTCTTTAAAGTCATAGTTATGTTGAAAAGTATTAAGTGTTTTCTTTAATAGCTGAATTTCTACGAATTTCTCTGAAAGTCATTTCTACGAAGTAGTACTAAAGACAGTCCGAGCCTCGAAAACCCTAAATGCACTAAGCAGCAAACGATGTTACTTGCGATTCTGTCCGGTTTAACGTTTGGCCATATCACTTCTTTTCTGGGTTCGAATGCTAGGTCCCTGGAACGAGACCCACGAGATACCTTGTCATCAAGCAAGCAGACTGTTCGGCGTTCTTCATTATCAGCGGCTCCCGCGAAAAACAGCCGACAGATGAATCATCTATTTTATATCGGACGGCGACTGGCGGGATTGTTATCGGTGCAAATATAATTCGCGGGAATCAATACTGTTCCATCATTCGGCTGTGTCTTTCCTATTACGCGTCAGCTTCTGTTTCGCCATGTCCCGGCGGGGTCCGCGGCGGACAATGAAGATGATTCATTTTCCACGTGTTTTGGGCGCCGCGTCGACAATGATCGCTGCCGATAATAACGAGATTCAAGTAATGCGCCGCATTCGTCGCTTATTTGACAATATTTATTAGATAACCGTGCGCCACGCTCTCGTTATTTCTGTCCCCTCGATTCAGCATGCGAACGAGTGCCACATTGATCGTTGGTCTTTATTGCGAATTCAATTGGACAGCTCGGTGTCCGTAATCCTGCTCGTAAAACTGTTGGCGGTTTCCTTTGTGTGGCTCGTGATAACCGTATAACCGGTAAGATAGCGAGGATGTAAAGACTTCTGCTGGGATAGCAAGAGCAACGTACAACGCCTGGCAAAAAGTATTCGAACATATTTCAGAACGTAATAACTGTTTTTCAAAATTGGAAAATTATTTGAATTTTTTGAAGATGCTAGAGTTTACTAGTTTACTTCACGATGTCTAAAATACTTTTTTTTAAATTTTGCTAGTGGAGTGACAAAAAAAAAATGAAGAACTCTCGTTTCTTAGTTTTCTAAATTCTCAGCATGTATATAAGTGGTCTACGAAGTGCATTTTTTCGTTATAGGCTCAAATAAACAATTTGAAAAAATGTTTTTTTTTCGTCATTTCATGTAATAGTAAACTTAACAAAAATAAAATTCAGATAAAAGACATTTAATTTCAAAATACCAGCCGTACAAAGCTATTCCTACGCAAAATATCCGTTTTATTTATTTAAAAACCGTGTTCCTTTACTTTAATTGTTCACTGTAATGTTCATTATAATCGAAACAAATGTTTGTCTTTATACTGTGTTTGACGCAAACTTATCGGGAACATTTTAAGCAAATTGTTTTGATTAATTTTGAAACTGCGTGCCATTTCGTGCGACTATCATTACTTATATCGACATTGAAGTTAGATGCTAATTCTAGACAAAATGAACCAGACATTTAATTCGTTTACAATCAGTCGATATAATATCTCTTTAACATAAAATCGGTTCGTCAGTCACCTACACAAATTGCTGTTCAAAGAAAACTAACGTTTCGAATAAAAAATAAAGACTAATGCACGAAAAAAGCGTTCTTAACACGTTGACTGCCATGAGGGTCACCGGTGACCGGCGCTCGATTTGGCTACAACGCCGTGAGGGCCACCGGTGACCTCCAGCACGAAAAATGCTTCAAGCATAATTTTATAAATCACTTTGTTGGCTGTAAATAATATTTCGACATAATATGCATCGCGTAATGAAGAATTCACGTTGGCGCCGTGGGCAAACCATGGAAAATGCGCCTAGCAGTCAACGTGTTAACCCTTTCGCTCCAACGAGCGTATATATACGCCCTCGAAGAATGACCATTCATATACGAAGAACGTATATACTTTTATTTCATACTTTACATGAAATACTTTGTATATAATTAAAAAATATTATATGAACGTTATAATATAATATTTATAAAAATAAATTATGGTTACAAATTTTTATATTTTAGAAAGTAAGATGATATTAACAAGAAACGACTTCTAATTACTTCGAAGCATTCCGTACTTCAGTGTCAACCACTCAGTAACGCGCTCCGTACACAGCGATCACATTTTGACGCAAGCGTTCCATAGCGAAAGGGTTAAGAATGAAAATCTAAGATGTGGTGAGACAAGTTCCAACATAGATGTTTCGCGTTGTCGAAGCTAGCAAAGCGATCCATACGTTGAAAAGACTATTTCTTCGCTATCCGTGGAAACAGTTTGAAATCGACACGACACACGGACGAGGCTTAAAACCCGTAGACGGAACAATTGCACGAGTTACGCCGTAGCCGCGTCGCGCGTCGTCAACGAAGAAGAACGTTCATAAGGAGGCGCGGGTAGTTCGCCAGTAAGTTCATGAACGATTCCAGCGGCGAATCGTCGGTTCCTACGGATCGAAACATTTCGTACACAGAAGTGTCCGTGGACCGTAAGGTGTACGAGTCACGGAATTAACGTCGTTACGTTTTACGGCCGCCTCGTCTGCAGAAACTGATTCGTTGTAAGGAGAAAAACGAGCGAGGACAGCACGTAACACGACGAAACAGCGTCGCGCGGTGTTTCACGATCGCCGGGGTGGGAGTGGAACCGTTTTCTACGGGAAATAGGGGCGCGAAACGTGGCCTGGCGTAGGGGTCGGCGACGGCAACCCCCGACGATGGAGGGAAGCAAATAGAGCTTTTCGAAGACCTTTGTCAGCGTTTAGTACTCAGACGACCGTAAGAATTTTCCGCGAGCCAGCCGCGATGTGCCGTACGGTTTAATGGCTATGCACATGTTTTCCGTGCCGGAGTTTTTCCCCCGTAAATCGCGCGCTACGCGCAACACTCGTCGACATTAATTCGCCGCCGGGGCGTTCCGCGTACCCTCCCAAATAGTTGCACGCGTTTCGAATAAATTTTTTCCGGATTCGGTTTATCTGTCTTCCGTCATGGAAAGACTCCCCCGCGCGCGTGGATCGTTGTAACGAAATGCGGAATAATTCACGAACGATAATGTTCTCGTATTTCATGACCGCTAACCGTGTATTGCGCGACTTTTTCTGCCATTGTATCATCTGCTATTATCGCCTCTGGAGAGAGCCTTTCAAATTTGGAAACATCATTTTAGATTTCGAATGACGTTCTGGCGAAATCAGAATATTTTACTGGTATTTACGTCATAGTTAAAAGAGGACCAAAAAATATAAATATCAGAATAGACCGGAATAATTTCGTTGCTTTTATTCGCTACAAATAGAAATAGTTTTAGTATTTCTACCGACTGAAGTTTGGCACAAATGATTCATATTTAATCACTTTCCACTATGGACTGAGCTGCGCAGTCCGAACGGATTGTATTTCGTGTTGGTTTAGAGGTAGAGAAAATTTTTGATTGATACGAGAAGGTTTAGTTTCTCGTTCATTTTTTAATAAATGAAACGATACACCTAAAAAAGATAAATGCCTTTTTTTTAGTGGAATCGCATATTGTGTTCCACGAATAATTTTTCTCGGGATCATCAAACAAGTGCCCGTATGCGATGCTAAAAAACGGTCTGTAAGATATTTTAAATTGTTGGTTTGTTCAAAATGTTCAAACTGCAAATATCGTTTTTTCGACTCGTTCATATTTTTAATTATTTGCTTTATAGTCTTTTTTTCTTTCACTAGATAGCGGCCCTCTGATATATTAGCCTTCTATAGCTCACTATAATTTTGGAGTCACATATTGTTTTTATACAATACAAAGTTTTTAATTTCATTTCATTTTTCGGCACAATGTCGTACCTTATTCTGTTGTTTCTGCTTCATAATCAAAAAGGTGTGATTCTAACCCACTCAATTATGAGACCAGCAAAATGTCTTCTTCTTTTATACAACTTTATCTTAAATTCCGTATTCCTCTTCCCACACTTTGGCTGCATATTATCCTGCTTTTACCAACACATACACTGGAATGGAATAAGTGGACGAACGACATATTGACAAATTCAAACCAAAGATTACGTATACTACCGGAATTTTTCCACGAGCCTGTAACAAAATCACGTTTGACGACTCTCGACGTTACCTCATGATTTCGCAAACTGAGATGGAGCACACGGGGAATCGAAATCCCCAATCGGAGATCGATAACTGAAACGAGAAGATGCTACAAGCGACACGTAAGACGGGCGAGTCCGTGATCGGAGCACCTGGGGATCAGAGATCGGTCGAATCAGCGTCGGAGCAAGCGTAAAATCGGATCCTGTTTTTCGAAATCAGTCGCTCCGGACCGCGACAAGCCGCGCCGGTCGTGGACAGAAAATTCCGTGGGAAATTTTCTCGTGGCCCGTGTCCTTTAATTTGCATCTACTTACGGACTTAATGATCGGAGACGCGCGTCGTTGTTCTCGCGGAGTCGTGGTACCTGTGGGGCCGACGCGTAATGAAATTCGAGAGGAAAATCAGCGTGAACGGGCCGCCGTGGGCCGAGTCGAGAGGCCGACGCGACGTTTCGAACGTGACGTGGCCAGTCCTATCATTTTATGCAAATAAAAGCGGAGAACGCTTGATTTCCCTTGGTGTTCGGCGCCAGCGACGGCGACGTCGTCCTCGACGGCGTCGCACACGCCACGATGCTGACCGGAAACGCGTCCGCATTTGGCCAGCTTTTGGATTATTATTCTCTAATGGGAACGGGTACATCGACCGAGAAAAAAGAAATTCGAGAACGCGTGTGGAGACACGTATCGCGTTAGGGCACGTGTGTCGTTGGCTGCAGATGGTTTGATTGGTTGCCAAGTAGCAAATATTTTAGGATCTTTTATTGGTAGAATACAGGAGCGCCTCGTTTGTTTACTATTTGGTACCGAATCTCGTATACTTCTGGCAAATAAGTTGAAGTGTATAACTGTAATTATCTGTGTAGATAAACATTTAACACGTTCGTCGCCAACAATCGACCACCAAAAATTTCACAAAATCAAAGCAACTTAATGAATTAAAGCAAAATTAAAAAGTTGAAATTGATCATAGAGGATGGAATTAGAACTCTTTCGCATCCGAAACATCCTAATGAAAATGAATTTTCAAACGATATTTGGGTGACGTAGCGGTGAACGTGTTAATACATTGAGCGCTATTGAGTTGTATTTAATTCACGTTGCCAGCAGGATACATGAATTGTATGTTGCACGTCGATTGTATTAATACACGTGTATCGCTGGCTCTACATGTTTCAATTAGTTTTAATATAATAAACGTTTCAGGAAATTGTAAGATGGGAAGCTGTGATGGTTACAATATATTCATCTATTGTTCGTAGATTTCCATAATCTGATTTTAAGAAACAAATCAGTCGTCGTCTACAAAATGTTTAAAGCTACTATTTTTTTATGTGAAATATTTGTAATATGGAACATAACCGTGACGTGCTATTAGTAATTTACATGATTTCATAATAACTATTCGTTCTCGTTCTACTTTTGCGAAATTGTGTATCCGGTAACTTGTGAAATGGATAGCGTGCGCATTAGTACATTCTTCGAAATCGTTAGAAGCCAATAAAAGATTGCGATACTTCATAATCATACATTCTCATAACACGATCGTTTTCCAAGCACAAAAAATTCGAAACATAATTTTAACACCGCTAGAAGCTTGTTCGCTGCTTCGATACTTCAATTAAAAAGTCGAATCAGTGGA
The DNA here is from genome assembly GCA_028455555.1 of Augochlorella aurata. Taxonomy (NCBI): domain Eukaryota; kingdom Metazoa; phylum Arthropoda; class Insecta; order Hymenoptera; family Halictidae; genus Augochlorella; species Augochlorella aurata. Next base: position 2,961,783 of record CM052148.1, read on the forward strand.
AAACAAATGTGTAGGAGGAAATTCACCGATACTGACTTCGTTCTACGAGAATTTTTCTCATCAAATTAGGCCTCTCATTTGCAACTACAGTACAACCTTGATTATCTGTTTTTTCAATATCAAAATCATCTGTATTTTAAATACTTTTTACTTGTAATCGGCTCAATTTAAGGCGAATCTGAGAGAAAATAATTTATTGTACAAATCAATCAAGATAACATCTGTTATCTGAACATTTATGTGACGTTGCTTAGACCGGATAATTGAGATTTACTGTTCGAGGTTTACTATAGCTGGAAAAAATAGATTTTTGAAATAGTAAATAGACTATACATATTTTTATCTTCTCATATAATACAACATTTGGCCAACTTTTCTTGAGATATTAGTTAATTACCATTTACTATTTGGAAAATCTATTTTCCCTCACACCTGACATCAGTTCGTGCCGTTTACTGTTCCCATTTTCTTTAAAAATCTGTGAACTAATAAATTTCTCGTTTCATCCGCTAGATTACGAATGTTGTGCTCATCTAATTCGCTCGAATGTTCGGAACACGGTTGATCCTCGAGATGCATTTCATTTACGAAATGCATCAAACCTTTCGACCACCTGCTCGTCCCATTTCTTTAGTTTCTCACTGTGTACAAGACGAACTGCTCGCCGTTCACCAATTTTTCCTGTCGATTGTCTCCTCTACGCCGAACTCGGTCAATTAAACTCCGTTCCGTCGCTAATTGCTCTGTGTTTATCGAACATGCTGCAACCATAGGACGACCTAAAATATCCGTTTAACAAATAGAGTCAACAAAAATGATTTGTCAACGGCGAAACGTGCACGGACGAAAAGTAGTTTTCCGGCGTTTATCTCGTGCCTTGAAATTTGCGGCAAAAACACAGAGTCATCATCGTTCCGCTAGAAAAAAGGCAAAACTGAAAAATCCGACGAAAAATATCCTGGCACGAGAACAGCTGGTTTCTCGTTTTTCTTGCGATTTCAAACGCGCAGCCGCCCGCGTGCCACCACAGTTTTCACCGCGATTCATACTTTCATACGGAAACAGCGGTTGCACTTAACCAGTCCGTATCGATTCCCACGGGACCATAGGCGGCACGTGTCGGTGAATACGTGTTTACACCGTCCTGGGACTCGCTTCACGCGCCGTTTCAGCCGTGCGTTCCGCATTCGGCCCGCGTTCTCCGATCGCTTTACACCTGCACGCCGGTCTTTCTCTCGTTGCCGCGTCGCGGACCAGCTTCCTACGACTACTCTCCGTAAACGAGGCGGCCTCCATTAAGATAATGAACCAATATCAATAAACTGAGATCGATTCTGCCGTTCGATTTAATGCCGGGCACCCTTGGAACGTGTCGCGAGGTGTAACAATGAAGCTCCGCGAACTCTGTGTTGCAAAATTGCTGCGTAAAGATCAATTTATACTATCTGCTCTCAGACGAGAACTTCGGAGATATACGATTTAACCATTTGCACTCGAGTGGCGACTCCAAGGCGCCACTAAAAATCGGTATAATATTTTTCAAAATATTTGTAATGATATCAGATTCGCTTATATTAATCTTTATTAAAAGATGTGAATATTGTAAGTGCTGCACATGCCAATAGGCTCAATTCCATATACATAAATAGCAATAAATCATATTAAATGAAAATCATAAAACGTATTTTGGTTTTCGAATTAAAATAGCTTCGAGTGCAAAGGGTTAATGTTTGTGCTGTCGTCTTACGTTCGACAACGAAACATAAGTTGTCACCGTTTCAAAATGTTTTCACATCTATCTCGGATAGATTTGTATTCTGTAGCACTATGAAGCCTTTGCGGTCGAGTAGCGACTCTAAGGCGCCGCTAAAAATTATCGTGTCATGTTCCAAAATAATTTTTATCAAATTTACTTATATTCAAAAAATTGTTAAGAGCTGTTAACTGTTGTATGAGTCACAAAATTCAATTCCATAATGTATAAAATGCTGCAGGTTAATCGAAACGGAACTGAGTTCGGTTACTCGAAACTAATCGAATATGTACGTAGAAACTTCCTTATAGAGGATATCAGATGAGCAGGTGCATTGTTGCGACGCAAGGACTATTAAGTATGGAAAAGTTCGATGTTGTCAGTGAGAAAGTTCTTGGCTAGTAAAAACTAACTGTAAACGGAGCACTCTCCGCATTCATCGTGTGCCAATGACTTTCTTCTGTCCCCGGAGAAGATGCATGTGTGACATTTATGACGTCTGGGATACCGCTACTGCAGTTCCGAAAATTGTTCTGCGAAACAGTTTCCAAAGTTATTTCGTGGGTTGACTTACACTTGTGGGTCAATCAATAGCATGCAAAATTATAGAGTTTCTCTTGGACTAAGTTATAAGATACTGTTGTTGAAAATAGTGTCTCATACTATATAATTTAACGAAATTGGTAAAAATCGTTGATAATAGCAATGAGCAAATCCTTCTTTCATTTATACCGATGAGTTAAGCCAATATAAATAAATCAAGAAAATGTTGTATTTTGGTTTGGGGATGCGGATGTTTATATAGCAAGAATGTTAACTAACGTTTCGAAGGTGGAAACGTACCGATTTTTGACAGTCTATTGTCACTAATACGTATCATAAGAAATTTGAAGTATGAATAATTATACTAGATTACAGACTACATTCAGAATTTAGTTGTGAGAAACCTGTATCAAAATGTAGATTATCCATTAATTGAATAACAATTTGGATTTACCCGTTGCTAATGCTAAACATCTTTAACAGCTAAGTTTTATATCGTATAGAACGTTATTTTTGTCCATAGCATCTTACAATTGAGTAGATTTAGAATCATAGTGGTGTAAATTTTCGAAAATTTTGACCGATATCTTAAAATATGATCTATATATTCCAAAATGTTAAAAAAAGATCGAAATAAATTATAAAGTTACTGTAACTTAACCCTAAATTATCTTAACAATAACACTCCTCGTTTTCCACAGTGAGGGAAACGTGACTTACGCCACCATAATTCCATCCCATAACTCAATTGTCTCTAATTGAACCTCCATCGTAACTGCTTAAATTGAAAATTTCTTGTGCAATTAGTTCAATTTATGTATCTATTGGTTACAAATAAATAGCATTGTTTCAAAAACAATACTATATAGCACAAATATGAAGTGCATTCGGAGGGTCTCGTAACTATGTCTACCAGCGTAGGTGCTGACATCGTTGCGTAGCTTGCGAAGGTGACCGAAGCGTTATGTCAAGGTTATCCGCAGGTGGATCCGTAACAATTTTACAGCGGCGGAGTCACGAACTTTGCACTCAGACCCTGTATAATGAAACTGATCGAGTCACTAGTTTTACGGTGTCTGCACGGTGTCGCATTTTTGAAACGGACGAACGTAGGAACGAGCGGTAGATGGAACGCCTTACTCACCGAGAACACTCAGCAGAACGTAAACGAAGCACACCGGCACACTCGGCGACCGCATTTTCCCGCAATCCTCGGGGACACACTGTCCACCAACCGGCGGTTATGCGAACGAGACGATCGTGGGTAACCACGAGACGGAAAGAGGACACGCGATCGGCGTACTCGACGTGCCGAAGTCCACGCGGAAACTGGCGGTTTCCGATGGCACGCCGCCGCTAGTATTCCCAACACTTGGACCAGAACAGGCCGTGTACGTTCGTCGACTTTTGCTTTTGCCACGGTTTGCCAGTGGCACGCTGCTACCGGCGGCGGCTCCCTTCGCCGTGGTGGGAACGAGGAAAGGAAGCGGCGGGTGGAGGCGCGCTCTTACATCCGACGCTCAGACCTGTGACCGCCTTCGTGCGGATCGCTCTTCTCTTTCGTCGTCTCTGGTCCCTTTCGAGACCGTCTCACCGAGATCGAAAGCGCAACTCGTACCAGACTCGGTTCTCGGTAACTGTTCAGGACCGGCATAGTTCCAACGGACGATCGGCTAGCATGGTCGGTGAAACCGTTTACGACCACCGCAATTTGGTCCCAAACGTGCGGAGATCACGTGGGATTGACCTAAGTGAAAAGACCCTTCTTAAACAAATCACAACATTGACGACACGGACAATAAGACGCTACTTTCACTGACAGTGTCCCACTGCTCCAACTAACACGATTTCAAACACGCCTCCGAACCAATGAGAACATTCAACAACCATTGCTCAAGTTGATATGAAATTAGACTGCGAATTTTATGCATTTATGGCAAAAGTTGGTACGAGTAATTTAGAGCAGCGAAGAGATTACAAGGAGCTAAGAATGTTGATGCAAGAATTCGAACTTATTAAATGATTAAAGAAAGAAAATACATTGTGCTTCGCTGTAATATCTATCAATTGACGCAGACAGTTCTTATTTCGCATAAACATTCTCAGTCTATAGAGAACCAATCACGACAGAACTGAATTGAAGACGAATACAGTGGACTCCCGTACGCTGTACTATAAATTCGATTTGTAGGAAATCATGCTGCATTAAGAGTGGCTGGGGAAACAAAACAACGATGCACCAGAAGCCGATAACGATGAAGAAAACAATTTAGTGCTCAACCGAAACAGATTTAATTCTTAAATGCAACTCATGTGTTTTATTTGTCGCGTTGTACGAAGAATGATAACAGTAGTCTCAATTTGCAATATCTATGACATGTTAGAGAAATTCGCTTTGTAGAAACTCGCATTATGCGGGTGTTTACTCCGAAATCGGGAACGTGAGCACGAAAACATCGCGACAAAATGCGACTTGTAACGCGTTTGTTAAATTTTTAATGTTATATCATTCGTCACGCCAAACAAACTAATTTCATTTCAACGAAGCGTTGTTAATACCCAATTTCGCCAGTATTCCATTAACAGTAGATTTACAGAAGCCGTTAAAATGACGGGACACTGGTTTTTTAATTTTCGATCATTCAGATTGTAAACATGTATTTCTGAGATATTTAGTCAATATGTTACTTGCTCACTTAAGAATAAATGTCTTATTGTTACTTTCATAAACTAGCATAGAACAGCTTCGTAAATCTAGCGTCAATGTTGTTGCAAATGAGAGAAGCGGGACTCTCGATCCCGCTAAATTCGACATATGAATTTGCAATATTTGAGGAAGCAACAATACAGTATAGTTTAGAAACAGAAGGTTAGAAGCAGAAGGTTAGAAGCAGAAGGTGCTTTACAAAAATTTTCTACGAGGCATTCTTAACGAGTTATTAACGAAAAGCATTGACCAATGAGAGGCGAGTACTGCTGACGCGAGGCGGCGGAGCCAATGAGCGAAATTGGGCTACGTCCGCTCGCTATACTCTCCAAAACAGGTGAACCTCTTAGTTCAGTTAAGTACATTCTAATAGAATGTCCATCGTACAGCAGTATCAGTAAAAAAATAAAAATGCTCTGTACCATCAAAGAATGTTTGGATAACCATAAACAAACAGCAAAAGTCATGTCATATTTAGAAGAAACCAAATTGTTTAGCAAAATTATATAGTAACTATATCTACATTATGTAACCCAACAACTGTAATCCCACAAGTAGTCGCTAATTGCTATTAAGCAGATGCGACATTAAATAACAAAATAAAAGAAAACAATATGGTAGAGACTCCATCATTCGAACATTTATATTTACAATATTCTAGTATCCAAACGTTCCATTATCTAATCATTGTATTATTTAGTTACATTATCGACTACTAGAGAGCCCGAATGAAATTTTTAGATAATAGAACGTTTCGATATCAGGATATTACAGAAATAAACCTTCGGATAAGAGAGTTTCTACTGTAACTCCTTGTAACCTACGAGGTTCGAGAAACCAATTACTAAATGCCCGACAGTAATCTGGTTAACTCGCTAAGAGCAGGTTACGATCGGAAAGCTCTAAGACAGGATTCATGACCGTAACCACAATCAGCTTCGGTTCTCTACAATCGTTTGTAACCTATGACATGAAACTCTGTAACTCGTCTTCAGAACGACTTTTGTGTACGGAATTGGTAACAGCTTCTTAAAGTAAAAATATACTAATAACTTGAAATATCCAGCTTATCATCCTGGTTTCGTTACTAACAACTTTGACATTATATATTTCAAAAATTATAAACTGCACCCAAAACCGCGTATCATAAGATTCAGTTTAACCAGTTAACTGTGGCGATCTCTTTGCAAAGCGGCCACCAGTGTGTGTCGCGATAATCAAGCGATGGCGAATTCGAAAAGACGAATCCAACTCAAATTATTTATAATTTTCATTTGTCTGTTTCATTTCGTCTTGACCTCTAAACATTTTAAACATATTAAAATTTACGAATATAATTTAGTTTTTGCCAGAATTATCAAATATCAAATTGTAACAAAATTTTACGCATGACGGATATAGTTGTCAAGAACAGTTAACTGGTTAAGATTCAGTTATCATTGTGCGTAATCTCGTGAAAAAGTCAGCGTCAAGCATGAAGATCTCGTGGAACACTTATAGTTAAACAAGTTCTGGCTCGGACAGGTATAACGAAATACAAGTACAGTAAGTTCATAGAAAGGTTAGAGTATCCGATACAAGCTAAAGCAAACAAAGTGTCACAAACCACAAAATCTCCAACGGTCCAGTTCGAAATACAAATTCTTAATCCTCTGTTGCGCAATCCCATGCCAAAGTTCGCGAAGGATCAATCCTTTGGTAAGAGTATACGTATATTATTCCATGGAGACTACATAGGAAACTACACGAAGATCCTCCTTCGAGGATCTTTGTCCATAAACCGGTATCACCTCAGCTGCGTGCGAATCTACGATATAGAAAGCAAAATTTATCAGTTTAACACGTTCGTCGTCGACAATCGATTTTCACAAAATTTTCACAAAATCAAAGCAATTTAATTAATTATAGCGAAATTGGAAAGTTAAAATCGATCATAGGGAATGGAATTAGAACTCTTTCGCATTCGAAACATCCTAGTCAAATTCGGTTTGTTCGGATATATTAAAATAAAAATAAATTTTCAAAATTATTTAAAATCTAGCGTCACCCATATTTGGGTGACGTGGCGCTGAACGTGTTAACCCGTTGCACTACTACAACTTCTTTCTCAGCTATGTTTATTAGCACTTCTTGGTGCTTGGCAATTTTTGTTTCTTGCTTTTATTTGCCTCCATTCTTCGACCTTAACAATAAAAGAATTGCTATCAAAGTTGTTATAGTGCAAGTGGGTAAAAAATTGCAAAGTGTGCAATGGGATGCTGGGTAGTTACTTCAACTTGTCGAAAGATGCGGATAATTATAGCACAAAGAAGAACAATGAACGACCTCTCACGATTTCTCGCGGAAAACATGCCACTTTGCGTGCCGCGCCAAACTCTTGTTTTACATCGCGAGAAGTTGCTCAGAAAACTGCACCTGGAACCTATTTTACAAAAATACTTTCCTCACGTACTCCAGATATGTATAAGACAATATTGTACAATTAAAACCTGCATTGACAGCGGGTTATAGGGAGTGCCTCGTCTGACTTGCTAACTAACGTATACAATGGAAAGCGAAGTAGCAGAAAATTGTATTTACCGATTAGAAATATTTACCCATTAGAAAAGATTCAATCGCAATGGTTCAGAACATAAAATATAACATAAACTATACTGTGGCTTAATATTCGGACAACTTTTAACACTTTACCAACCGGTAGCCTATAAATCGGCTTTTTACCCTAACCGGTAGCCTATGAATCGGTTATCATGACAACCAATAATTTGCTATCTATTATTGAGGTATTATTATATAATCTTTCAAATATTAGATACCTTTCGCGATGAATAAAATAAATAAAATAGATAAAATAAATATTGTTTCATGCTAATGTTATGGAAATATAAAAATGCTTACGGCCGAATGACCGGTCGGTAAAGTGTTAAAATACAATAACTTTTTTGGAACTGGACTAAACGAATTTTTTTTAGATGATAGAGGGATCGATCTACCAGACGATAACTAGAATGCATTTTTCAAATGTTGCTATTGCTCAGAATGACAAGAGAAATTAAAACTTATTCTTTAACTTTTTTATTTGAACCTATAACAGAAATTTAAAACATGCGTTGTGTAGACCTTGATAACTTTTACGCATGCTGAAAATTTTGTTGAAATCGGTCGATCTTGGTATCAGTTGTAAACAATTGAAAACCGTAAAAATCACAGTTTTGTCCCGATTTTTGAGACTATCAACCAATAAGTGACTTAACCGATTTCGATGAAATTTTCAGCACGCATATAACTTACCGAGATCTACAGAACGCATTTTTTAAATTTTCGTTTCGGATAAAGAAGTTAAAAAACAAGAGATTTTCATTTGATTTTGTCATTACAAGTAATAGCAAATTTGTAAAAAAATAGATTAGTCATTGCCTAGTATACTAGTCCTTCTATCATCTAAAAAAATTCAAATCATTTATTCCAGTTTCAAGAAAGTTATTGCGTTTTAGAAAGTGTGCGAATATTAATAGAAGCCACTGTACATTTGCATAAAATGCACTACTGTAAATGACATAAAATTCAAATACTGTATGTCAAATAACGTATTTTGGATTTAGAGATAAAATGGCTTCGAATGTAAAAGCTTAGAAACATTATGACGTCGGACATCCGCGATAAGTTTATTAGGTTTCACAGTCACAGATGGTGTGCAAAATTCAGCGCAGCCGTGAAAGTGTTTTGAGTAAAATGGAATACGTTCTTCGCACCTGGGAAGAACCATCTCTACCGAAATTTAAAACCGAATACGTCGAAGTTCGCGCAGTATCTACGAACAAAGTTCCGGATCGAATTAGGCACTCTCAAAATGATAATCGCATCACGGTGAACTCGAGCTTTACAGTAGCGAAAGGGTTATTTCACTGAAAATTTGAATTTCTGCGGATCCTCCGTTCGAGGGCAATTACTTTGAGGAATAATCGTTCGGTCTTGACTATCGCGCTCCATTCTGTATTCTCCGACACAGACGTGGATCACGAGGATGTCGAGTCAGGTAGCCGGTGACCTACTTTTCAGTTAGGGCAGTCTGGTTTTTCAATTTGCGGGTCGTGTTACCGCTCTGGGTCTCACGCGCACTTTCCACGATTCTCCTGTCTTCTAGGATTCTTCTCTATCTCTAATCACCGCGAACCCTTATGACGACTTGTTCCATTACTGTATAACCGTGTGTAATACTTGCATTCCTTGCAACTCTTTCCCCTGTTCTGCAATTAAAATTTCTCTTTGAATTCTTTTCTTTCGATATTGTTACAGGCGAGCCGTTTCCTCATTATTTTTATTCTGTTCAAGTAACATTGAAGTCTTGAAGCAAGTAGAGATCCGATTTTCACAAAACTTCGCTAAGTATTATTCAGAATTGTTCTGTTTCGCAATTAACATACGTTTTATTCTTTCTTTTCCATCGACGTCTTTGCGCCCGTAACATTACCGCGTTATTTACACTCTGATTAAATAATACTGATAGGTGCGAATGAACGGGCACCTGATTTTATCGCGTCTGTGCTCAGCTTAAATCGAACACTATGAAGAAATACTGCAGCATTTCGTTATGTCATTTTTGAGGTGTTTCATTTCCAAACAGCAACATAGTGTTATATAAATGCATTGCCGGAGTAGGGATGGATCAGGTGTTTTATAACTAGATGGAGTAAAAGCTATTGCCAGACGTTTTCAATTATATAAATTGCGTTTTTATTAAGAATTATGATCCAGTTTCTATCACTTATCTAATGTGTAGATTAGTCGATTCAATTAGAATTATATATATTTCAGTAATTTAGAACGTTTCGACCGTTTAGAATTCCAGTGAAGCACCAAGTATTTCACGAGGAAGTTCACAGAAAATGGAGTTGCACACCGACAATCGTCCGCAGCTCCAGTGATGCGTGGCTAATGTTGTTCTTCTCTTGATTTTTTTTCGAGACGTAATTACTTTAGCAATAATAATTTTCAAATGTTACCTAAGCTTTCGATAGGATTGTATTTCTTCTTAGATATTAATCGGTATCGAAGTAATTTAGTCTATCGGCTTTCATGTCCATTATTGCAACTTGGTTATGTATAGTTTTACCGTCTTCTAATTACTGTTTCTCAGTTCTAATTATTTATCATAATAAGCTATAGCTTGTTCGTGCAAATATAAAGCTTTACATTTTCGTTTTTGGAAGCTGAAACCGGAATTTATTTCGTTAGAAATCATACAAAATTGTTATTAATTTCGGATTTTCCCGCCATTTTTAAGGTGAACGTGAATCGTACTAATGAAACCTTTTTCTTTTTGTTTCAGGTATGTGACTTTTTCAGCACCACGAATCTGGGCTGGAGTTTTTGTATCGATTTCAAAGTGAGTTGTTTCATATTATCTTAATTCTTGAACAAATAATTTTCCAGTACACCTAAGCTTCTATACTAGAAAGTATAAAAAACTGTCATTATTTTTGCGTAATCAATTTAATTGGACATTTCAAAGAAATGTAATATTTGAAAACAATGATGGAACAGATACGTTTAACTTTCGCTTATAAATTCTCGTTTAGACTGGATTTTCCCGCACGTTTCACTTTTCAAGGATCAATCGATTGCTTCTTTAATTAACGTTTCCCGCATGAAAAGAATGCCTGTGTTCAAATATGTTGTAATGTTTAATTTCCTAGTCTCCGCAGTGATTCCTGTAAACATGTAACAACTCGTCGTTAACTATCAGATTAACATGGGACAAGCCATTGTATCCGTTGTCAAACACGAAAGTGCCGCGACATGTCCCGGTTACCTTTAACGAATTCTATTACCTATGTCATCTTGTACTATCAATGTTAGAGCGTTCGGTACGGAAAGAACTGCTACTAAACACGACGCAGCTGTCGCGAAGGGGCCGCACGGTTACATGGCCACAACGCTGTAAATTCACGGCTGTCATCAGTTTTTGGAACTCGTGGGATTGGAAAGTAATCCGACCGCTTTCGACGATTTGCGTAGATTCGTTTTCCGAGAGTAACGCCGTTAATTTTCTAGAAACAGGTCGCGCCATGTTTCTGTGCTTCTGGAACAGAACGAGAACAAAAATAACGAGCGACTCCATCCGCGCACTAAGAAATTCTACGCTTCGCGTCGCCGCATCGCGCCACGACGAAAAGCGCACGGGCGATGGACTATTTCGAATGTTGAACCGTTTGACTTCGTTAATTTAACACGTAATATTAAGTTAACGTTTAATCCGCAAACAAACGGTCTCGAGTGGGGCCCGCGCGGCTGCCATTCGCCGGCAACGGCTCATCATCTTTATCCCCGTCGTTGGCGTTAATTCGTTTACCCATTGAGTCGCAACTTGCAGAACGTCATCGCCGACCGAAAAGAGAACTACTAGCATAATTATGATTAATTACACGCTTTTTAATTAAAACTGGTTGTACCCTTCAACCGTCTACCTCATTCCTTCCGTTTCATTCTTTTTACTCGTTCTTTTACCTTTCACCTCTTTCGTTGCTCGTTCATTTATTTACTTATCTGCGCATTAGCGCGGCGGAAAGAGCCGTGAAGCGGGATTTCAAATGAACGCACTTTACAACTCGTTCGCTTTTTCATCGTTTCGCGGTACAATTTGTTTGACACAGCGAATTCGATCGACGCCGCGCCCGTCTAAATTGCGTCTCATGAATGACGAAGGAAGAGGCAATGTTTTAACCTTCTGTGAAACGCTCTATTTACCCTTAGTGAACTTTTTCTATTGGGTCGTTGGACGAGTAGAATTTTTCCTATTTTATTTATAAAAATTTATTCATTTGCTATTTTAGATGCTACGGAAATTCAGCTCTGAAAGACTGATTATGAGGAACGGAATTTGGAACGTCGTGAGATCTCAATCAAAATGCGACTAAAACCAAAACGTGTGTCCCAAAAATATACTTCTATTTTGAAAGTGACTTAAGTCAATTTGTATTGAAATTGAGATATTTAAGGGTTTGCGTTTGAAAAAGAAAGTAAGAAATATACGTATATGATACCAATGTGTCGCACTGCTTATATGTATTTAAGAGAGTTAAATTTACAATTCCTACTAAAATAATAGCAATTATTAAAAAACTAATATATACTGCAGTCAACAAAAAAGTGTGACAAACGGACTTAGGTCACTTTTAAAATAAATAGCTCATTTATTGATACGATTAAAAAGCACACAATCGGTCAATCAAACATTTAGAATAGAATATATTTTATTATATTAATCCTTTGCACTCGAAGCTGTTTTAACTTCAAACCTAAGATATTTCTTCCAACATATAGTATTTTGATTTATTATTAGTTTTGCATTGCATGCACATAAAATTGAGCGTATTTGCTCGTACAGGTTTATATTTTTAACAACTCTTTAAATATATACCGATTTAATAATGTAAAAATTAATGAAAAAATTAAATAACAATCTTCGAGTCGCTATTCGAGTGCAAATAGCTCAAATATAAATTATTGTGTTTTATTAAATGTACCTATTGTTGAGAGGTAGTATAGTTTTTAGTTATAGTGGAGTGCAAATGTTTCTGCAACATGAATTAAGTGTTACATTTATATGTTCTTGAACGGTATTCAAATCTTACATAAAATTTAACAATATTCGAGAACAAAATCGAAGAGTACTATATTTGTGTGTTACATGGTTTTGGACAATATTTAAGTGCATCAACGCTGTTCTGTATTTAACACCAATATTCCTTCGAACGATATTTTAAAGATATCGGCGACCAGGAGAAGGAATCGTAAAAGAAAACTTTGTACTTATAGATACTCTCGAAAATGTTTAAACTCAATTTGAAATGTTCTTTAACGCAACCAAAAATAATGACCGCATTTGGGTGTTCAATCTTAAGTGGGGCGCCCACCATATAAGAGAATATCCATTTCGAAGTTCCAGTGAATTTAATGAAAAATGTGAAAGTCCTGCACGATACCCGCAGAGAGCCCCCCAGAAAGATACCTGGCGACGTTGCTTATTAATGTCACCATTTTATGAAACAAAATATATTTTCGTAATGGTTAATGTTAGCGTAGTCCACCATTTTCTCATTAAAAACTCTAAATTTTGGTACTATATCTAGAAGGGATTTATCCAACGAAATACGTCAATATTCATATGTCTTTTATGTTTTAGTATTTCCACACTAAAGAAATGAAAACAGCCTTCATAGCCAAAATTAAAAAATTATATTTTATAGAATGTCTCTGACTTTATTGAACGACAATTTCAAAATACGATTCGTGCGTTTTTCAGTAACAAATTTTTCTCCCTAAAAATGACTCGTCTGAAATTTCATAATTCTTCTTTCTGCAGAAAATCATTGAACAATATATTCGAACAAATACGTTATCATAATATTTGCACAGAACGAAAAGTTTGTCAGTTGGGCTGTTATTAATTTTAGTAGATATAACGAATACGTGACTTTAAAGTTAGATGGCCATAAGGATCTTTTTGGAACGCGGAAAAATACTTTTCTTTATCATAATACCGCAGCTAATTAAATGAGAACGTTTGTTAGTGGTATTTGCGTCTAACCATTTCTGTCATAGTCCAGATAAGATTTTGATAACGTAAATGGTTGTATACTGCAAAGTGGAAATGCTAATCGAAAGTTTTTGTGCGTTAATGCCGTCACGTACGAGCGTACATCAAATAGTTGCCCGGAATTATTTTGTTTCATTAGTGGGAGGGGAGACACATGCCGCATTCCGCTTCTTATCCTCGGAACAAATTCCTTGAACAGAATACGCTTCTTCATTCGTTTATTAATCCTTCTCATTACAGTGTAAGTTTCATACTTCCCATTAGACGATTTTAACTGAACTCAGGTGCACTTCATTCGATAACGCAATTTCTTATACTTTCTTCTGATTTAAATCTCATTAACTAACCCACAGAAGGCGAATGAATGTGGACGGAATTGTTTATAAAGATGCATATTTCTTTTTTTTATTTATCTTCTATTTTTATTTTGTACATGAAGTCAGTATACTTTCAGGACGATTTTTACAAATTAATTTACGGTTATTTGATCACAACGACTGGATTTATTTGAAACGATTTTATTTAAAAATTTTTCATAGAATCGTTTTTATGATATCAAGAACTACAAATGAAAAAATCAGAAACCTTTAACTGGTTTGGTAGTTCTACTGTTAACGCGTAGAATTTTTACAAAGATTACATGGAAGTGAATTTGTTGAAAAATTGGGATTACACCACATTGCAAATGAATATTTCATTCCTCGATATTAATCACATTTTTCGGTAACGAGTTCCACCTACGAGCTTGCATCTAATTATTCAAACTAATTCCAGGCGACGCATTGAACAAAAAGTGGAAACAAAATGAGCGTCGGCGATCACGATTCTGTTGAAACGAAATGACTGGTAGATAATTCCGCGCAACGAAATGGAAATTTATAATTTATCGGGAGAGAATTACAAAGTGAGAATTACGTGAATTCGTAATCGGTTTCAGTTAGCGCCGGGAACGGTTACTTATCGCGTTGCGCGCACAGCGTAATATATAATAAGCGCAATAACGGGGGTATCTTCGATTTAATTTTCATTCTCGATGCCGTTTTGGCAGTCACAAGTGTGTAACACTTATATTTGCCGCATTGTCCTCTGAATTCAAATTATCGTTCTCGATTTTGTTGCAAATTTTATTCTCGCCCCCGCGTCCCAATTAATTAACGGGACAAATTTAACGTGCTCGAGAAATGCAATAAACGGGAATGTATAAATTATTGGTCTATTTGTCTATACTACGGTACATAATTTGCGGTCATCAATAAATTTGCATCGCGATTATAAGAAATAATTAACCAGACGTGTCTGCGTGTACTTTTCCGTGATGTCGAATCTCAACAATAGAACCGACAAACCATTCCACTCGCATTTAAAAATCCATCATTTTTCTAGCTGCAGATCTAAATTAATTTTCGGCAATTTTAGTATCGATTTTGTTATTAATCGTGTTTTGGGAAGAGAATTGGCAATGCAAACTCTGTTTTTGGTGATTCAATTATTTATCACTGCTGAAAAAACATAATTGCGATTATATCATATTGCGTTTAAAACTTAATAAATTACAGTTTTACCATACAGTACTTTTTCAGATTTCTCACTGCATAATATATTTTAGCAATAATCCAGTTGTCAACAAGCATAATTATTTTAACGTCTTTCGGATTTCGAACTTTATAGATTATTTTGGAATTACTAGCGGCAATGAACAATTGATGCGATTTATTATAATCGTGTTAAATACGAAATCACGTAAAAACTATATTAATCTCATTAAAAATTTCCACTTAACTATGTTTTACACATTTGTACGTATTACAATTGAACAAATCGCAGTGAGTTATTTCAAGTTGAAATTCCACCGTCGCTCAAATCTAAATTGTCAGACTTTTATTCACCATTAAATCCGTTCAACGTGGATCAAATTCTGATCGCCGACGGTTACGATTAAATTAAAATTGTAATGATCAGATTCCAATTTCAGTGACCGCGTCCAAATTTAAATTCCAACGAACAATGGCTAAAAATAACATTTGTCGACCGTGTTTGACGCTTAATTGCAATCGATAATTACTCTTTTACTATGTACCGATTAAACAAGAAATCATTTGATACGTTACACATTTCGTCGATGATGGATGACTGACATTGGCGGTGAACTTTGTTTGCACCTCGTTGCTCACTGCTGATTTATGTTGCCAAATGTATCAAATGGTGATCGACGATGTAATATGGATAGGAAGACGAGCAACATTACCCTGAATTATGAAAAAGTTCGACGTAATGCTTTATGGATGCATGATCTTTTGAACCTTCCTGTATCAAAATAAACCTGTATTTCAATTTAAAAAATAATGGTATTTGGACTCGTACAATTCATTTACGAAGATATAATTTCCCGTGAAATTTTTAGGAAGGATGAAACTTTTTCTTGTATCGATTTTTTTGTTGTTTCTTTATTTGCCTGACCGGCTACAAATATCTATTGTGTGGCACTCCATGTATGAATAGATTAAAATAAATTAATATAAAGTACACGAGTTTAAAACATAAATTGCAGAAGAAGATTAATTAACAAGTACAAATAAGTAGTGTTTAATAAAACTATATCAAATGGTTTTATTAAATAATTTCAAAACATCTTAAATCGTATTAACCCTCTATAGCACGAATTTTTAATATTTCTATACAAAAGTTTATGCGATTTAAAATCAGCAAATGTCAACTTTTAAATATAAATTATATTATGATTATATTTTATATTTAAATATAAATTACATTATGGCTAAAAGTGAAATTAGGTTTAAAGAGATGATAAATAAGTAAGTGACAACAAAGTTACAGTGTGCTAAAAAACTATGCTTTCATCTATGGCATTGTCTTTTAGTGAAAAACGTTTTGCGATATTTCTAAAATAATTTAATATAAAATAATATAATATAAATAATATACGTAATATAATAATAATAATAATAATATATAAAATAATTATATTTATATATATATATATATAAATAAAATATAGTAATAATATATTATATTTAATATAAAATAATAATTTCTAAAATAACATTTTTATATTTAACCCAAATACGAAATGTGTTCCCGTCGTCCTACTGCTTCCAAATTTTGCACACATCATTTTCGCGCAAGCACCACAATTTAGCGGGTAGGGGTAGGACAACGAAAATATAAACTCGAAAGATAAAACCACCGTAGTGAAACATCGTAGGCCGAAATGCGTGTTGGTAAGCAGGCAACAAAAATTGTTCAGACATCTTACAGTATCGTTTGCACGATTAAACTTAACCAGCCGATGTTTCCGCTGATAACGTTAGAGGACGCGTCGCATTTCTAGCGCGGGAAACAAAGCCGGCCAGCGCGACGGTTACATTTCTATAATTCATACGGTCCTCATCGAATAAATAATCGCCATAGCGTAACGTAAATAGTTGGTCGGCGGTTGCGACGATGGCGCACGGTCATACTGTAGTTTTTTCCTGCTTCCATTACGAATGGAAATTCTCGTTCGAGCTTAATCTGGGGGATATCCCCGTTGAAAAAATAGCGACGATAACGAACACATCAGCGGCTGGAGCAGTAATTGTCGGCCGCGAAACCGTGGCTTCCCCGGCGAAAAGCTTTTTTCACCTGCACAGGCGTGTTCCCATTTGCCGAGTAATTTCCGTTCTCCATTGCAAGTCGATACCGGTGAACACAGCAAATCTCCCCCTCCACGCAGTTAGTGTAACGTATTACGTATGATTATGCTGAATATGACCAGCTTGTCCGTAGGCGAATGTTCGTAATTATTCCTACGGAATACAATAAATCTTTTCGCGATGATAGTTTTGTGGAATGCAAATTTTTCATTTGTTCTTTTTGGTAATTAATTTTTAGTCCTGTAAATATCGCAACGCATACATTATACGCAATTTATTTGAAGCTATTAATTGTAAAGACGCGGGGTGTATAGGATTTACTCGGTTTAAATAGAAAGTAATCGAAAATTAATCTGACATTTGTTGAAGGTGATGAAAGCGGTTATGTGTATTCGTTCACTTTGGCAGCATTTGTGCGAATTCGTTCGCACACTCCAGAATTGGGCGAAAGGTAATCTGATTAATAATTAACGATTATAACTCGTTAGCTATTATAACTAATTTACAATCATTGAGCAAACTGTGATCGGATTAATATTTAATAATTATAACTTGTTCAACTAATTTATAACAATTATTGTATCTATTTATTCCATTCATTCGAACAGGTAATATGGAAGAAATCGATAGACTATGAAAAAACACTTTACGTTCTATCATTTTCGTTCAAATCTATTATTTTCCGTATAAATACTTATTCGAATGAATTCCTATTCGAATAAATTTGTATTCGGATCAATTTTTGTTCGATAGAATATTTATTCGATAATGTCGAATCAGATTTTATTCGAATAAATTTTCATCTAGAACAAGTTTTAGTTAAACTATCTCCTATCCGTCATTCGAATAAAATTTCTCCCAGCTTTGGTACACGCGAGTCGTTCGAACCCAGTTTGATTGTGCAATGCGTTGCAACTAAAGCTACGAAGACATGAAACACATAATGAAAAGCTTATAAATGTTTGAGAATAACATAATTTAGAATATGAAAAACAAAGACTACAAAAATGGGACCTAAGCTTCTTTGTGGACAAATGCATGCTCGAGAATGTGATTATTAAGTGCAAATGCCTCCGATTGTGTTTAAAATATAGAGAAATGGCGCAGGATACGATCGAAAGTATGCTCTTGTTCTACATACAGGGTGTCCCAAAAATGTCTAACAAACCTAAAATGACGGATACCTGAGACCATTTCAAGCAACTTTTTCCTTTACAAAACTTTTCTCCGAGGCATCGTTAACGAGTTATTAACGAAAAACGTTAACCAATGAGAGGCGAGTACCGCTGACGCGAGGTGGTTGCGCCAATTGGCGAAACTGGGCTTCATCAGCTCATTGGCTCGACCGTCTCGCGCCAGAAAAATTCGTCTCTCATTGGTCAGTGTTTCTCCTTAATAATTCGTAAACAAAGTCGCGGATTGCATTTTCGCCAAGGAAAAGTTAAATGACTTCAGAAACCCCTCAGTTGCAGATTGAAAGTGACTTTTGGGACACCCTTGTAGATCTAAAAATGAAGTATGTTTAGCTCCTATTCAAATTGCAATCCTATTCTTGCCTTGGGTGTTTCTTTGGACCTTTGCAATGTTTATTTCGTGGGATTAAATAGCAGTTCCTCGGCTGTGAATTGTTAACGTCAATTAGAAATATAATTTGTAGAGAGCTGCGAGGAGATTGAACGGAAGAGCCAGGGAAGAGCTCGTGAACAAAGGAATCTGTTCATTGGTACTTGAACCCTTTTGCTAGCGACGCGTCTCAGCTGGAAATGGTTCGCCGTTTGCGGAGCAATATTTGCATGCCGATTGTGGACGAGTAAATGTTTCAAAGAATGAAATGCATCTCATAAACACCTTTTGCAGAACTTAAGCACGGAGATCATTTCTTCTTCACTACCGAATCACTGTTGCATAATTAAAGAAGATGCTTCTCTTTTGTTTCGAGTCACGCTCCATGGTGAGCAGTATGTTTAAATTGCTTTTAGCAAGGAACCAAAAACAACAATTACAAGCTTCTCAAATTTTTTATGAAAACCGGATTGGCAATAGAAAGTTCTGTAGTAATAAAGTCGGAGATATTAGTCGCTAAATGTAAAGACAATTTGTCACAACACCATACGGTTAAAAAGTTTTCACTATTAAATGACGTGATTTAGATCAGAAATGATCGAACGAGTATTTTCGTTGTATTATTGATAGACATTCTACTTTGATCGGTTACGATAGTTCACAATGAGACAAATCTATTTTGGTTTCTCATGACTGGGAGTCTCTATGCAAATTATTATTTCCGTAGGTAGTAACACAATTAGGTTCGTACACTGTAAAAAGATCTTTCGCCTATTATTGCTTCATAATGGTCTATTTCAGTGGCATAAATCATATAAAACAATATATTAAAAACTATTATTTTCAAAAAATGGAAAATCTATCTGATAATACAGTAGAATAGATATATTTGAAGAATATTAAGAACGATTCGCAAGAATTTGAAACAGTAAAAATCGAAATATTTCGATGTATTCGAATTATGCGAAACGTTGTAGCAAGCAGCGACGATAGGATTCGAGTACAAATTACCGTGAAATGGAACGTCGACGTTTTGCGTCTCGCTCTGACCTCCCGTTTTCCCCATTCACAATGAGATAGCTTAATCAATTACTCGGTCGATTTCGGCGCGAGGTGTTCGTTAAATTTGCACGTGTAATACCTGAAATAGTTAGCGCTTATCGTACCGGTTAACTGAGTTCCTAATTACGCAAGAAAATGAGGGAAGTAGTTCAACGCGATTAGAAACTTCGAAGCAGAAACGGAATCGGACCATACACGTGAACGACCTTCTCTCCGTTTTACACAATAATCATCTGGCCTTCCAGGAAATCACCCACGCAGAACTAGAGTAGAACGCAACAGTCGCGAGCAGCTATGTGACGTTGCTCGGATAAAAAAAAAGAACGACCACACAAACAACAGGAGAGAATATACGCGCGCGCGGTTATGGGGGAGAGCACGGTTGAATCGAGCGATATCAGGTCTTATTGTTCGAGTTCGAGCTCTTTGTCTCTTCCGTTTCGAAATGTTCACCGTGGAGAGAGATAGTTGCCGGGAGAAAGAGCGAATATTATGGCCGGGCCTAGTACCGTTGAAGGGCTTCGTCGACAAATGCTTATTGTACAACGGGAATCTTACGTCAACGGTGAACTTTCGTTTTGAGCATTCGGGGCGAGAGCTGCATGCCGTGAATCTTTCGAACGGCGAGCGACTTGTGAAAAGACGAGTCAAAATTCTGAATCGGCAACTTGTATTTTTCTGCGGCGCTTTGTTCGCGACTAACATGGAGGTCGCCGATCGGCACAGAAGACGCTTTGCTTGCGCTGCAGGAACAGAACTTTAACTGCGAGAACCGAAGGCGAACTCTCTTTCGCGGATCATCTTTAATTAATATGATTAAGTAATCGATTGGACGGAAGATTTGTAAGATGCTTTGACATATTTAGTCGTTGATTTCGCTTTTGAAATTAGGAAACATTTTCTTTACATTTGCTTTTCTATACATTGACGCATTCCGCCTGGAAATGACACTTCCTTTTACCTTTTCTTACGTTGAGGATAATAAAATGGTATATGGATGACACTTCGCAAGTTTTGTCGTGCTTGCTAAGCGTTTTTTCACAATATTTGGTTCCAATTTTGACTCGTATTATGAAGGGTAACATTAACAGTTTTCTTTAAAGCAGAGTAAGTTTTCGTTAAACTCAGTATCATTCGTTTTGTTAAATTACGAAAGGAATACAGTGTCCGATGTTGCTGTTCGGACAACATCGTGTTCAACAACATTCTATGAGCTTGTATCGTCAGCATTTTTCATTTTGAAAGTTGACACTATTAACCCCTTGCGTTAGTTAAATTTATTAGACAATAAAGAATATTTATATTTATCATGTGCTTACATTTTTTTAAATGTTTAACACGTTAACACGTTCAGCGCCACGTCACCCAAATATTTTGAAAATTCATTTTCATTTTGATATATCCGAAAAAACTGAATTTGACTAGGATGTTTCGGATGCGAAAGAGTTCTAATTCCATCCTCTATGATCAATTTTAACTTTTTAATTTCGCTTGAATTAATTGAATTGCTTTGATTTTGTGAAAATTTTGGTGGTCGATTGCTGGCGCCGAACGTGTTAAGTGCGACGTCAGTCCATAGGGACTCACAGTGAACTTTCTGTTCAGCCGACGTCCTTGCGACCAGTTAGGAAAAGGCCATGAAAGTGTAAAGATTCATTTGAATAAAGAAAATTCAAATTTTACATTGATTATTTTCAAAAAGAGTGTAAAGTGTAAAGATCTACTTGAATAGAGGGAATTTAGATCATCATAAAATTGTTTAATTCTGTTGCACATTTCGTTGAACAATAAAATTTGTTAATTCTCTTTAAGAAGAGAATATTTTTCCATTAAAATTACATTTATTTTTTAACCTTGATATTCCCAGTCCTACAAACGAATTACAACCGATAATAACTCTAACTTCGCTTGAACGAAAAGTCAAGCAAAATTAGCTTCGCACTTAGCATGTTCAATACTGATCAAGATTTTATTCCGACTTCAAGGAACGGAATAAAATTCATACTTAACAGATCATTTCGAAAAATATCGATCACGAGTCAGGCTCGTCAAAGTACAACAAAGCGTCACATGAAAGACTTTAATTAACGTTACAACTGATTAACAGCGAGGTCCACGGAATGATTAGTACATCGAATATTTTCTGGAGGTTCTTATATTGCGAGGAGATTGACGTTATGAGAACGACAATTTTCCTGATACAAAGTGAAGTTTTGCTTCTCTCGCTCTAGTTGCGGTTAACCTCGAACGACGCACCTCTTTCGGAATTTCCTAGACCCCGACGTCTAGGTCCATCCAAGTCCTCACTCGTCAATTTTTCCACGTGTATACATTCGCGAACGTGTTTCCCAGAGACGCATCGATCTCCTTTTTAAACTCTTAAAGATCGTCAACTCAAGTCGACGGCCGGAAATTGAAAAGTCGGATCAAGCTTCTGACATCCTGCGTTATGACTGACCAGGACTCCGTCGTCCGAGCGTTAATCTTATTGAAATGATCCTACATTGCTGACCTATTATATAGATGACGAATCTTCCCATTTCCAATTCCCATTTCTATTGTGAATATTAAGTGAAAATTAATAATTTCGAGTAATGTTCTACCAACTAGATGTAGATTACATTGAAAACATTATCGCAGATTTTACTTTAATTTTGATAACCGGATCAGTAGACTGCGGATTTTTTGCATTTATGACAAAATGGTTGCGATTTAAGATGGAATAAAGAAATAAAAAATACAGTAAAAAAAAAAACAGTACTTGCTATACAGTTTCTGTCTCTTGCAAGTAACGCAGACAATTTTCATTTTGGTAGTGAGATCTACCTCCTCGTCAATCTCCTTGCCTCCAGAAAATATTCGATGTATTAATTATTTTGTGAACCTCGCTCTTAATCAATTGTAACATTAATTGAAGTCTTTTATGTAATGCTTTATTGAACTTTGACGAGTCTGACTCGTGATTGATATTTTTTTAAATGGTCTCTTAAGTATGGATGTTATTCCGTTCTTCGAAGTCGGAATAAAATCCTGATCTCCTGTTATCAAAATTTAACACTTTAAGTGCGAAGCTAATTTTGCTTGACTTTCCGTTCCAGCGTTCAGTCTCCAAAGACTGTCAGTGGACTTTTCATCGGTCGAAATCTGTCTGAAGGACTGGGAATACCAAGGTTAAAAAATAAATGTAATTTGAATACAAAAATATTCTCTTCTTAAAGAGAATTAACAAATTTTATTGTTCAATGAAATGTACAATAGAATGAATCAATTTTATGATGATCTAAATTCTCTCTACTCAAATAGATCTTTACACTATACACTCTTTTTGAAAATAATCAATGTAAAATCTAAATTTTTCTTTATTCAAACTAATCTTTACACTCGCATGACCTTTTTCTAACTGATCGCAAGGACGCCGGCTGAACAAAAAGTTCACTGTCAGTCTCCATGGACTGAGGTCACACTTAATGTGTTAAAGGATGGGGTCAGGGTGAGTTAGCAGTAGTGTCCGGATGCTTATTGCCGGGGGTGTACATTGTTTTTCTGCGGTATAATTCTGCGAATTTACATGCCGTGTGTTCCGCGGAATACCTTGGAGCAAGGTTATTCGAACGCAGCCGTTGATCCTGTCTTCGTGGAACGAGTTCTGTCGGCATTCTCTGTCTCGCGACTCTTTGCGCGGGAGTTTCTATACATTCCCGAAATCAAAGTCTCACGAATTGCAGGCGCGGATACATTATTAAGTATTCAGCGAGTAGAGACAAATTACTGAAGACTGCCACGCGGAATTCGAAACTTTTCTCATGAAACAAGTTCGCGCGAGACGTCTCACGGGGAGAACGAGGGATCTCTCACGGCACGATTTCGTCGAGCGTTAATGTTTCCAAACTGTCGTTAGTTATTAACTATTTTTTTCCAACTACTCGTCATCGTCTTCGTAATCTTGCCAAGGATCCATTAGTGGCTGAACACTCGAACGGCGGATCTTTTTCACAAAAATATAACTGTGTATGGTTGGGATCATCTGTTTCTAATTTCATATTTCAATTTTTTTCGTAATGATTTTTAGCACTTGAAGCTACTTCGAAATACAGAATTATTTAAACACTTTGTTCGAATAAAGAATCACATTTGAATGAATACATAGAGTAATTTATGACGAATAATGAGTAATTGTTATTCGAACACAATATTCGACTAAATATTCGGATATCGACTAAATATTCGGATAATTATCTTATACAAATATTTATTCGAAGCAATGCGAATAATGTCCAACTCTGTCGTTCTGCAACTTTAACTATATAAAGCTCTGCGTAAACAATTGCTAGTACTTTTCTAAATAGTGAACGTCATCGTCTACGGAATTTCTGTGCGCCCCACTCGACCTACGCTTCGCATTGCTCCGTGTACGATCGAAGAAAGTTAAAAGTATGTTCTGTAATAGTTAGTTTTCGCTAAACGGAAGCAAAACGGACGTTTCTTTATTAAAGTGGCAAAACAATAGCCGGCTCTGTACCGCGTCCGTATGATATTATCGAGCACATAACGAACGTGAGAATAAAGCAGCTATTGTGACACGTATTACCCTGATTATTCTATAATTATTTATTCATGCGGGTATTGTTTGCAGCGAACAATTTAACCTGAAGTTAACTGCGAATTATTAAACTTGAAATTCTGTTGAGGATGGGTTACCGGCTCTTTTGAGGAAGTCCTTATTAAAACCTTTTCAGCGGCAGCGATTCCAGATTTCTTTTGCATGGTAGTCGCCTTCTGTCGTGTCGCGGAAAATCCGGAAAAAAGCGTAATGCAACAAAAGAGATTAAGCTTTTTACGCAATCCCCGCGGAGCTCTGGATTACACGTGGGAAGTCTGGATTCAACAAAGCCTGCTTGACGTAAGAAATTGTGAACGCGAGCCTCCGCTCTCGTATTTGACCGCGGTGATGCATCGCGTGCAACGTTCGAACAAGCCAGTGCTATTGACACCGACTGTAACGGCTCGTTCACACGACACGGTCTTTTGACCGATTCGGTCATTTTACCGAATAAATCATAACTGAAGGCAGTCTTCACACAATTCCATATCTACGCGATAAATTCAATTGTCACTCGTTTACATGTCTGCTGCTTTCCTTTTTGCTGGCTGAACGTCTTCGGTTATTATCGATTCGGTAAAATGACCGAAAAATTCAGTAGAATACGAAGTATCATTCGTTATTTTTTAAGAATTAAATGAGTGATCATGACTTTGGCTCGTAAATAAACTTGCAGCATTTTTATGACTATTAAATCGTACAAATTTCGAAATAATACACAGGGTGGTACACGCAACTTGTGCATCTCCTGCAATTTCAAAAATATGCAGTTGGTAACAAATTTTCCAATATAAAAGTTGAGTGGTTTAAAGGGGTATATTATGTAGTGCATTTATTTTTTTATAGGTGGAGCCGTTACGGATATTTAAAGGTCAATTTTCTTTGCTTAAACTGAATGCTATATTTTTTATATCAGAATACAGAAGAATATCGAATACTGTGTAAAAAGTTATTGATCTTTATTAACCCTAAACCCAATAACTAACGAGTAATTTTGCTTAATAACGTTGAATCTTCAACTTGATATTACGTGAAGAAAATATTTGAAAAATAAAGCGAAATTACTTATTAACTATTAGATTTAGGGCTACTAAAGGTCAATACTTCTTTACTTAGAATTCGATGTTCTTCCATATTTTTATATAAAAAGTATTATATTATATACAAAAATGATATTATATATTATATTATTATGTATTAATATATATAAAAATTATATATAAAAAAAGCCTCTAAAAATAAATGCACTACATACTATGCCCCTTTAAACCACTCAACTTCGTATTGAAAAATTTGTTGCCCAATGAATACATATTTTGGAAGTCGCGGGAGGTGCACAAGTTGCGTGGACCACACTGTATATGGTGACTGAACCCACGCAATGTATTATTCAGAAGTGTAGCAAATTGCCAAAATAATATCTGCAATTTTAGAAATTTTAATTATCTTCGTATTAAATTACAATAATTTGTTCCCTTATTTTTCACACGGAAATCTCATTCGAGTCGTAGCGTTCGGTGCAATAAGTATATAATGGAATCCTAAGCTCCACGCATGAAAAATGTTCGCCGGTTCGTAGGATAACACGAGGAAAGATACTGTTATAATATTGATAACGCGAAGGAGACGGCAGATTCCTGAACATTATTTTCTCCGGTAGGATAAATTTTTATCTTTTCCTGCGATGGGCCACGGCTCGAAAAACTGTATAATCACTACATAATCGGATCAAAGCGCGGAATTCCGAAAGCCGATTACCGACTAATAACATAATGAATTTTCATACGCGTTGAAGGAAACCGTGTAAAATAAATTACCGTGGCCCTCAAATCTGCGATTTCGGACGCACCGAATCCTTTGATCTGTCCGAAAGATTGATGAGTCCAGGCGATTGATGATTCGATTAGGCTGCGTATTTCAAGCATCTACTGTCTGCACAATGGGATACAAACGTAGAATCAAGGAAATAGTGCAAACATGATTTAGGAAATGTTAATTTTGCTTTTAATCAGTTAGGTGTGTTTGACGACTATCATGGAGATGTGGCAGAATTTTGTGTCATGACGATTATATCCGTCATACGTAAAATTTTTTTTAAATTGTAATTCTGGCGAAAAGTAAATTATATTCGTAAATTTTAATATGTTTAAAATGTTTAGAGGTCAAGACGAAATGAAACAAACAAATGAAAATTATAAATAATTTGAGTTGGATTCGTTCTTTTGGATTCGTCATCACTTGATTATCGCGACACTAAGTTAAATCGTGATCACTAGACTGTGGATTCTATGTATTTAGAATAAAAAGGACTAGATGAATTACCAGACAATGAAGACATTAGAAGAATTTAGTAGTATTCTTTCTTTCTCCTTAATTCATTGAAATCATTAAAACAAGAAATACATTTTCAATTACCTTCTGTTCTTTACAAGTTCTTCAGAAAATTTGTATCTTGTATAATTTAATTGAAAAAGGGAAATACATTTTTAATTACCACGTGTACTGTAGAATTGATTCAGAAAATTGATATTTTATTCAAAGATTCGCGATTAACATATCTACATATGGTGTTATTTGAAACAACCTTTTTGTCCTCTGATTTCATCTTTTCCTATTTTATAATAATATTACATTGCCGTTTTTATTTAAATGTAGAAGAAGGTGTATGTGTGTATGAAACGGGTTTAAAAAGTTATTCTTTCGCCTGCGCGAAAAGTAGAACATTCAAAAAATATACCCTGAAAATAATATATTATTATTATTATTATTATTTATATTAATAAAATAACGAAGTTGTAAACTATTTAGTTTAAAGTGACAGAGTTGGAAGCGCCAGGCTTAAAAACTTTGAACGCATTTTTGGTCACCTTGTTTTTTAAATCTGCGTGACGGCTAACTCGAAAATTAATTGACCGACCAATTTCGAACGAAGCTCATTCGATCCATTATAAGTTTGTCCAATTACGATAGAAACGATATTAAAATTCTTTTTCATCTATAACACGTGTTTCGACAATCGAATGCCAGTTTCTCCGATGCCGAACTAAAATTTCCCTCCTGAATATCAAAACTCGTTCAGAGTTCTCATTTTTGTTTTGGAAGTTGGCACAACGTTTGCGGCAGAGTTGGACAAAATTTTATTCAGCTGACGGAAATTCTGGAAAATTCCGTAAAACGAAAGTAACTCGTCAAATATACAGCAGGGAAATTTATGTTCAAATTTCGGCAATTAGATTTGTGTTTCGTATGCGTATGGCTAACACGGCAGTCAACGTGTTAATTTGAAAGCGGTACCCCATTGTTCGGTTCTGCGGAAACGTCCCGAAACTGCATACGAGGAACATCCTGATGCAGTGAGAGTTCCGGATGAACCGCATCCGCAAGAAACATATCGCGAAGCTGGTAGAAAGCCGTGGAATTCGGTCGGTGATATACTTACGCTGGCCACTGAAGCTATCCTGGCCTTGAAGGCTATGTAATTCGAATTTAAGCAATGGTGAAAGTAGCCCAATCTCATGCTCACTTGGGCGGATCTTGTTACCAACAGCTGTAACCACGCTGCATTATCCTTGGCCAACAATTTACAATATGAAGGACGTCTTGCTGTCCTTGCGAGTGCTCCACCCAAAAAATTGATCTTGGTAAAGATTTACAAAAAGAAACCAACTTCGAATGTCGAGGATTTTTTTTAATATTACTTATCGCCAGACTGCGGTTTTTACACCATTGTGGCATTGGTTTAGACAATTAAATTCATTGGAAAATGTAACAAGTAACTTTCTACTTGAGTTTACAGCGGCTGATGGAGAACATTTTGCACAAAGATTTGCGATCTGATTGTCATTTTTAGATTCTACAAACCCTAGTGAAAAAACTACATTTACGCAATGTGACAGTTGAAGTGCTAAAGAAATTGACGAACGATTTCGTATTCGTCAACACTCCCATACGTTAGTTTTCGTTGTTACGTGGATTCTCGTTCTGAAATATTTCGATACTTTCATGCTGGAATTATTAAAAATCTCCGATGAGGGTGATTTGTCGTAGCAAAACTTCCATTATTACTTATCTAACAAAGTTTTTCAATTATTCCGCCGGCTCGTTTAATAGGAGAAAGCTGGTTGGACACATAGTATTGTATAAAACTATTAGAAAACAATGCGGGATTTAAATTGTTGAACGATGCTACTACACTTCGAATTCTTCTAGTTGGATGGCTATATTAGAAAAAACTGGTCCAATGAATGTGCTTCGTAAGCAATTCTAATGTACCTATTCTTTCCCAACAGAAACATAATTAATGGTCAAGGAACCATTTCTCCTGTTACTACGAATCATGATGCTCCAATAATACTCGATGACGATGTAAAAGTTGATTTATGGCCGCGTCCTTATCCCACATATTTTGTTTTACAACAAAAACGAACGTTCTAGATCGCAAATAAAAACGATATTCTTTTCCACTCGACTGGTGACTGTGAAGCACCATTCACAAAATTGCTATATCATATTTCAAATAAATTTTTACATTGTTAAAAACTGTATCTAACAATTCGATAAAAATGTAAGTATCGTTGTGCCAATCGACTCAACATCAAGCGTATAAAATGAAAGTGATCGTAGAAAATAGAAGTGGTATTATAGTTAAGAAAATATATATTGATTTTTGAGTTGAAGTAGCGTAGGGTGCAAAGGGTTAAAACTACCGTCTTATAGTAGATTAAAATAACTACCAAATGTTTTATCTTGTACTACTAAAAGTTGTATCATACGGCTGCTTTTCTGAAAAATCCTTGCGCACGAATTGCAACAAAAATAATACAAAATTAAACGAATCTACTTCCATGTGTTTTTTATAAGACATTAAAAACCAGCCAGTTTCTGTAAGATGTTAAAACCGTTTGCTACAATTTAAAAATTACAGTAGTTCGATTAAAACCTATCGCAAAATGCAACTGCCCTTTCCTCTCGTGAAATTATTTACTAAAAATGCAAGCAAAACGATGGAATGATGCGATTACGAACTAGAATAAACGTCAAGATGTCGATTTTCCTATGAGAATCGGTTGCTTCGCCAGCCATTTGAAATAAAAGTAGACAAAACTGCGGGTAGAATCAATTTTTCGAAGGCGCGATAGTCGGGAAACCCAGTGAGAATGAATTTTGCATTCGACAGGAACAAGAAGATTGCTTATCGGTACAGGTAATATAAGCGATCCAATATCTTCTATAGTTTACATAACAATAACGCCGAAGCGATATCGAGACGGCGTAACGCTGTTCCAAGTTCCTTCTGGATGTTTGTGGTGGAACGTCGACGAGAGTGCAACGATTTCCCCAATTTCCCCAGTACACGGGAGTCTATTAAGGTTTCTTTCTGCTGCGGGGAAACCCCGTCGAGTTATAGGAATACCAACGGTCGGCACCGCTAGCCGAGAAATCGTATCGAGGCTTTTTCATCGCAGCGTCAAGGAAGCCGGAACACGGGTATTTCCTATTCATCGCGGAATTACTGGAACACGATACAGGACGGCACCTTGAGTTTTCATACTTCTCGCACGATCCTCTGCAGTTCGCCTTTTCGACAGTGTCAGAGCTGCGGGAATTTTTCCCGATGGCCGTTGGCAAAATTGGCAGACCGGCACCACGATGATTGATTTTCTTTTCCGCTGTGTAAGATCCTGCCGAAAGACATAATACCATACATAGCCGTGGACAAATATGTATGGGTAGTTTTTAAAACGAAATAACTTTTATAAATTTGCATACAAACATTTTTACAAATATTGCAATTCAATGGGGAGACAAAGAAGACTTTGTAAACCAGGTTTTCCAATTTTTTTATTTGAGCACATAACGAGAATTGAGATAATGCACATTTTTAGGTCTTGGTAACCTATATGCATACTAAACATTTTAGGGATATCGGTTGATGTTGTTACGAGCAAAGCAATCAGGAAAAGTCGCTACGCAAGGCGACGCATGCGCAGAAAGCCTTGCGCAGCAGCGCACACTGCGTTCACGAGGGACTAAAATATAAGGTCCAAATATTCTCGTATAACATTTCTTCATTTTTCAGAAGAAGCTCAATTATTTTCAGCTTCAAGTTAACATATCTCGGAAACGACACAAAATATCATGAAATTGATATAGTTTCTAATTTGTTGTTTCTTATATTATAAGCATCGGAAAAGTTTTTGTATTTCGGATTGCATCGATCAGTTTTATACGTTTTTTTCTGCAACGCGAAAATCGGATACGAAATACTGCTATTTGACTTTTCCTAACTGCACTGGTTACGGTTAGGGATGTGCTAATTGCAGTGTAATTCAATTTCGCAATTTGATTACATAGTAATTAATTTACATAGTAATTGAATTACGTAGTAATTCAGTTACGTAGTGATTCAATTACATAGTAATTCAGTTACGTAGTAATTTAATTACATAATTCAAACCCTTTGGTTAATTATTTTAATTACGCGTGTGATTCAAATAAAATGTTATTGAAATACAATGTGATCGAAACACAACAATTGTTACCATTTTCAACCATTGTTTAAACATGTTTCGATACATACGAAAGTTAAATCAGAAAGAATGTCGAAAGTTGACAATTCCCCTATTTCAGAATGAAATTTCTCCAGAAGTGTATGTGTCGAAGCAAAATTGCATTCAGATCCATGTTCGGCGCGTCAAAGTCTACAAGAATCTGTTATCACGACAGAATATTGCTGCTGGATGGCGTAATCATCGAAATCCATGACGACCTACTAGCAGAACCTGCGTCAACAGAAACCCGAGTAGGTTGTGAGAATACGCAGTTTCTGTTACCACCCACTTCGGACACTACTTTGTTGAAACAGACGGCGAAGCCAGTTTGTCCGAACACGCGTCCAGTATATACGTACCCTTACATCTGTTTACACGCGCCGGATAATCGCTCAATCTCGCGGATTAGCCTAGGGAAGAGAAAAGTGAGGAAAGAAATAAGTGGCTGGCAGTATTCGTTAGGTGAATGTCTCGTCTCGTTCGACGCACCCGGCGCCGCGCGACTGCTCGAATTATGTCTTCCTCGTTTGAATATGCTTTATACAGGAAGATCTTATTTGCGACGGGAACCAGGGGCTATTTAGTTGCAGCTGCACGTGCACCGTTGGCCCCGGTATCTCTGCGGCGCGACGCGGGCTGCGGGTTGCGGAGTGCGTGTGCGTGCGAATAAATTAGCCCCATTGTCCCGATTCGTTGGAAAGTAATATCATCGTACGGCGTGGCTTTCGCCCATTCGTGCCACTATCTCTTTCTCTTTCTGCTCCTGTCGCGATTCCGAAAACGATCCGGCCGAGACTCGAATGACAACCAACTTGTTACAAGCTCGTCTTTACAAGCTATCATCGGTCAAAGCGGAATTTTCTTTTCGACCTTGACAGGGCTGCGTTGTACTTATTTCGACTCTTGTTCTTTGAGAATGTTATTTTGTTGTTGGAAAAGTTGTTTGATAGACGGGTGATGATGACAAACGAGCGATCAATCTTTATCAAGGTTTCTTGATGCACTGGTCAACATTAATCTTCCAAGAAATCCACGAAACGATCTATTGTTTTTGTCTTGTCATTAACTTAGTTTGCAGAGTAACGTAGTTTTTTTAATTTAGGAAAAGTGAACACAATAGCACACAATATTTGGTTTGGACACGATTAAATCGTTAGTAAATTTATTGCGAAGCGAACGGTTCCACTCAGATAGAAAATTCTCCCGCAGTCGACCCAGATATTAGCGTACACGGAAATCTGACCCGTGAAATCTTTACATTTTGAATTTTTTTGATACATTCGGATCCCGAGTATAAACATTGTTATTTTACTACCTAGTTTCCGACAATTAGTTCAAATTTTCACACGTTCCATTATGATCTATAGAAAAACTAACGTACCTAGAAAGAAGTACCTTAAAAAGTATGTGAACAAAATTGATAACGAAAATGATAAAGGATCCTGAGTATACTCAGCTATGTTCTTGTCAAGAATGTTCGCCAGTCGAGGGTTAAGGGTTAAAAATTCCGATGCAGAAGCTCTATATAAAGAAACTATTTTCCGCGCATGCCGACTTTTATCGCGAGTGTTAAGAAAATTTAATGAGTTATCCGCGTCATTTCTTCTTATTGAAAGCGACGTCAGTCGACTTCTTAGAACCTGGGCGAACAGGATCCATTGGAAAGCGTGCGGCGCCCTGTCGCTGGGAGCGCGTTAACGAGCCGAAGTGTCAGATAAAGATGCTTAATGATCCGGGATAACATCGGACGCGAACGAATAGTCTATAATAGAGAAGGTACGACGGCCTCGATGTAAAGTAAAGCCTAAGATGTAACTGAAACGCAGATACAGCTGGAATGCCCTCCGTAAGCATTGCTTTCACGATGAGGTACACCGAATCAGGTCTCAAGCGTCCTTTCACTTTCTTGAAGGAAGAAACGGCCGATCGGATACAGGAACACGGCTTCGCATCCGCGTAATCAAGGAATACCGACGGTATCTCTGGCATCTGGATTACATGGCAAACGTTTACGTGCGATGATGATCGCTTACCCGCGAGATCATCGTGAACTTGATTACGGATCAAACGTTTCCTGTGCTCGCCTGTAATACTATTTAACAGTGTTCCGAACGGTTGAAATTGATACCCTTCCGATAAGCTGCTTACTAATAACGGATGGATTTTCTTCTCTTTATCCGAATCTAATGTACCAATAATAGTCCAGCCTGCCTGGAAAATATGTTATTTGAATCGAGTTATCGCTTTTATTGCTCACCCCGAGAAATTCGTTTCGGAGGCTATTAAAGTAATAAAATAGATCTTTAAGTAGTAACTTTTAATTGTCGATCTAATACTCAATTAATGATAAACCGAGTCAAATTGACCGATTCCGCACTTTCTATTTCAGAATTGCTGAAATTATAAAAAGTCTTTCGTAGGAAATGATCGGATATATTCTTGTTTGATGCACACGTTATAATAAAAATAGCATAAATAAATAAATTCGATATTCGCGCCCGGTAGGTTAAGACTTCAACGTACAACAGAAAATATAGAGGAGGAAAAGTGTACGTTGCAAAATTTTGCAATTATTATCGAATTCATAAGGCGCTATCGAACGTTGAAAACGTCAAAAGAATATGTTTACGCGGCCCGATGTAAAGTTTGCGAAAGGAAAGTTTTCAGACAGCTTTTATAGGCCATTTTAGGAACTTGATATATAACTTTATCGTCGCATTATGCGCCCGGTTCGTGAATTTAACGACACTCGACAGTCGAGCCGGCAATCTTCATGAATAAACGTTACTTTTTCAAACAATATATCGATCCGCATAACATTGAAATTTTCGACGAGCCAAAGGAAATGATCGCCCCGTGTTGCATTCGATGGGAAGCGCTTGAATTTCACGTCAACTATTCGCAAATATTGATGGTTAATAACGTCGATAGATACCGTTTAATGGAACGCTCAAAGTTGATCGAGAATTCGTTTCCCACCTGTTCACATATCTTTCTCCCTTCACCTCTCGTTTAGCGTTCATTACTCCCATACGTTCGAATATTACACATTGATGTCAGGATAATCTGATTATTCGTGTGCGCCGATCGATCGCGTATTTTACTCGTTAAAAACATTGCCTTTCTGCGAATATGAGTTTTGTTCGGCCTGTTCGCCGCTCGGATATTATCACGACGAGATTCCCGTCGAATTTTCATGAAATCGGTTGATAGGTAATCCAGACGTTCCTAATAATTGGTCGATTTGTTTTGGTTAAGTGACGGCTAACGTTTCAAATATTTCACAATATGATATTTCCCTCGAAACTGTTGAAAACCTTGCGAAATTGTTAAAAACCTTGTGAAATTGTACCCAGGCGAAGCCAGATAGGCAACACTCGACAATATGAAGGGAGCTTGTGGCGATAAAAAAACTGCAACAGCTTATACTTTGCACAGGTTACACATAAATAGGTATAACGTATTATTTAACAAGAAAAATAGCGGAAGTATAGTGAAAACTATATCAATCTTTATTGCTTGTTTATATGTCTACACGTTACACCTCTTACAGTACTATGAACATCATTATCTCATCATAAAAATACTATTATATCGTTTGAGAAATAATTGATTAATTATTAATTGTTACAGGTAACCTTTTTCCTTAACGCGCTAAAATTGTTACGTTTTCTTTGTAGCTGTTGAGATTATGGGTAAAAGAAATAACTTTAATGTTATTTATAATTATCTTTATTTTACATTAAGGGAAGTATATCAATAGTACCATAGAACCAAACGTAACGAGAGACAAAACTACAGTGACAAAAGAAAAAGGCATACTATGCAGTCCGTTCGAGTCCCCTAATTCTTATTTGCAGTGTGAAACAGATTTAAAACGTATTTTATTTTCAACAGTAACAAAACGTCCCAGCCAATTTCACTTTTATATTAGGATCATTAACGAAAGTCAAACGTACACAGTATAATTAGCGTAACTTACACCTTTTCAAAGAGATTGCAACAACTAACTGTTTCAAAGGTGTCGAAATATCGTTGTTCTTCATCGTCTATCTAAAACTGTGCTAATAAAATAAAGTAGCTTACAATTCTTCTAAAAATAGAACCACTAGCCCATAATAATACGATACAGAATGAACTTTCGCACGAACCTAAGCAGAGTTCGAAACGAGTCCACCTTTTCATTTTCAAAAGACGGCGAAAGAAATCAAGATGTCGTCCCGGAAAACAAATTTCCCGCTTAAGACGCGAAGCCTCCGCGGTTGCTGCTCACGCAGCCAAGGACAGAGATATGGCTCGCCTGCTGAATAAAGAAGTTCGCCGATTGCGATGGGGGATGTTGGATTCGGCGTTGGGGCTGGACAAAACGGGGAACGAGGCAGGTGGGATTCGAAGCGTAGCCGATTATGATAGTAGATGCGCTTTCAGCCGGGATTCATGTAAATTTCAGCAAGATTTTCGGCCGAATATTTCGCGTGGCGTGCATCACGCGCTGCCAACGCGAGAAAATCCGCTCGTCGCTGCCGGATAATTCGCTGATGGCTAATGGCCATCCAACCGGAGCTGTGCACGTGCAACGCGAATTTAATTCGGTGTACCTGAATATTGACGCGTTCAACGAGAAAGACGCTCGCACTGGCGGCGGGCCGCGTCTGAAAGGTTCGACGATCGAAAGAGATTCTGTTCCTTCTTAACTGACCAGTCATTATGTCATTATTCCACTCGCGGAAAGTAGATGATTGCTAGGAAGGCCTCTCGCTGGCTCTTGCTAGCGAGAACTGGTGTCCAGTTAGAATCAATCCAGGTGGATCATCGATTGAAGCTTGCCGACCGAGCCCCGAGAATGTAGATTTACACGTTCGGAAAGTTATTTTATAGACTGGTTTATGCGAGTGTCTGCGGAGTTTATACTTATACCGAATGGAGTGACGCGCTCGTGATATGCCGAGAGAGGAGCGAATGGAAAGGAGTGGGTCATTTTGAATCTTCTAGTGGACTCGTCGATGTGGTTGCGTCGCGCGCTCTGGTAGACATTATTATTGTTTTTAAATAACGTGTTATTAGTTTATTCTCGATTCGTTCGATCGTTTGATGCCAGGAAGATTGGAAGCAGTTTTTTGAAGAACTTATCTTCCTCTAAAACTGTCAGGAAACATTTCGTTGAACAATTGAAATTTTTATAGATAGGGTGGGTATTAACATAGGGTGGGTGACAGTATATTTGTAAAGGATTTAGTTGTCGTCTATTCTTCTACCACAGGTGCTCTCGACCGAGATAGTGTTTACAAACGTTAATTGTTACGAACTATGTAGTAAACGGAATTTTTCCATCATTGTCAATGTTTGTAAACAGTATCTTGGACCGAGGCAACTATGGTGGAAGAATAGACAACTAAATCCTTTACAATGATGAACAAACTTTAAAGTCGATTTTCTCGAAAACGGAGCATCGGATAAAAAAATGTTACACTAAATTTTTTATTTTTTTTAGTTGCATTCATCCCCTGCTCGGTTATACTACTTATTCCAATCCACCCTGTATATAGATCGTACAAATTGTTCTGTGCCAATACTTTAATGTAGCACTGTACTTCGAATAACATAGTAGCGGATAGACCACACTTGGTAGTTTGGTAAACTTTAGAAAACAATTAAATAAAAATGATAAAGTAAGTAGCGAGATATCAGCAAATAATATTTTGTTTGCATTTATTACATTGAAATAATTTATATTGGTCTCATTATACGAAAATTGCTCGAATCGGAATCTTGGCACTTGATACGATCGTATCAGAATTAGGAGTATAATCATTATAAAAATGAACACATAAATGGTTACGTTCCAGTCGAAAATTGTTCTCATATTTTTCTACAGCCATTTGTACGAAACTACATTTCGTATTTTTTCTCAAAACACCAACGGTTATAAAATTTCACGATAACAAATGTTCCATCAAAGATAATAGTACAAAAGGTACTCCGTTGAAATATATTTACTAGATTTTCTCTAACGTGCAGCGAAATCCTTGACCACTCCTTTCCCTTGACATTTTTACCGATCTACCGTACATTTCCCCGTGTAAATTACACGGAGGAAGTCGTGTGCCAGTCTCACCATCTAAACAAAGTTGCCATATGTTACAGGAGCAGTTAGATAATATACGAGCGTTGCGAATATTTACTAGAGCGAGAGAAAGTATTATTTCAAATAGTAAAGGGTATATTCTTCAGGTTTATAGCACTCATAAAAAAAGTAGTTGAATAATGGATTTTATGCTGAGCAATGTACAATTTACATAGTCAAAGTAAGAATACTTCGTTTGTCAATATTGCCTTTCGTAAATAGAATAGTAAATAAATTAACTAAATAGAATAATGAATTAATTTTCCAATAATTTTTTCTTGCATTGAACAACTTTGATAATCCTGTTGATTGACATAACGACTTCGAACTTGACAGATTCATAAAACAACTTTCATCCAGAAGGATTTCATCCTTTCACTATTCAAAAAGCGTTTAAGAGAACACTGACTTTCTTGGTCGTCCGTTATAGACTGCGAATATATGCATTTATGGTATTCGAAGAACCTGCAAATTAACAAAAATAATTGCGTTATTATTCTATGTTCACAAAGAAACTTCTGGCTGATGCAAGCAAATTTTCCTTCCTCTGAATCTTTATAACACGATGCACATGACAATTTGTACGAGGATCAGTAGTCATAAATCTATGCGAATTTTTGACGAAAAAGATCGAAAGTATACAAATCCGAAACAAATGTTTTTAATTGTCACATATCTGATCTCATGTTGCATTTTAAATGTTTTTCTGGATAAGTGAAGCACGAGACTTTGAACACATTAGAAGAATGCAAGGCTATTGTTACATTATCTTCAAGCTGTTACGATTATTAAAAGAGGAAAAGACACTGTCAATTTACTTACGTTTCTTATAATAAACTCAGATAATTTTTAGTTCGTATAAAGATCCGCTTTTTACTAATCGTTCCGACTTCTACTCCTTTGCAGGGAGTATTGACGAAAATCACAGCATTTATCGACGCAAAGTCACGAGCTAGTGTAAACGCAGCTTTACTCGCTGGTCGTAGACGAACCGTTCTCGTGGCTATTCGAACGCTACGGAAACTTCATTTTCCGATTCCGCTTGGCGCAACGAAAATCCGTTTATGACGCATCTTAGGATTAGCGAAATCCTCTTGGGCTTTGCTTCGACAGAGGCGAGTACGGTTGCTTCGATCAAAATTTTAGTGGCCGTCGCCTTTCCTGCCCATTTATTTACGAATTTCCTGCAGCGCATGTTACTTTCCGCGGTCGAACTTCAGTTCGTACCGACTTGGCTGATTTTGCGCTGAATATGCGATGAGCAGCGAGCCTTCCTAAAAGGAAACTCGGCCGATGAATGTTTAACGCTCGTTTATTAATCTTCTTAAACCCTCGAGCGCGATTTATCGCTGCTTTATTTAAAGCAGTTCCCACGATGTTCTTTTTCCATGTTTCACAAATTTATAGGGATACCCCGCTTGAAACTTTAATCACGCGCTCCCTGCGAAAGAATTGCTCCGTGAACGGAAGGCTAAAGATTCTGCAAATAATTAACCCTTTCTGTGCTCTACGGAACGAGGCAATATTGTATCAAAAGAACGTCCACTCTCCTCGACGATTTATTTCGTAGAGAAACGCGTTCCCATTTTAGTTAAGTAAACATTTTATTGAAAAATAATTAGACGAGCTCGATCGTCGAAATATTCGCTATTATTATTCGACATTTACTCCTTTTCGTTTATCAATTTAATCGTCGAAAATACATTAGCATTCTAAAATTCTTTGGACGTTTCCGCGTACTTAATTTTGTGATAAATGTGCAAAGTATATCGATTTATAAACAATCTTGAAGCATTACGGAAGCATAAATGATAGTAAATATTTAATAAATATCCAAATATAATATAATACACTGATATCAGAAGTATACACAGAAATATGCAACAGTCAGTACTTTCCAATATATTAAAGTTAATTTCTATTCGATGAATATGCCATTGCAATTCATGCAGAAAATTTTTATTTCGCATAAGATTCAAAATCTAGAATCATAGCAGATACAGAATTTCCATAGAATGCGGGCAAAAACTCTTCATTTTCTTAATAATATATTTTTATATCATGCGAAGGCATGAAACACTGCAAACATTTCAACAGCGGTCGAACAATAAATGTCTTCAATACCGCATATATTCTTTTATTGGTCATCATCCACGTCAAAAAACTGAGAAGTTCATTCAAGCGATGTTTTCACCCTGTATATATTTCTAGAAGTAACACATAAAGCTCATCATGATTCTTCTACAACAAATTCTTCTACATTCTTCTTCGCATTTAACTACTTGCCCGCGTGAGCTGCGATTTTCAGCCCAGGGTAAACACCGATCGGCGGACTCTAGTCTCCACCCCCAGGGCAACGATGTCCCTTCCTAATTCCTCGTGGGACTCCCCACCAGTGAAGTTATTTGGCTGAAGACGGTGACAGAAATCGACTGTAGGTCACCTTGAAATTGAGTGAAATAGAATCCGCATCGGACGATCTGGAAATAATGACAACGCGTGCGAGTGAGAGAGGAAGGTGGTATGAAAACGTATTATGAACGTGATATGAAAACGTGTTCGCTCTTTTTTTTTCTCACATCCCCACTCGCTAAGACGCTTGTCCGTAGCTTTTCTCCGTAATTTTGTCCTTGGCCCGTGGCCACTTGGTCGCCGTGAGACGTGTTCAATAGTTCAGGTCCAAGGCATTGTTTTTTATTTAAGAAGGTATACAGATATTTCTAAAATAACGAAACACAATTATGTTCGAAAATGAAATGAAATTATTAACATTTTAAAACTTCGTCGAGTGCCGCGTCGGTGACACTACCTTTTAACTTGGTTATGAAATTCATTTTTATAGTATTTTATTGAACAAACTGAATGTTACTACAATTTGCCAATGCGATAGAAACATTAATATTTTCTCTGGTAAATTTTAACTTTTTAGTTTTGCCTTCGTTAATTAAATGACGCTGATATTGTGGGAATTTTTGGGGTTGATATTCGGCACTTCGGCACTTTTCGGAGAAAACTAATATTTTTGATTTTGAAACTTCGGTAGGTTCTCGCTGAAAGGAGATACAAATTTCCTTTTAATACAAAGATTGAAAAGTTGATTTTTGGTCACAAATTACCACTTCCCGGACTACTTTGGCTTGGAGTGCTGGTGTTGTTTCAAGCTTTTTCGCTTGCTCTCGCGTCGATCCCGGTTCGCGAAACTCGATCCTTACCCGCGAACGTTGTCTAGCATTCACGGGTGGAGACCATCTCTCCGTTTCAACAATAAAATCAGCTGCGCGCAAATAGAAACGTATACCCGGGGACGATAACTAAAGCGGCGGCGGGGAGTGGAGCGGTGTAGGTGGCTGGTGCTCTCACTCGGTGTCGGGACACATTGCCAAAAGCAGAGACAGTCCCGGTTATGGCGGTCGTAAAGTCTAAATTACAGGTGCATAGCGCGGAAGCCTGGCTATTTTGCATCCGACGAGCCGTTATTCTCTCGCTTCGTCGTTGTAATCTTCATACGAGCTTGCGCGGAAAAACGGCTGCTCGCTTTTAGAGCAGCGTTCCTTCTAGTCGCCTCGAATTAGTCCCATGGAACTGTGCATAATTAATAGACATGAACGAGGCTCTTAGAGCGAATTAAACGATCCGGTCCGAACTGGCGGGGGTGTGCGTTTGTTTGCCCGTTGACTTCGACGCTGATCCTATAGTAAATGAAATATTCTTAAAACGGACGTCCCTCTCTCGGTTGATAGACCCCACTTCGCAGGCTTTCGTCGGATTGACAATTAATCCTATTACCTTCGGTGCGAGGCTCCGTTTTAAGTCAGGTTTCCGATGGTTTCGTTCAACTTTTCAGCTCCGGTGGTTAACTAAATCCTCGGTCAGTGAAATTTGACGGGAAAGTTGCTGTCCTTCTGTTTTCATTCAACTTGTTCCGTATTCCTCGACCCTTTATGGCTGTGGTAAGTTTCGCCAGTTCGTTTGCATTTATTTCACCATTTTTCAACGCTGTCGCATAACTTGATACTTTCCGCTTCGTTCAAGTCGCTCGGGCGACTTGCGTAACGCGCTGTTCAGT
Source organism: Augochlorella aurata (assembly GCA_028455555.1). Lineage (NCBI taxonomy): Eukaryota > Metazoa > Arthropoda > Insecta > Hymenoptera > Halictidae > Augochlorella > Augochlorella aurata. The sequence continues at coordinate 3,003,001 of CM052148.1, forward strand.
AGTGAAGGAAAGAAATTCATTAGAATTTGCAATTTTCTCTTGTCAGAAGAGAATTTTTGACTCTCAGTTGGGGGCTCGAAAGTGTTCCGAAAATAACCGTAATATAAAAGTTCTAGTGGAAACTGTTACGAAGGACTCTTACTCTGAATAACTGTTATGAAGAACCTAAAAATCGAACTACATCGGTTTAGTAGGTTCATCCAAATAGGTTCTATAACCGTTATTTTTTAGGTTCGGGACCTGCTCTCAGTGTACTGGGAATGTATTATCATTTTTAATGATACAAACCTTTCATAGATTTTCTTTCTCGCTGGACACTATAATAATCGAGTTTCTCGATTTATTCCAATTCAAACTATAGGAATATTTTTTCTAGAATAAAAAATACTTTGAGATTACGTTCCTTCATTTTTTGGTAAGTCCTCGCTTTCATCGCCCGCGCGAGTCGTTTTAGCCGGATTTTCTCGCGATCTCTTTGCCGCGAAACCAATACAATCAAATAAAAATGAATATCACAGTATTCTTCATACCTCAGCGAATGGACGTGCAAAAGTTTGTATTAGTCGTTTTTCCCCGTTTCAAGTGAAAAAATTGATGAAGATAGAATTTGCAAGGCCATTTTTCGATGGTATAAAATCGATAACTTATCAGTCGCTTGTATTGAATTAAATGAAAAGTATTGCAGCTATTTTTGTGGTATCGGAAGGTAAAAAGTGGTAAATAATTTCGCCAGCATAACTGCGGATCTCTATAGGAATTGTTAGTTATTTTATTAAAATGTGAGTGAAAGAAAAATCTAATTCGTTAACTGGAAGATTTTTTAAACATCCCTTTAGTTTCTGTCTGCACATAAGATTATGTTTTATTAAAAGATAAATATATATTATTAATATATTATTAATTTAGTTCACGGGACTGAACTACGTAGTTGAATTTACGATGATCACTAGTCTGCGGATTTTATGAATTTATGAACAAAATTGATCATGTGCAATTTAAAATGCTACGGACATTGAAGAAAATTGAGAACGCTGACGTATTATTGTCGGGCAATTAAAATGATTGAAGAAACGACTAATTTTCTATTTGATTCTATCTGATTATCACTTTTCGATATTAGAAATTGGCGAATATAAACGTTGCACACTCTTCAGCAGCATCCGGTATTTAAGGAATGAAATCCACTCACTAGCATAATTCAATCACGTGCGCATATTTTTATTCGTAGCTTTAACCCTTTCGGTACGGACACCGACTATAGTCGGCGGCCGCGCGACGTGCTGTGTGTACGGACACCGACTTTAGTCGGCGGAGCCTACAACACCGAAGACTACCGATGCGCGATGTGCACACTGCGCGGCGCGGTACCCCGTTCAGTGGCGCTACTCCCGCGGAAGGGACTGCCGTACCGAAAGGGTTAAATCTCCAGTGGAATTTAGCCAGTTGTTTGATATTTGTTCTGTCTAATGCAATGCCCGTGGTAAAGGAAACAGCAGCAACATAATTATGGTCGTGACTCAGTTTTTAAGGTTCGTTATTTTGTATCCGGTTGAGGGTTGGTTACGCGTTATTACGTGGCCGATGATTTTACCAGCCGACGTTTATTATTCGATATTAAAGTGCAGACCCACGGTTACTTGTATATTTTAGTCTCGTATAAAACATAAAGTGTCTATACTTTATCGCAACATGGTTGCACAGTTTACGAGTAACCGCTATTGCATGCAAGAAAAATGGAATATTATTCTAGCAGCTTATGGTAACGGAAGATCAAATACAGGTAGCAAATAAGATCTACCTTGTTGTGCCGAGTGTCGTAAAAAGTTCGGTAAATATTTCTGTGATTTTCGAGGAAAAACAATGAAACGATTGGATGTTTAAAAAGTGAACTACTAGAGCTACACATTCGATGATGAAAACAATGAACAATTATTTCTTCTCGTTAGCTATCTCGTTATTCACTAGTAGCATTCTACTATTCTTTAGATTTTCTTGGATGTTTATACTCATAGTTTGAAATCGAATAATATACTAATACTTCACACCTACCGTATGATCATTCTCGGCAAAAACAAGTGGATGAAAATGATGAAAATTCGATAAAACCTGCAGTTTTTCAAGTTGTAACACGCTTTAAAATAAAAAGTATTGTATTATAGCGACGTAGCGTTCTCTCGACGTTTAAAGACCGACCCCGTTGACAAAAACAATTTGCGCGAGCTGTGCACTAGTTGGAGCGTTGCATCGATGTTTTGTCAACGTTATCCGTAGCGATTCGACACGGACGACCGCGAAACGTAATAACGAGACCGCGGGCGAACCAGTGTCCCTCTGCGGCCGGCTTTACCTTCCGCCATTGTCCGCTCATTGCTGCTCATCTGCTCTTTATAGGACAACCATTCGAGGTGTTGGCTTAAGGGGTGAAAATCTAGTGATGATCCGAATAAAATTTACAACTGAAAACGGAAAACTTAATAAATTGTTTAAAATTACGATCAGTTTTATTATCTTTTGAATCATAGAGACGAGTGAGTTATTATCACACTGGCGTAGGTTATTAGAAACAAATAGTATTATTATATGCCAAAATATCATGCATTATTACTTATCAAACTAATGGCTGGGAATAATTTAGGGGTAAGTTAATGTATAGTAACTTCATAATTGATTTGACTTGTCTGTTTAACATTTCCATATGTATGTATATATTTTATGATATAAGTTAAAATTGTCGAAAATATGACTTACATTGTGTTAAATGTGATTACTATGTTTCTAACTCACTTGTATGTACGTTTTGCATACAAATACACAATGATATCTATATTTAGCTGACGTTCTGACCTTTTGAAAAATTCATTTTCATTTCATATTGCACTTGACTGGAAGCACTATACACATCACCTTTAGTCAGGAATCAGAAAATACATAAGTATCGGAACTAAGTAGACAAAAAATGTCTCATTACATCTAATTAGGTGAACCAGAAAAGTACTGCTTATTTGTGAAGCGAAAGAAAATAATAAATTCGTCATACATTTTAGAATATTTATTGTACAATACCATTTCCGTCGTTACTTATATACAGTGACTCCCAAAAGTATTCGGACACTAGTATAAGATTGACTTCTACATCGTATATTTAAATGAATATACACTGAAAGGAAAAAATCCTTTAGAGTATATAAATGCCAAAATGCAAGAAACTTTCGATACATAATTGAAAAAATATAAGAACATCGAACTTTTACGCCACATAACTATTCGGACAATTTATAAAGTTAAGCTCAAAAATTATAAAAATAAATTTCTTCTAAATATATATTACTAGTTTTACACCTCTTTTGTTTAACAGTATATTTCAAGAAGTTTTAGATTTTATTATTTATTTACGATCAATGTCATTTTATGTCTCTATTATGACCGAATTCACTTTATGGAGATGAACAGTCACGTGTAAGATACTTGTAAATATAATTTGTTATCTTAATCTGTTAATGCATCTGAAGAAATTTTAACTTTCCGGTAGACTTAATATATTTTGTATCGTGTCGAAGTTCATTCTACTGGACAAAATTAATAACAAAGATCCATGACGAACTGATAATTTTGTAAATAAAAAATTGCCGCAAAATCAAATGCATGGCATTTTTATCTCATTTGTATTCTAAATATCCTGCCGAGATTCAAGCATAGCGATTCACATCGGCATAAAAATGAACTGTGAAAGGGCTTGTATCAAATCACCAACAATCATTTCACCGACAATGTTGTCGTCAGTATTAAATAACCGACATGGTGAAATCACTGAAAATGTTTTCATCGACACTCGTTTCACAAACATAAAGTCAATGTCGGTGAAACGAGTGTCGATGAAAACATTATCGGTGATTACACTATGTCAGTGAAACAATATCGTCGGCGGCGAAATCAATGTCGGTCAAATGGTGTAGGTTATGGCATTGTTGACAAAATGATTGTCGGCGATTTGATACAAACCCCTTTGAAAACTAGTCAAAAATTACTGCCACGCAACATGCTAACCCTTTGTACTCGAGGCAATTTTAACTCGTAATATAAAACAGCTTCTCCGACCTACAGTATTTCCGTTTCAAATAACCCACTGCATTTTGTAAACGCGACATTGAATTTTATACATACATATTCTTAATACTTCGACGGACACCAAAACTGGTGACCCCGACGTGATTGAAAACAACGTGATACATCATATTCATACCACCAATATTCAACATCACCAGCAGTATTGTAACGTTATCACAACAAATTATTTATCCAGAGGTAGTTTCGCTTCTGACTGCACTTATTTCTAGGGAAAGCATTCTGGTAACCAAGCCGCTACCAGGATCCGTTAAAACAAGCGAGCACCCTTCGCGAACAATGGTGTTGCTCCGTATCGCGTCCTTTGGAGGGCGACATAAGGGTCAGCAATTAGCATCACCTATCCGTGAGAGCAGTCGTCGCCTTTTCCAGCGCCTTGTCTGAAGCGTCCATGAATGAAGGATCATCGCGGCTCGAGGGACGAAGATAAAACCGGAATGGGCATCATTGAATCGTTCGCCGTCGAAAGATGACGTCCAAAGCGGGGGGTTTGCACGAAGGCAATTTCATCGGTGCTACAGCGTTCGTCGATTGTCGTCCTTGTTGCTCGTTCAGAGGCGAGCCACGCGTGCTCCGGCGTAATTGAGGATCGAGTAGCTCGCAGAGCGAAGAGAGGGTTCACGGAGGAGGGTATTTTTCGAGGGACAAAAACAGCGGCGGGATGCGAGGGGCCGCGTCATCTCCGCGGGATAAATGTAATTAAAAGTTCCGTTACGACTCGCTGCTGCGCGACGACGACGACGACGTTGACGCGAACGGGTAGTGACGAGCATTCAGCTCGTTCACCGTTGCCTTTCTTTCGCTCGATTTTCTTTTCTGCGCCCACGGTCCTCGGCTAGGCTCGTCTTCTTCTTCGTTACGCATGTAACCGACGAATCTGAGGTTCGCTGTCGGCTCCGTCAGGCTTATATGGAAATTATCTAGTTCCGCGCGAGAAATGCAATTGAAAGTTTTATTAGCGAGCGGTTTTTGCAACCGTACGTGCGGCGGTCGTTTGCTGCGCCTGCGTTTTGGTCGTTTTGGTCGTTTTTGTCTGGTTTTCCGAACAGCAGCTCCTCTCTTCGTCTCTCTCTCCACGTGTAGCTGCTGGGCCCCGTGAACGTGTTTGTGCCTCCTGTAATCACTCCGTAGATAACTGCTTGCAACGGTTCTGTTCGATTCTGCGTTAAAAAGTTCCGTAACCGGAATAAAAAACCGTATTGCCGCGCGAAACTTTTATTCGTTCATCAATCTGCGGACGTGGAAACCCTTCGATACATTCACTTGAACAAATGCACTGTTCGTGTAAATATTCATCTCTTCCGGCGTGCAGAACGCGCGATCTCGTGTTTCATCGCTCGAGAATCTACTTAAGGCTTTTCGTTTCTTGTTTTGCGTTTTGTTGGCTCGTTTGCTCGCCGGTCTCTTTTCATTTTTTTCTTCACACCCCGTACAATGCCGTTTAATTCCAGCTCTCGCGAATTGACCTGTAAAAATGTGGAATTGCGCCAAAAGCTGCAATCTGGCTCTGCATAAATATGCATCAACTACATATTACGGAACAACGCACGAACCACGCCTTCAACTTGTTCGTCTGGAAGACGAGTCAACTCGTCGTTAATATTCAACGATCCCTTCTAATCACTTTCCATTCCTGCTTCGTTTTTGATTTATTCGATCGTAGATTTCTCAATTGCATTTGTTCGAGGTAGATCGATCAGTTTTATCGATGTTTCCTTACGGATTGCGCGATCTATTAATTTCTGGTAAAAATTAATAGATGAAATTCCAGGCAATGAGAACATTGGAAGAGTTTATGGGCATTCCTATGCTCGTCTCCATTTATTTAAGACATCAAAAGATGAGATAAATTTTTATTCAGAATTTGTTTATGTTGCATACAAAACCGCAATCTAATTCTAAACATATCTGTTCAATTAGAAGTTCGCACAATTCAAAAGGAAACATCGATAGCAGTTGTCAATCTAATTATCAAATATCCGTAAGTCTAATTATTAGATTACAGATCTTTGTCTACGATAAAATTTCCTTGTGCGAATTATGAAAAGCGCGAGTACTCGACTTTTCGACATTGCTTTAAGGTTGCCTCTTTGACTTCATAATCCCAAATAATTACCGGTCATATATACGGTGTCATCAGGCCAAAATTATACTCATTAGAAATTTGGGGTATTTTGTTAAAATACGTGCACCGGTTCTTTAGGAAATGCTCACTGGCAATAACTTTTCGCCTATAAAAATCTTGCAGCACCCCGAACTTCGAACTTGGAGACATGTATTACACGATGCTCCATGCTTGCTGTACCGTAATATATGATTGACTGACGCGATCGAGTTGGAACTTACTAAACTTCAACAGTAATATCGGTTCTATTATATATAGCCATCGACCGACAGAGATATATCTCTTTCGAGACCGAAGTTAAAGGGTGAATATAATTCACTTATCCACTGATCCACGTACAGTTACTCTCACTAATACTCGGACACAATACTCTTTCTACATTTTCTGCTTTCTATGATATAATAAACGTGATTCTTACCCTTATACCCTGACCTTATATTATAGTCTATAATATATTATACTATATTCTATAATATATTATACTATATTCTATAACATATTATACTATATTCTATAATATATTATACTATATTCTATAATATATTATACTATATTCTCTATTAATATTATTAATATTATTAATAATAATATTAATAATATTAATACTATAAATAATATTAATATTATTAATAATATTAATACTATAAATAATATTAATACTATTAATAATAACGAATATTAACAATAACTGTATATCCTTGTACACCGTTCGTATTAGCCAGCAACCGGTTCGATCAAAAACATTCCCTCCCGACCGAAAAAAGCAGGAAAATAAAAAGAAACATAGAGGAAAAAGGTGTCACATTCCGGAGAAGTTCGCATCGCCCCGTCACTTAATCGCGGAAACGCTGACTGTCTTCTGAAAAACCGACTTCGGTGCTGTCCCAACGTCTAGCAGCGGGGCCGGAGCGGGATCCTTTCCCCGGTGGCCCCGTTTGTTCGGACATTTTCTTGAACTGGTCGTGCCGAGACAGCGCTCGCCGAGACATTATTCAAATAGGAACAGACGCAATTTTTGCGGGTCTCGGTACCAGACGATACTCATTTTTAATAACCGGTGTGCACACCAGGGTTCTACCTATCGCGTCCCGCAGCTCTCTCGGCGGATACCTCGGCGAGCACGGGCGACGAGGAAGAGGGCGCTCCCTCGCGTGTGCACCTGTATCGCGCACATCCGTCTGCTCGTTTCAGGCGCATACGAACGACCGTTTACATAGAAGCGCGCGGCCCCACGCTCGCTGTCTCGATCCCATGAAACTTAAATTTCCTTCGAAACGGCCACGGAGTTACGCTCTCGCGAGTGACGCTTCTGAAATTCCTAAGGTCTCTCTCTCTCTCTCTCTCTCTCACACACACACACTCTCTCTTCCTCGTTCATTTCTCTGTCTCAGTTTCACGCGTTCACACAGATACAGTATGAACCGTCTCCCCGTCTGTTTCAGCCTCGGCGGAACGTCTTTCCTCTCTGTCCCTCTATCGCGTTCCATCAGTCTCGTTCCTCCTACCAGCAACGTTTCACCCTTTCTCCCTTCTGGTATTGCTTGGTTCACGTGAAACTGCCGGAATTACCGGCTCCCCGGCATAAACTCGCGTGCATATATCGAGTGACGTAAAACTCTCCGGCTGCCCGAGAAAGAGGGGCTCGAACGGGCGATGACGAGAGAAAGGGAGCGAGATACGTGCGGCGCGGCGGGTGTTGGAGGACGAAATGCAGTGGAACAGATAAAGGCGGCGATAAAGAAGGATGCAGGAAGGAAGCGAGAAGGATGGCGAAGTTCTGAATTTGGCGTTTAAATCCCCGGTATCTCGTCCTTCTCCGCTCGCCCCGCTCGCCCGCTTTTCGAGCCCCTCGCGCCACCCCCGCTTTCGACCCTCTCGTTTCGCGCGGCGTCTGCGTCTTCGTTGCACTCGTTTCGAACCTCCGCACGCACACCCTTCCAACCCCCAGCGGCGCCGCGAAATGGCGGCTGTTCATTCTCGCCCGCGGGAGAGATAGCTCTCTGTGCTGTGCAAGCAAACAGAGAAACATGAAGGACGAGAATGGCATGGTTCCGGGCGGGGGCAGGACCGAGCGCAGAAAACCGGCACAGAGAATCGGCCGAAGGTGCGCGTTACTGATATTTCGGAATCGATAACCGATGACGCCTCCGGTGTTGTTTGCCGCAGTGCGCGTTTGAAACCGCGACCGGACGCAAAGAATTTCGGCTATCTTCCGTTACGGGTCTCCCGGCCGAGAGAACTCTTCCATCCACCGAGAATCATGTTAGGCTCCTATTGGAACTACTTAATGGCCGCAGCGCGGCGCTAGCGAAACCTCCGAACCTACAGTAGCGATTATCAATTTAAAACGATGGTTTCTCATTTCTGCTGTACGCATATTGTGCAACTATTTATTTAGTTTTAGTTTATTTTAGTTTATCTTTCTCCATTCCAAACACAGGGTCGTGAAATTTAAGCAAGACACGGTTGGTTTTCTGTGGCTGATGTCCTGACTTCTGCGAGAGTTTACGATCGTCTGTCTAACGAGAACCAGTTGACGGATTGTTTTTTCTCTAGATTAGTATAGGAGTATCAAAATTAGGGTATAGCGCGGCCTTTGGTTGGTTTCTGTGTTTTAAGTCTTAACCTTTGAACGGCGGATCTTTCTGACGTATATAACTGTGTATTCTTGAGATAATTTATCATTTTATCTATGAATACTTTTCAAGGTATTCTTTGTAAGGTGTAAATTTGAAATTAGTTGCCAGAAACTCGGCATTCAAATGTTAATTTTTACATCCTGGGTCTGAACGACCCTGACTCCGCCGTTCGAGTGTTAAGTGATGACACTTGCTTTTTTCACAGATGACACTTTGAGATATTATGGCAACTAAGAAGAGGTGTAGCACATTAAATGTCTAAATAATGTGTTTTCAAATGCTTTCAAATTTGGTAGCATAAGAAAATTTTGAAAATGTCACTTCTTTTTCCCTTATACTTAACAAGTTGAAACTAATGCAATTGAAATATTACGATTGTTCTACACGTGGCTAAAACCAATTCGTGATAGTTTGTTCTCTAGAGTTGATGTTGCATAGTTTTTAATTTGATGACGTTTCGATTTCGATTATGTTATTAGCATTATCTATAATATTATAATGCAGAGGTTTAAGCGTCACAAATGCCGATATATCATTCGTCTTTACTATCCATATTGGCAAACAGTTCAATTAGCTGACGTTATGCGTCATTTGTCGAATGAAAATTATATTGTAATTTTCATGATTTAATATTTCAATATTGCGTGTTACAGATAAAGGTTTGCAGTTAGTTTATACATGATTTGTTGTCGAGCATGGAGTAATGCGATTATTGCACTGCAGGCAATTTTCAATCGTGGAATTTTGAAAACGTTTCGCCTAAAATAATTTATATGTCTGCGGATCGTTCTGCCGGTATAACTTGATCAATTATATATCTGACTTATTTACGATTATGATTTTTTCGTGGCATCGCTCGCAGCTAGAACGAATTCGGCTGCTGCTGAATTAATTCCCGTTTGCAATGACGAAGACTGCAGCGAAACGTGTGATTTATATTTAATATTTTTAATATTGTACGATTTATAATGGGAATAATATTTCTTTAATCTTCGAGATTTAGCAACTAAACGAAGATGGAATAGTATTCGAGTAAGAATCTATTTCTTTAATTAATCCTTAATAATTTTGTAACTGCGAAAGATCTTCGAGAAAGAGTGCAATTAAAATTTCAGTAGAAATTAAGTAAAACAATAAATACTAGAAAAAAGTTCTACTTTAATTTCAATTCTCGACATTTGATCAGGAGATTATGAGAATTTGTATAAAAATCTGCGAAGCATCAGAGAATTTCAGTAAACCATTTTCGTTAGCTCCGCCTTCTTTATTCAATTTCGCCTTCTGAGGAATGATTTATTCACCTTTTCAGGAACGATCTTACTGAATTATTAATGACTAAGTTCTGCGAATTTTTTACTTCAATATATTAATAAAAATAGCACTGTTATTATTTTATTCAATTTTCGTTCAGTCGAAATATGTGGTGTTTTTCTATTTCTTTGGAAATAGTTGGCTGCCACGCCAGAAAAGTAAAGGTTCCATGGAGGCGAATTATTTATCTACGAAATTTTTTATTTCCTCGAGTGTTTCGAAGTGTTGCACTATCGGACCATGTTAAATCGAACGAAGTGGGTGGTAACCTGAGAGAGCCATATCTGAAAAATAGAAATGTTGAAGAAGAATTTCTTGTTGCTACAATATGTTTTTAACCTAATTGGAACATAACATTCACGCTATTAGCAATTTACAATCGTTTTAAATTAAATGAAGAAAGGTTAATGGAGCTGGTTACTGTGAGGTGACAATTACTATGCTTCTCGCGTTTGTTTTCGAGCCTAATTAACTGTGTATTTATCAAACGAGGCATTTCCAATTTTTTAATTCTTTTACTTCGTTTATTTTTTCATAAAAATATTTAATGTGTCTTATTCGATAAAAACAAACTTAATTATGTCTGAAAACAAGTCAAAAGCACAAAAATTTGTCACTCCACAGTAACCGCCTCCATTACCCTACATTTATAGTAATAAAGTTATATTTAACAATCTGTATTCATCTTAATTGCGAAAGAAATTAATACCTTGCTTTTCTTCTATTCAGTAATTACTGTGCTCTACTTATCGAGTTGCTGTAATAATATAACGTTACAAATTAAATTGTAACGTCCTGTATAGTTAATATTTACTTTTAGATTCAACTGTATCCTCAAACAAATATCCAATTTAAACTATGAATAGTTTTATAATTATTATAAAATATTCAATTTTATGGGTGATCATAGAAGTAGGTCTACAAGAAACTTTATAAATCTTAATGTCAAAGACAAACGAGTTTAGCCAACACTGACGCAAAGAAAAGAAAATGCGAATTTAATTCGAACAATGAAACAGCAGCAGCGAACATATGTTATCATTAACACTAAACCCACCATGCCAATCTAAATGACCGGCCTCACATGTTATATTCTTAAATTGTTGAACTTATGAAGATACATTCCTTATTCAACTTTTTATTTACTAAAATTATTCTGGAAGTAATGCAATTTTTAAGTTATCCTATTGTTTTGCAACAGTTGCAGTCAATTCGGAACTTGTTGGTGATGAAATTTCTGTCTTTAAAATCCGATTTTACAATTTATTACTAGTCTTCCTATATTAACACTTTAAATCGACTTTTTCCCCCGATCGGTAGCCTGTGAATCAGTTGTCATGGTAACCAATAATTTGCTGTCTATTATTGAGGTATTATTATATAATTTTTAAAGTATTAAATACCTTTAGCGATGAATAAAAGAAAAAAAATAGATAAAATAAATATTGTTTAATGCTAATGTTATGAAAATATAAAAATGTTTACGGCTGAATGACCGGTCGGTAAATTGTTAATATCCATTTTATCTATACGATGAGAATTTTGTAGTTCTATTACATTTCTTGTAAACCCTGTTCTCTATGACAACTGAACAGATACCTTCAATGCTGACAATGAGTACTAATGGGTTTTTGCCCGTATAATGAAGAAATAAATAAAATAAATAAATTTGTAATTTTTATAATTATACGCAGTCTAATTATAACAGAAATGGGGGAATAAATTCGGTCTTATCATTTCTATAACAATACAGGTTAGTCACTTTCAGAGCTCGGTTGGTCTAGTGCTAAAACGAGCATTCGGTGGCATAAGTCGATCCACCAACGACTCAATAGAATCACTGGAATACTTCTCGCAGAGAGAGAGAGAGAGAGAGAGAGAGAGAGAGAGAGAGAGAGAGAGAGGGAGGGAGGGAGAAAGAGACCCTTCGATCGGTGGATCCAGATCGGAACACTGTGGACTCGTCTAATCGCGGAAGGGGATGACGTCGAGCGAGAAACTGGCTCGATCCGATTACTTCCCGGCAATTACCGGCTAGAGAGGCGAGCGCGAATTTATTTTCGGCCGGAGATCTCGAATCGTCGCGCGGAGTCTGAAGAAAGGCAGGGAAAAAACTGTGAAGAAGAAGAAATGCTTCGGAGAGAGCAGCGCTCTCGTCGCTTTAACGAGAGAGGAGAGAGAGCCCACGTCAGTTTTCCGGCCTACGTAATTGAAATCCAAACACTCTTGTCGCGCGCGCGCTCTCTTTTTTCTCTGTTCACCCTCTCTTTCTCCGCGCTCACACCCTCCCGCGTGCTTGCGAGGTTTCCAACCCTCCTCGCGGGAGAGACCCGGGAACTTCCCTCGGTTTTACGCGGGGCGCGCGTAATTTTCAATCGATCCCAAGGGTGCTCACAATTCCTCGAGGAGTCGAGACGAGGTCAACGGCTCTCGAAATTGTACAAAGCGCTATTACACGTCTAGCGGCGACGGGAGCCTCTGGCTGCGGGCGAAAGAGGGTGCAGGAGGGTACAGGAGGGTTCGGGAGGGTACAGGAGGGTGCAGGAGGGTTCCAGGCGAGGCGCGATGCTTTTTGCAAAGGGCCAGAGTGCTTGCAAGTTGGCAGCGAAGGATTGCATAGCAGAATCCCAGCGTCAACAGCCACCGCGAAGTCACCCGGCAGCGAGGCGCGTTCCCATAGAAATAAACCCTATGCCGCTGTTAATGACCTGCTATTATTGTCCCGGTTTTCGCGGCGTGCTCTCGGTGCCTGGCAGTCCAATCAGCACCGGGTTTATTGGCGTTTAATTGATTACAAATGACGGTTTGATTGGCCCTCTCGTTCCCTACCGCGCCGGGACCTTCCCACCACAGACGATCGGTTTTTCCGGCCTGAGATCTGACTTACTTTGTCCACGGATTTCTCGTATCATAGCCAGGAGTTTACTTCGGCCCAGTTTCGTCGGCTTCGGTCACATTACCTTGAAATCTTCTCTCTCCCTTTTTCTATTACTCGCTTCTTTCAACAGATGCGAGTGCTGATATTAATCCTTTCGCCGGATACGGCTGCGCAAGCTATGCACAGTACAGCTTCGATAATTGCTACCCTGATAATCAGCTAGTCTCAACCGCGGCATTACGCCAACGCACGACAGGATAATTGCTTAGTTGTAAAGCAAAAAGAGGAAGCCTTTAGTACCATGAAAAATTCGGATTTTAGTCTCGGGTAGCCACGAATTTGTCGGATTTCACATGTCACGCTCGAAACGCAGATTGGATATCTTATGTGGTAGGTATTTAGGTTGACTTTGATCGATTCAAGGGTTGTAATAAATGTTCTAATTTATTTCTCCTTCGTTCTTTGCTAATTTTTCTCTTTTCTATACATATGTTCTGCCCTCTGGAACTTTAAATAAGAAATCGGGTATCGTTGCAACCTCTGTCTTACTCATAGTGTATGTAACAATCGAAGTTTTATGATATTTGAATTTTTAATTGTTATATGTTATGCATGTTAAATGTATAAAAAACGATAAACCAAAATGTCTCGGTTATTCTCATATTTATGTACATTACCTTGATTCTTGCTGGTCGTAATAACAAGTAACATGTAATTTTAATGGTTCTGTTATACTATTCATTAAAAATTAAAAATCATAATTTCTTATAACTTTTAATTCTTCTTGTAACCTTTATGTAAAACTTCGTAAAAATTGTATCATCAAATTCGCTTTGTTAAAAACTGAATTATATGATAGAAGAGCAAATGCGTTCCAAGTTTCCTGTCTGGAACATAAATGTTAAACAAATTCTGTACGGCAGTGATCGCGAAATGCGAGTGGAAACGTTGCCCGTCATTCTGATAAGAAGCTTTAATTTAAAATGTTAATTCGTTATAATTGGAAACAATGAGAGCCAATGGTAGAGATCATGGTGGAATATTATCGGAATATTTTTCGACGTCCGCTTCGGAATCGTCCGGGTGCAACGGACATAATATCGCCAAAAAGAACACCGCAACCAAATATAATATAAAATCACTCGAATAATTGATTCCGATTTAATACGTTGCATTAACGGAATTGTAAATTTCAGCTTTGTGAGAGCTGCTCGACGAGAAAGAGGCCGGCGAACAGAGATACAGAGAGAACGAGAGGGGAACAGGGAACACCAAAGGGTTAAATCGTAATTAGCGAATCGCAAAACTGGACACAGATAAACGAATAGAATTCTAACGATGCGCAATCCCGTAAAAGCTGCCCTCTCGCGAACACGATTTCCCCTCGTCGTGTAAAAAAAGAAGGTTCCTGCGCTTTTTATTTAAATTGTTGCCTCGAGTGAAAGGAACCACGTTGCATGAACGTTTTTAGTTTTTTTTTTTTTTAATTTTATATCAGACACTTCCATATGACGCCTGTACTACGTTTATCTCGTGCAGCGATACAGAGAGGATCGAATGGCGCGTGAAAATTTTTAAAGAGTGTGGAACTTGAAAAATGATATAATAATAACGCGATTCAACTCCAGTTTTTTTTTACGGTGAACACGAGCAAAATGTAAGTTCATTATATCGGTGTGATACTATGAAACGGTTATAAAAATTCCTCTCTGCTGAAACTGCTTCGTAACCAACAGACATATTCGTTTCGTCCTTCCTCGTCTAAATTTATTTGACTTATAATCGTCAACGATTCTCGTTATATGTTTTAAAATTTTTCAAAAAATACAAATTGTTTTATACAAACTACACGATACATTGACGTTATATTGCAAAAAGTATACAAATGTCGCGTAAAATAGTAGTTGCAAGAAATAATCACTATTGTATCCTTATTGGTCCAGTTCTGACCAATAAATACTCCAGTATTCGAATTAAGGATTTACTAATATTTTAGCAATTTCTCGATTTTTCTCTCTCTCGGCTATTTCTATTTTTTTTTCCATGGACTTTAAACTGTTTAGAGTGTGCTCCAATTTCCACGATTATTTTACAAGAATTTTTGTACAATACATTCCTTCATAAAAATGTGATTTATTCGCGCGTTAAGAGATGAACGTTCGTATTCTTCTATACGGCGAACTGGCTGAAATAATCGACAGAAAATAATTATAGAACCTTACCTCCCGGTCAACAGACAAAACAGGAACTCGATTCTGCTATGTTCGTTAGTTTAATTAGCGAGCGTCTGAGGCATATGCGTCAGCGTTTGTTGGATGTGCGCGACGAGTTAGGCGATTAGGATTTCGATCTAATCCCACGTAAGTCCCTTTGCGATAGCAGTCGTGAGAAAGGTGGGGTTCGTGATGTCTGGAGAAGGTCACCGGCGCCGCGCAGCGAGTTAATATGTCACGGCTATAAATTCAAGAAAAACTTGCAGACAACCACGGTCGTCGGAGATTGCTCGTGAGAGCAACTTTCCGTGGAATGAAAGACATCGGCTTTATCAGATGCGGAGACAACGCCGCGAGCACGCGGCCTGGAACCCGCTTCGCCGACAAACTTAGAAAGTATCAACACTAGACAGCGAATTCCGGCGAAGTGCATAATTATTTCGATGGACGGTTGTGGATGTCGCAGAGAATGGACCGTGCCGTGCGATCAGAATTGCGCCGGTGATTTTTCTTTCCGACCGCCCCAGATTATTAACTCTCATCTCCGCTGAGATTATCTTCCGGTCTTCCGAGATTGAGATGGGAACCGGTTAAACGATTTTGCTAATTGAGATTCCCCTGAAATTGCAGCGACTTTCTGCGAATAGTTGCGTGTTTCTGTTTTTCTCAAAATAAATTGCGGAAGGATGCATTTAATGATGGTTCGCTGTCAATGTAAATGCATAATACAGTTTCGTTTCGCATTATTAACTCGTAATTGCAGCCGCGTTGCCTCAGAGATGTTTACGTTAACGTTCGGACCAACGTTATATAAAAGTTGCTTTCATTTTAACATGCCACTGTATTTTAATTCTATCGTGGTGGGAACTTTAACCTTGAAATTTCTGAAAAATATTTTTTTATGAAGTCTTTGTCACCAGTCTGACATTTAATGTTAAATAATTTCCACGTCTGTAAGTATTAAATAAACGTAACATCTTTCAATAAAGGCACGTTTTCGTGTATCAAGTGTAACGACAATTTCGTTGAACATTTATTACATGAAAGTAAACGAACAGCAAAAATAATCTCGTTCGAAACGCTTTGAGCGTTTTTACTACAAAAATGTCTTCAGTAGGGCAATTTATTCACGCATTTCTCACGAAAGAATCTCTCAAATTTGTGGAATTGTAAATTACGAAACCGGTTATTTTGATCGTGGTAAGTATAGTGATAAACAAGTAGACAATATATGTTATTCACGAATTAAGCATATATTTTACAACGATGAACATAAGGATGCTAATATTAGGGCAGAATAAGTAGAACAATTGCAACTTTCTCGGAACAATCGTTTCCCTTTGTACGTCGGATAATCCTTTCAACGAAACTTGATCTATGTTTAACAAGAAGCTAATGAATTACGATTTTCCGCCTGAGCTCCCTTGCAAACACGGTAAAGACGGTGATCATCAAATATAAATCAACATCGCTTGATAGTCGCCTTGTTTCACGCGACTCCTCGAAAGCTGAACAGCTTTCATCCTCTTGTTCGTTGAGTTGGTGTCTCGGCAACGCATGTAAACGGCGCTCTCCGCGATGCAATAAGTGTCACGTTGCTGTCTGGTACAGCACACTATTGATACGAGGTCCTTGATACTTTCAAAATATGCGAATAGTTTCTCGAAGTCCGGCAAACTTTAACCGAGAGAGGATGCGACACGGCTAGCTTGCTGTTGCCTCGAGTCGCTTGATCTTTCGAAGGCGATCACAGACACACGTCGATGACAGCGCGTATTATATTGAACTGGTTTAGAAATATATTTCAATGAACATTTAAATTTCAATTGAACCATGAAATAAGACGATTTTTATACTCGGACGGAGACAAATATACGTGGACATCGTGTATTCGGGAATAGGTTTTTTCAAAATCAAGAATCTTTTTGAGACTAATCTACTAGACAATGTTTAACATATTATAAAACTGGATTTTTTCTTAAGAACACTTGTAAATCTCTATTACTTATACCATCTTGAAAACTGTGAAATATTACTCTGTTTTTAAAAATATCCACATATTTTTATGTTTCGTATTTTATTATAATAAAAGTGTACTAGCAAGAGCGTAAATGCTATCAAATGTGAACAAGTTTAGACTCGTGCTAAATTAACTTTCGAATGATACAATCATACTGCGGATATTATCCATTTATTTAAAAATTGACTACAAAAATTTTAAACAATGAATAGAAAAGAAAATTTAAGAATACCAGGATGTCGTTATCAAACTATTAAAATCATTATACGTAGAAAGAAAGTTCTATGCTGCTCCTGTATCTTGCAAGTGATGCACAATGTTTTTGTTTTGTACAAAAATCCGCAGTCTCCATATGACAACCGTTCTAAGTACTGACAATTCTATTATATCATCGTCTGAACAGTAGACTCGTATAAAGCTATTGAAAAGATTTATACGCGTTACATGCAACTTTCACCGATCTATCCGAATCCTCAGACATCTTTCTGAGGCCTGGAACGATTTTCGCATAAACTGAAACTGGCACGCGAGCTTGTCTCACAATTCAGTAAATTGCAGGTTCGAATCGTATCGGAGCAGCGCGTTATCGGCAGCCAGTCGGTTTCGCGATAAATTGTCATCTGCTTCATCTGTTCCCGTCCGTTCCCCCGCACCGGCTGCGCTTTTCGAGCGTTTGAATAAGGAAAAAATTCCGTGGCGTGGGACGCGTGAATGGGAACGACCAGAGATAGAGCGACCCGAGCAGGGTAGAAGAGGAGTGAGGGAACACACTGTTGCTTGGCAAGCCAGCCCGCTTTCGGCCTCTACATAGCCGCGATTCGTGTAATCGCGCTCTTCACCCCATTTCTCGCTATAGAATGCAACACGCGACTCCTGCACCCGTACACGTGCTTGTTCTATGCGCTACAAGTGGCTGCGAACGCATCGTTTACCACTCGTGTACTCTGTCACTTCGGGTTTCACCCGTTGTAACCCCGTTCCGCACGCATTTTAGTATTGCTCCGTCGTTTTCCGTATTCTCGGGTCCCTCGAGGCGCCTCGCACGGATCGACTTTTTCGTGCTGCGGACAGAAATCGATATTGCTTGCTTTACAACACCTGTCAATTTCACGGATTTCGAGTTCCGAAACGGAAATAAACTATAGCGACGATTTGAGCCAGTTTGTGTCGCAAGTTGATAACTCTATTTAAAAAATATCTACGGAATCCGCAAATTGGCGAGTCTGCTAATTCTATAGTTAATCGTAATAAACGGACTTTGTTCGCGAAATTATTTTACATCATTTCGGTAGAAACCGCGGAGTCGAACGAACGTTATTAGGTGAGTGACAGTAACCTAATGTTTTCCAATGTCAGATTTTTAATTTTAGGTTTACTCATCCTTGTGGTCTTATCTTCATCGTTCGATAGGACGAATTCGTGGCGCACGATTCCTATCGAAACATAATGAAGAAACTAATTGTAAATGTTTAACGTACGATTGCGAGAATCCAATGACAATGAGTAAATTGTGTATTGATTATTTTTGGGGTGTAAGGGTACTCGACATTTCGAGTTTGGGTTAGGTCGGGTATTTTTCTCGAATTCGGGTCGGGTCTCGAAATTAAGTACCCGAAATTTTCAGGTACCCGACATCGAAGTTGCGTTAGACCTGACCCGACCCGATCACGCTGAAAATTTTCGGGTATCCGCCCACCTGTAATTATTTTATATTCACGTGGAATATTTATACGTGCACATACGATATTCCAATATTTCCGTGATCGTTTCTCTTGCAGCTCAAGCGAATAAGAGGAGATATTCAAAAATGTAGTAAAATTTTTCATAATATCGCGCCGCGAAAATAGGGAATTGTTTTTCTCATTCGTTTGTACGTGGCATTAACGTCGGAAACACTCTGGAGAGTAATCCTATCATCGTAGTCGAATCTATGAAATTTTCAGTGGATGATAATGTAGGGTTACCGGGGGATCGTTGAATTTATGATTAACGGGAATACGAAATGACAGTCGTTGGCCCTTTGATTAATATTGAATTTGCAGGATATTGTAAATAATTGCGCATAATCGATTAACAGCGCGCGCTCGAACGTACAAACGTGCTCCAAAAACACCAGCTCGACCCGTCTGTCTCGATTATGAACGCCGTTGGCAATGCTATGAGACGTTTCCATCATTGCTCCGCTTACGTGTTTCGGGAAAGCTTAACCCGTAGTTCCTGATATAAACCATTGTGTCAGCGATAAAATGCTCCTTCGAATTTCACTCTGATAATATCAGCTCTTAACGAGAAGAATTATTCTTATTACCTTAGAATTAATGTGTATCTGTCATTGTGTGGTTCGAAAAAGCCAAAACAGTGTAACATTCTGCATTTGTATTCTACAAATTTATACACTACAAGATAGACTGCGAATTCAATAGTCTCATTTTATTAGTAGCTTATTGAAACCTTCAGTGAAGAAAGTATATAACGAAGTATGCAAAAGAAGATCAGATTTATTCAACTAGATTTTGCTCTATTGCTTAATAGTATTTGTGTAATATGGTTACCATAAATTCCGAATCTTGTGCATTTTATACAGAATTGGAATGATACCAGTGTGGATAGGAGTGGTGTTATTATTTTTATATATTATTTACATTATTATATATATTATATATTATTATATATATTATTTACATTATTATATATATTGTATAATATTATATATATTATTTATTATAATATATATTATATATTATTTACATTATTTTCGATTTATTGAAACTGTCAAAAGAAGAAGTACATTTTTATTTAACTTTTGTTTCCATTTATGAAAAATTAGTGAGCGAAATAAACATCAGCGAAATCACTGGAAGAATTTAATAATAGCGTTAGATTGTTTTAAAATTAAAACTATGTAAGGAAGAAATACATTTTGGTTTCTCTCGTGTTTTCTAAAATCGTAGCAGAAAATTACGTTGCAGATAGATCCATTGTCTAGTTATAACAACCTTCCTCTCTTGCGCAATTCAGTTATTGTAACCTGCTCGTCTTAGTTTCCCAGTTTTAAGCTGAAAGGCGATAGACACGTCCATCTGCAATACTAATATATGCAAAGGAATGTACAAAATTCGAAGAATAAAATAGATTCGGATACTGAAGATTTACAGACAGGAAGCCCCGGAACAGAATTTTTTCTGTATGTACGAAACGTCCAAGATTTACGTAACACTGCACGTGTTAAGGAAAAGAGTACGACGAAGCCGGCAAGCCAGGAATAGAGAATCAAGAGTGATATCGCATGACAGCATCGGATATTTGTTTCACGCTTCGCCTATGATGTATTATTGTCAACTTATGGTATAAATGTATTTAAACGGAAACTTGAATAGTCCGCTCATTAATTCGTTCCTTACAGAAAAAACGTGGTTAAAAACGGACCGACTTAAAAACTCGTATACCGTGAAAGCGGATGATTAAGTTCCAAGTGGATTAAAATTTCTTTAAAATTCAGGGCAAGTGGATTAAAATTTCTTTAGAGTTGAGCACGGGAGGGAAGCGAAAATCTAAAATTAAGCTGTAATGGTGTGTTATCAAAAGGTTTCTAAAGAGCAACGAGGCCTGGAA
Organism: Augochlorella aurata; assembly: GCA_028455555.1. Classification (NCBI taxonomy): domain Eukaryota; kingdom Metazoa; phylum Arthropoda; class Insecta; order Hymenoptera; family Halictidae; genus Augochlorella; species Augochlorella aurata. The sequence goes on from CM052148.1 coordinate 3,023,921, forward strand.
GGAGGAGTACAGTACATTGTTTTTGCAGTATATTGGGCTCTCAGACGATAGATAATCGAAATAATGTAACCTTAATAAATTCTCACAGAAAATGAATGATTATACTTGAATCATTTGTGTTCGTTCTGAATTATGTTCGTGTGCATCGTGGCGCGTGAAATTCACAAAATTGAGAAGTAATGCGTTCTTCCTTAGTTAAATTGTTCTAACTAACATTTCTGATCATCCAAAGAATGAAGTTTTCAATTAATAAAATCATTTTTAAATAAGTGAAAACAAATAAATGTAACTACATTTAAAGCTCTATGATGTTCCAAATATTTTAAAATATCTTGAAAAGTGACGAATTAGTAGATCAGACATTGTAACTAAGTTCAGCAGTATACATTGTTGATCTTGATACACTGAATAATTCCTACAGATACACTCTGTTCGTATATCTATATTTACTGCTTCATTATATACATATATGTACTGCAATGACGTAAAAAAACATACACATAGTGCTCAAAATTAGAAATCGATATTACAAATATTACTTTCATTTAAGAAATATATTGGCACGATAACATAGAAGTTATTTGAATGAATTTTGTTAACGCAGCGTTATTGCTGTGTTTGTTAATTGATTTTACTAAAAATAAAAAGGACAGCCACCGGTGACAGGTCTCCCAAAGCCTACCTCGAACGCTTTACCTCATCCGATTTTAGTAAAAAAATTGCACGTCAACTTCAAAAATCCATTCGAACGGTCCAGTCAAAAATACACCCAGCAAATTCCAAATACCCCCTCTAAGAGCTTACCATGTATTCTTCCGGCTAACTGGTAGCCCCGGCAATCTCTCGACGCGATCAAAAATTGCTAGCGCGATCGAGCTTGCGGCCGGTCCTCGCTGATTTCCGAGTCGGTAAGCAAATTAAATCCAGTCACGTCACTCCGGTGTCCATTCCATCGGCCAGCTGATCGCAACAAGACTGGGTCCACGTACGCTGCGACGAGGACGATTCGTGAAAGCAGGAAGAACGACGCCTTGAACGGATGGAAGAAAGAGCGAGGCAGAGGAAAGGGACGGAGAATCGGAGCCACGATATGCATCCTCGGGAAGAGGATGCAACGTGCAACGTGGACGAGATGGAAACGAGGATAAAACGTAACCACGTTCGAGGGTGAATCGTGGGTTAGGTTGGCGAGGGCATAGAAGGTGGTGGAAATGTGCGGGGCGGTCGGTCGATTTGACATGGGGCTCCATATAATCAACCAGCTGCCGTATTTATGGTCGAGAGCCAACCCTCTCCCTCCCCCACTATACTTGGTGTGTACCCATTCCTCATTCCTGCGTCCTGCTCGACACACAGAGCTATTAAATTTGGAAACTCTATACTACGCGGCGGCTCCGTATGCATGCATGCATGTGCATGCGTCTATTTGTACGTGTGCGTATACTATACACATAAACGGTTCGCGCGATACGTGCATTCCATGGCCGGGTGTCTGCGTAGCCGGCTCAACCTACTGCGTTTTATAAGCGCATCAAAGTTAATGGCGGAGGCGGTCTCCCTGGCTGTTCTGTCTAAAACGCATCCCCTGTTCCGCCGCGACTGTCTCACCCCGGACCCCGGAAAACATTGCGGCATCCCCTGTGCGCCGTATACAGGCTGCTTTGAATATGAGCCGACCGCTGTAAAGATGGTCTCATGCTCAAAACAGTGACAAGAGCTGCGTAAACATACAAGTGAATCATGGACCGAACGACGCGGCGCGTTCCGACGCACCGTTCAGCGCGCTGGTTTGGATCGAAGAATTTAGTGACGTTTTGGACGGCTTTAAACCAGCCGGAACAGTGAAGTTAAATTTTCATTGGTAAATGTCAATGTGACTGGGGGCTCCTGGTGGAGAACATTGCGAGTGCAAAGATTACTTCAATTGGTAAATGTTTGCCGTGACAATAGTACTGTAGTATACAGTATGTATATTACATGTACGCGGTATCGTGCATGTGTTAACCGATGCCAATAAATGTTCGGTATGCGTGCAAAACGCATTGTTTAAATTTTTGTGCTAGTCTCTAATACAAAATTTACAAACGCAACCTTTTATTCCTTCCTTTGTTCCAACTATGTGAAATTTTTGGAAAAATATTTTGATATCGTTTGACTCGATCTTAAAGACACGATTTCGTTTTAACCAGCTAGCTGTCGCGACTTTTTAGAAAAATGTGCACCTGAAAATAATCGATGCATCGGTGATTAACGAAGCATAGTATTGTGTTCACACTATATACAGCTTGTTCATAAGAATTATTTTTTTGTTTGTTCGTTTTGTTTCGTTTTAATTTTGTAAAATTTACGTGTACATTTTAGTTTTCGCTAAATTGCAAATTAAACGGCAAATTTTATCGCATGACGAGTATATTTGCCGTGAAACAAAATATTGCTTCATGACGAGTGTACTTGTCAAAAACGGGTTACCTTGAAATCATCGACGATTATTTCACCGACAGTGTTTTCCTAAACACGATTTCACTGACATTGTTTATATACCAACACGTTGAAATCACCGACAAATGTTATTATCAACACTCCGTGTGTAAGAAATATAGCCGTTGCTGATAATATTGATTAATATTGAAAGATGACTTAAAAATGACTAACAATCCGGAAATGGGAGATACCTGAGGTATTTCAAGACCTGAGGAGATTTCAAACAACTTTTGCCTTTACAAAAATTTTCTCCGAGGTATCGTTAAAGAGTTATTAACAAAAAGCATTGACCAATAAGAAGCGAGTACAGCTGACATGAAGCGGCCGAGCCAACAAGCGGTCGAAGTCCAGTTTCGTTCATTGGCTGAACCGCTCACGTCAGCTGTAGTCGCTTCTCATTGGTCAATGCTTTTTGCTAATAACCCTTTAACGACGCCTCGGAGAAAATTTTTGTAAAGGAAAAAGTTGCTTGAAATGATACCAGGTATCTCCCATTTCTGGATTGTTAGACATTTTTGGACACCCTGATATTTCGTATGTACAAGTGTCACCTTAAATTGCTTTACCTTTGTTAAAATCGACATTCAATGTATGACAAGTAATAAAAATTGTTGATTAATAAAGTACTAATATAAATGTATTATTAGTGTCTCTATTTCTACATTTCTTATACACGAAGTGTCGATAATTACATTTGTCGGTGATTTTAACCGGTTAAGTGTGTTTGACGACTATATCCGTCATAGGTAAATGTTGTTAGAATTTGATATTTAAATTGTAATTCTGCTAAAAACTAAATTATATTTGTAAATTTTAACATGTTTAAAATGTTTAGAGGTCAAGACGTAATGAAACAAACAAATGAAAATTATAAATAATTTGAGTTGGATTCGTCTTTTTGGATTCGTCATCGCTTGAATATCGCGACACACACTGGTGGGCGCTTTGCAAAGAGTCGCCATAGTTAACTGGTTAACGGGTCGGTATACAAACAATGCCGGTGAAATAATTGTCGGTCATATTTAGGCAACCTTTAAAACACAGCTAACAGGTTAAAAGACGTCCAAACACTTACGTGGCTCACTGTAATTCCCTATTTCTGAAATCATCAAGTGTTCCGTATTACCGACGTTTGCGAAATAGGAGAAGGTAACCCGAACCCGCGCAAATAACAAAGAACTTTCCCGTCCGTGTTTGCGTCACACATTTCGGACTCTCCGATATTTCTGGGGCGTCCTGTATCTATGCGACGGGTGCTGTGCAGGTGAGTCGGATCGTATTTTTGTTTACAATCCCCGGCGTATCTGTACTTCGAACGACCTGGAATATGGCCACGGTTCCGCCCCAGGAGTTTTCCGGTAACGATACAGCTCCGCCGCGCCCGACGTATAAACGTGCCGCAATAAAAGATCGGTGTAATTTAGCTCGTTCTAGTTGAGCCAACTTTACTGCCGTTCGCGTCAGGAAAAAGGGACGACTGCGTTGAAACTTGCCGCTCGGTTACCCGCACCCGGCTCCTCTATCGGGCCCTATCCTTGCGGTCTGAAATTCTTTTTGTGCTTCCGCATTTCCTGTGGTGACGCAACCGTAACTTACTAGTCGTAAGCTTGCGGAAAACCTCAGGAAGACGACTGCCAAAATCCTTCGGTTATTTTATCGGCTTCTTTGATTCTGAAACGTAACGAACGCTGGAGACTTTCCGCGCGATAAACGGCGAATTCGTAATGGAGGGACGACAATGCGAATTTGAGACACGCCGGAAACACGAGACGCCAAGGTTTTCATCTACGCGTGATCACAATAGCTTTGACAGCAATTGTGCATCGTGTGCTACGGCTGCAGATCTTTGTGCAAGATCAGAATCTTTTTGGGACGGTTTATGGAAACTGGAAGCTGGATTCCTCGCATGAATTTTCATCAATTAATCCTCATCCAACCCTCGTTATTCCGTCTTAATGTGTCCATCGTGTATCAAATTGGCGTTATCGAAAAAAATCAATATAATTAGAGAGACTGACTGCTTTTACTAAATGTTCTCTTCACATTTTTATATATATTTATTTAATTCTTTACCGTTGCTCATCATTCAATTTTTCACTCGTTTGTTATCCTTCATATCCATCAAAGTAATTCCGAAATATTAGGTTTGAGTTCCCTTTAGCTTCTAGATATTTTTCAACAAAAATGGAAGTGACATATCTCCTGCTCGTAAAATTCCTGTGTGTCAAATTGACACATAAGATTCGTTCATAAAAATATATATTTACTTCATGTTAACCCTTAACTACAATCACCGGTCTTCTTTGACTTGAAGTCATGCAGGAATGGTAACACAGATGAAGCAGTAATTAGTAACGGTCTCATAGTCTCTTACCCTAAGTTCTCTTCAATAATAGTATATTAATAATTAGTGAATTTATTGGCTGTTTATGCGTTTCTATTAGTGCGGTCGATTTAGTTTCTATTGGCGGTGTGTGAGACAGTATGCTGCTGTACACTTCAGACGACATAATGTGTCCGACCAATACTGACTCTTTCTACTTGCAGCGAAAACTGACCATGCGATAGTTTCCGAAGCATTTCAACTTCTATAGTTTCAATTTATATTAAATTATTGTAATTAGTGATTCATTTAATACTATCCTTAATGTGTATGAACAACAAACCACAGGAAAGTAATTAGTGATAGTACCAATACACTAATTAGCTATAGAAAAATCGGTCAAAGTAATCTAATGGACTTTGTGTATTTATAGCACAGTCATTTGCAAATATAATAAGATTATTTATAGGGCTGATAAATAACGCTAATAAAGTTAAAAATTTCTGGTTTCCATTTCATTAATGTCCTCGTAATGATTTATGTATTATAAACAATATCGTAGCGCATATTTACAGTAAGTTTATTTTGAAATCGAATAAGATTATTCTCATTTTTATTAAGTAAAACCGACGAAGTAGAAAATTTGTAGTATCTGTTTAATTACTATTCTGTTAATGATTGTAAATTAGTTTGCAAACACGCGAATTTACACAGGCACAGCGAGTCGAATCAAATTGTTACGCAACGAGACTACAGAAATTAATTTCCTTCGAAATGAAGGCTCACATGCATGGAACTCATTTTCCATCTTTAATCAGTTTTACATTCACGCGTGACGAAATAATGATCAATTTCTAGGCAGTGCTTTGATGTTTGATTACGTACTAGCTACATATATGAAAGTCATGAGCAATCATAGGTAAAACTATTAATTCCTGCCTTTATATATGATCCCTTCTAACATGGTAGTGTATATTCCGTGTATAATTTTTCGTAATTCCGCATTACATAACATTTAATTAAAGTCAATGATATATTTTTCCTAAACGTGATTGATCTCCAAGTAGGAAATCTAAAGTTGACTGAAACATCTGCGATTTAATTAAGATATTTGTAATAATTAACACTTTATATACTGGCAATATTATAATATGGCTATTATATCAATATTATAAAAATATGGAACAATTGTACGAAATAAATGTAGGTTCGCTTAATATTTTTCTATTTAAACAAACTATAAATGCATTTGGAATACAGTTACTAACCCCTATTGCTTTTTATGATCTCAAATATCCTTTGCGGCATGGTTCTACTAATTTCTGCAACCTCTCTGATCCAATCGAAAGCCACGCCTCTGTGATGCCATTTCCAATTCATTAACGGTTGAATGTCATTTTAGCATGAATTAAAATGTCGGCATAAGAATCGTTCGCACAGCTTCTACGGTTAAAGCAGAACAAATTTTTGAACACACGAAAAATTACACGAATCGTCTACTGGTTATAAAAACAAACACAACAATATAGTTGCAATGTGGTAGAGTATAATAAGTACAACCTCGTTTCACTTCATGTTTATTGGGATCAATCGCGATGAAAATCGTATCGAATTTAATTCCAGTATATTTAAGAGTCTCGAATGGACTCTTATTACTTCCGCGAACGAGTAATAAACAATCTCGAATGGCATTAAGCGGGTAAATTGCGAGCTCTCGAGCATCGTTACGTAAGAATCAAGCGATGATCTCGAATCACCGCATTCTGTCAGTCGAGCATCATCGAATGCGTGCCCGCGGACAGCCGTAGGTTGTACGTGTCGGCACGAGACGCTGTAACAGCATAGTTATTAATTATTGATTGCCTAGTCGCGGGACGAATTTGTATTCAGTGATTTGATGACACAATTCTCGACGGCGCGGCGGTTGCGTGAATATTGGAGAGCATGTTGTCTGTAAATGAGCTGTATAATTAGAGTACGCTAGATTACCGGAAACACCGCGCCACGCCGGGCTTTACATATTTTATACGAGCTTATATTTCTCTAAAACACGAGGAACGCTTGATTAAAAAGCGTTGAACGAGGTCGGTCGCGGAACTCGTTACGGCAAAAAACCAGATTGCATCGAAATTCGCCGGTCAATCTGGAAAATCCGGAGTAGTCTCCGTGACGGACAGACACTAAGGACAATGTAATTAGCCGCTGAAGGCTCATAAATCATGGAATATACTTCTATCCCTTCGAAGACAGCTTCCAGTTGATCGATCACTGGGCCCTTGTTTGTATTTTCCATTCGTTCCCATCCACTGAATAATACCTTGTTAGTAGATCGCGGTCCCCGCTTGCGGTGAGCTTATTGCGAGCCATGGCAACTAACAAGGAAAGTTCGGCGGTTGCAAAATTACAAAAATATCTTTCACTTTGCACATATGTAGTTTTTTATGCGAATAACGGAGCAATTTTGGTTACTTCTGAAAGATGGTCACAGACATGAAAAAAGATTTAATTAAAACCTGCAGTACTTTGTGCTATCTATATTATAGAAATTGAAACGTAATAATTATTGGCAGCAGGGATAAATTTTGGGAAAGGAATTATTGTCCCTAAATCATACTGCAACTTTGAATGCAATGTCACTAATGTAAATTGCACTCTAATATCATATTTCCTTATATTTAGTTTTCCGAATATCAACATAACGATAAACATGATAATTTTACTAAATAACCCAATAACATACTTCTGTTTGAATTATTAACTAATTGTTACAATTATTGGTGTCCTGGAATATTTATCACATCAGGAGATTTAATCATGTAAATCAGTCTAACTGTTGTGACTTATTTGCAGTCTAATAATTATAACTTAAAATTTGTAGTTGGCAATGAAAATGTGGCAACCTTCAATTAACATTTCGAGAAATGAATATTGTCTATGATTCGACCTAATCCTTTGGATTAGGTGCGAGAGTTGAAGAACAGAGCACAGTTTAGCGAGCATTAAAAGGCCATAATACAGAATCGCGTAATAAGGTGCAATCTAACGAGCTTTTCCTAGAGAAAAGCCGAAAACAGTGTTAGGCGATTTGGAGGGCCGATTAAAGAGAATCCCGATATTCTCGAAACGAGTCGAACAGCGTTGAACAATTGCTCCGAATATCGTATACGAGGCTGTTACACGTTTGGTCGGATATAATGCGGTGCGATTATTGCGGTTAACTTTGCAGGATAGCTCGTGTTCCGCTCGTATTACGCTATCCAATATCGTGCATGTGTGAGCACATGTATGTATGGCTTTACAGCGTTGCTAAACGGTAATCAGATGCTGGGTGGGCTAACACGACGAGGAAAAACTTTTTAAGCATCCTTGATATCGACATATTTTAACAGAATTGTATTAGCAACGATGGTCTTTTTCAAAAGAATTTTCATCAGTTGTACGTCAAAATAATTAGTTTTTATGTGCGCTTTTAATTCTGGTGGTAGTTACAATATTTTTACCAAGTGGCTTGCGAAATTTCCGTATATTAACCTTTAGCGTTTAAAAGATCTTTTCGATATAACAACTTATCAACAATTTGGAACAAATCTTACTTAAAAATTGTGATTTTGCTGTACAGAGTCGAATTTAAATTAGAGATCAATATATTGCTTTGAAATATTATAACAATTAATAAATACAAGATCTTCTGGTTTTATTTATGTGTTTTACATGATTATCATATAGCAGGGATCGGAACGATTTAGAACGCAATATTATATTGCACGGAGCTGTCCACTGCTACACCTCAGGCGCGTACTGTAATAATTATTCGTGGGCGACAATCATTAGTGCGACAGTCGACTACCAAAATTTTCACAAAATCAGAGCAATTTAATTAGTTAAAGCGAAATTAGAAAGTTAAAATTGATCATAGGGGATGACATTAGAACTCTTTCGCATCCGAAACATCCTAGTCAAATTCAGTTTGTTCGCATATATATTACAATGAAAATGAATTTTCAAAATTGTTTAAAAATTAGCGTCATCCATATTTGGGTGACGCGGCGCTCAACGTGTTAATAGATTTCAACATCACCCGTAAAGTACTATTCTTAATGCCTTTTTTCTCTCAATCGGTTTTAAAAACTTTCATTGATCAATTTTTTGACTTGTAATCGGGAAATGATGGGTTCTTGAGGTCATTCGCAATAACTTTTTCCTTAGCGCAAATGCAATCCGCGGCATCGTTTGTGAGTTATTAGCGAAAAACATTGACCAATGAGAGCGAGATCAGCTGGCGCGAGAGGATCGAGCCAATGAACGCAACTGGGCTTTGTCTGCTTGTTGCGTCAGTCGAGCTCGCCTTTCATTGGCCACCCTTTTTCGTTAATAACTAGTAAACAAAGCAGTAAATTGCAATTTCGTTAAGGAAAAAGTTACTGATCTCAGAATCGTTTCCTCATTTCCCAATTGAGTCACTTTTGCGACACCCTGTATAAGGTTCGCTGGCTGTTTCTAACAGTTCTTTCGAAATCGGTGACCACTCGTGAAGAATTTATTAAAAAATTGTTTAAAGCAACAGTGATCCATAATTCTCTTATCTCTGATTCTTTTTTGTATAAAAAGATTTTATTTCGTATAACAAATAGTTTGTATCCATTTCATCGATGTAACGTAGTATTATTTATTTAAGCAAAATTAGGTTCGACTTTTCGAGCAGATAAGACTTTTCAATAAAACTCGCCGAATCCGTATACGAAATTGTGCGATTGAAGATTCATATAGAAATTCAACAATAAAAGAACTTCTCTTGGCTATAAATTGTCAAAGATTACTCTACTTTTCCGCGTTCCGATGACAGGATCCCTTAATAGGCTATTAATCCATTACGGAGTAAATTTTTTTCGGGTAACTCGATTCCGTAACAATCGATAACACGCTTACTTGATCGCATTGCGACAGAAATTCATGCGGGACGCTAAAAAATTGTTGAAACAGGATCGCCGAAAGTTCGATTTGAAGCAGTTATACGCCTACAAACGAGTTAGCTAAATTAGCAAACGGGATTCGCCCGGAAGAGCGAGATTATAACGTCACCGGTAGATCGATGCTTCCCGGAATCTTTCCTTTCATGTTAAACCAAACGAAATTGCTTTAATCCATGATTTTGATCGCATCATCAGGATGTGTCAAAAAATACTGCAGGGCTTTAATCGCTTCGTTTCCTGTTGAACGTTGTTCGAGCAGCGACAGGGGATTATAGATGACGATGGAATCTATTTCGACGACAAAAATTACTTTTTATCGAACTTACGATCCGATAAGCAAATACGTTGAAACAGTCGATACACGCTCTACCTCCGGCCTAATAAAATTATTGGAAAGTGAACGTATATCCGCGCGGGCTACGGACAAAATCGCACATAGAGATTCTTCTGACCGAAATCCGGTGTTTTTTAATCGGAGAAACTCGCGTCTGGTCCGAGGGAAATCCATTTTGTAAGCCAGAGGACATCTGCGTCCCATAGTGTCCATGGTTCCGCAAAAGGGTCCACAGACGGGAGAATTTCATCCTGCATGTTACCTACCAATTGAAATCTTTCGGTCGTTTTGGTCGCGCCGAATCGAAAGCACTCTCGGTTGGTTGGATTTAATTTATACATTTCCCGATAACTTTATCAAAAAATTTCGTGTGCCCTTTCCCTCGCCATCTCGTTTCCTGTCTCTCTTCCCCCCCTCACACACACACACACACACACACACACACACACACACACACACACACACACATTTTCTCTCGGTCGTGCTCCCTCTCCGTTTTTCACAGAGTCACGTCGTACGCGGCAGAGAAGATATTACATCCTCTGCGTTCATCCGTCAATTTCCACTAGACTATTTTTTTGCTCGTGCAATCGATTATCGGGTACTCGCGTGTTCTCTCAGCACCTCCTCTCACTCTCTCTCTGCCCGTTGTAAATTGCATCAACGAATCGGGGAGCCGGGACACGCTGCGCTGTCCCGTGCACAAGTCCCGATTAATAAGCTTAGAGGAAGTCCCTTAATCATCTGTTCCTTCGTTAATCACGGCCTTTTTGCCAGGTATAACTAGCTGTCAATGGCATTACTATTCGATATGCGTTCTCTGCCGGCCGCACCGAGTTAAAGACGTTAACTCCGATCGATTCCATCAATAATGAACCGCCGACGCGCCGTCTACTCCGGCGAGAAACGTCATTGAACCACCGCGGAATTTGGAAATCCTTCCGGCAACGAGATTCCGGCGGATCAGGCACGCTTTATTTTAAATGCAATTTGTAGTGGCAGTTTCATAACGGCGCCACGCATTCTGACTTCAAAGAGGCTTGATCCAGCGTTATTCTCCGGCTACTTTAATACGATCCCTCCGTCTTCGCGCGAATTTCTTTGCGTCAAACCTTCTTCTTCGCTTTAATCGTTGTACCGCGCTTTCCGATTGCGATCCATTTAAATAGCGATTGCGATGGAACGCGTTTGTTTAAGTCGCAAGTATGTTTTCTGGATCTGTAACGGAAAGGGCATACCGTGACGTGAATAATTATTATAGTCACAGTAATTATTATAGTTATAGACTCCAAGTAACTTTAACAATTTTTGTAACGTTTAAATAAAAACTTTACACAACATTTATACCTTTTATACCTTTTAAAACGCAATAACTTTTTTCAAATTGGACCAAACTACTCGAATTTTATTAGATGTTAAACGGGCTGGTTTACTAAACGAAGGCTTTTTCAAGTACTACAATTGGAATACCAATTAAATCTAACCCACGTTTTTTAACTTTTTTATACGAGCTTAGAACTAAAATTTAATCAATGCGTTCTCTAGGTCTCAGTAATTTATATGCATGCTGAACATTTCATCGAAATCGATTTACGCAGAGTCAAGTGTATTTATAACAGTTTAAATATCAACAATTTAAGATACAGAAGCTGAACAGACATTTAGTTAATTTCATAGTGATTTCAATAAATTTATAATACTTCATTAGTATTTATAAATTCGTTAAATGTTTTTATTGTTTTTCACTTCGTCAATTCATTTTTATCATAACTGCATAAAATTCGTAGTCTGGTAGGTATAAAGATTCTTAATCATTTTCAATTGCCGATCAGTAGCAGTGGCAATTGCAAAGCGTCGAATGGATTAAGAAATACGTGTCCTGCCAAATTTTACATACACATATTACGAGTGGTATACGTAGGAGGTACTTATAAAGAATAAATGCATGGAGAGTATCAGCGAGGTAGACCGCAGCCCCATGTATTTTCATGCGGCGCTATTGGACACCACAGGTAAGAGCATCTCCTCGTGATGGTGGCCAGCTGGGCGTCTCTATAATAAAAACTGAGAAAAATGGCGGCGGTCTGTATGCGGTCCCCATAAAATCGCACGGATCCGGCAGTGAAGTTTATCCGTGATTTTCCATGGCAACTGTATTTTCATTCACGCCAGTTTTCAGGAAACGAAAAAGTGCAGCTGTCCCTGGCAAACGTGGCGCGAATACCGAGGTCGATAAGTTTACAGAAGTGTATGTAGAATTTGGCGACAGGGTGTGGGTCGGGAGGGAGGGGCCGCGTTTTGCGCGTATATGCGTCATTTGTGCGTCGATTAAAACCCGCGATCATAACCCTCCTGCCGCTATGTTCCACTGGACTTTTAATAGAGCAACGTTCTATTTGATTTTGCTTTTGATCCGAACCGTGTCGCGTCTCGTTCATGGTGATCCCATGGTACACGAGTTTCTCTGCGCGCCGCTGTTTACGAGTATACAAACCCTTGCGTGTCCCGCGCGCACCGCAGAGCTGAACTCTCACCGTCCAATGTCCATCCAAATAGCTGGTTACTAGATCCCATGGAAATAGTCTTCGATGAATTCCATATCGCAATAGCCGTTGTTACATGGCCCGGCTTGCGATCGCAGATTGGAGTACCGTAAGCCTCTTTCTTCTCACAAATTCCTATTTTGTCAACGGCTCGATGGTTTCGCATTGTTTCTTCCATTCGTTGTTTCCAATTCGAAACTCTGCAACATTGCCATCTGTCACTATTATTTGATGGGCGACTGGAAGAGAACGAGTCGAAATTGTTAGGTGTGTTGAAAAAGCACGGTTGATAACGACTGGTAGATTTTGCACGTAACAGCTGACAACTAGATTGCGGATTTTTATACAAAATGAAAACTATCTGCATTAATTGCAAGGTTACAATCCTATTTTTTAATTCTTTATATGTTTTCACTTTTTTGTATTTGATCATCACTGTAGTGGTGACGCATGTTTCATTGTGTTAGACTAGTTTTCGATAAGAGATATCCATTATTAATCGCATCAAAACTATAAGACGTGTAATGTCGTTTTCTACAAGCCGAGTGCAAATATTTATTTTAATTGTACATTGGCAGCATGAACACTTTTATTCTCGACAACTTCCAACAGTCTTTTCAATGTAATAGATGCACATGCGCTGTTCTTCGATTGTTCACTTATTCCGCCAGTATGCTTGTTTTCTAAGACAATTATAATAACTTGTTCAATCCACATTAAAACGGTACACACGAAAATCAATCAGCTTCTGCACAGTTATTGTCATCTATTCCACCTAAAAATCCAAAACTGTACAAGTGTTCACGGATTGATCATTATTATATGCAAGAGTCTAGATTTCCTTTCATTGGATCAATATCACATCACACCAAGAATACATTTTAGCGAACTGTATCCGCTATCATTTTCTGCCAGCGATACTTTCACGTATTTCGTATTCCATTTTCTATTTTCCTCCCCTTTCTTTCATCCTCTATCCATTTTTCCGCAGCACGACCATACATTTTCGACGTTTTCTTAGTGTTAAATCCGCGTCTGCGCCTTCGACGTATCCGGAACTAGCCTAGTTTTATAAATGACCGATGGTAGCCAAGAAAATTTGGTCGCCTAGTAATCATCGAAGGAATTACCGGGTCGCTGTTGTGTGTAAATCAAAGAAGGACGCTGGGTCCACGATTTTTCCGCAACGCGATCGGCCCGACGACGAATTTCGAACAGCAGGCCGGGGCCGACCATCATTATTCGCGCAATTACGTTAATGTCCCCGCGCCTCTGCGTAGATGAATTCGCTTATTAAATCGCTGTTCATAATCATGGCTGATAAATGCGCCGCAGATGCCTCGGCTGGATTTCGTTCGCTTTTTTCCACCTGTCTATATCGTTATCTCTTCCTCTCTCTCTCTCTCTCTCTCTCTCTCTCTCTCTCTCTCGCTTTCTCTCGCTCTCAGTTTCTCTCGCTCGCTCGCTCCTGCAGGCTCGATTAATCGCGGTCAAAAGCGGCGAACGACGAAAGGCCGCGATTTATGCAAATATTACTGCACCCCGGATGCCTTTGCGTTCCACGGGAAATGTATTACGCGGCTCGCAAAAACGACACGATTTCTCCCTCGAGTACGACGTAATTGAAGCGATGGAGTCGTTTTAGCGGGCGAAAAGTGTATTAAAATTCGAATGGCGTGCAGACGAAATTTCGCGGGACAGCCGTGTGCTGTTGCTGCGAACGGCCAGGGTTCAGCGATTTTTCGAAAGTCACGTATCGAGGGAAAATGGCGGGCTCCCAGGGCACCGATATACGAAAAATCCCACGCGTGTTTGTTGTTTTCGCGGGTCCTGGTTCACGCGAGCCGGCAATGAATTATGGAAAACTATACGGGTATAATCTACCCGTTGCTCGTTCGAAATGCGCGGCCCGCGCGCCGGCCACTATAATTAGTCCGTTGCTTTAAAACGGCTGTTAATTAATTTTTTTGCTAATTGTTTTCAAAACGTCCGACTGCGCGGCCCGCGAGCACCTTTCTCCCGCTGGAAATTACTTCCATCCTGTTTTACCAGCGTCCAGTTGTCCCAGAGTTCCATTTAATTCGTAATACTAGTATCAACTCAATCCCCCTCCTCCATACATTAGAGTTGGCCATTGTCCGAATTGTTTCGAATAAATATTTACCTAAGATCATTATCCGAATTTAGAGAATTTATCGAATTCAACTCGGTTTCTCTCTTTCCTTAATTCTTTATTGGAATAATTTGTTATTCGAGATAATTCGAGAAAGTAATGTGGGAAAAGCGAACGAATAAACTATGAAAAGAAACCATTTATATTCTATCATTTTTATTGAAATCGATTATTTTCCGTATGAATTCGAATAATAAATAAGTTCTTATACAAATGAATTTTTGTTCGAATAACAAATAACTTCTTATTCGAATGAATTTTTATTGAAATAAAATCTTATTCGGATCATTTGTTTGATCTTCATTGTTTGAAAAATGTTTCAAACACCTAAAGAAGCGTTGGCGTATGTGTATTGCCTCGGATGGGACTTATTTTGAAGGCGATAAAATCCATTTGGCTGAATAAATTATTAATGCACGTTTTATTATAAATTTCGGTTTTATTAGAACACTCCCGCGTATTCTATCGTCTGTATGTCCGAACGCTAGAAAATGTTCGGAAACCGAATCCAGTTCTGAACTCATTATTTCAGTCTTTCCGTTCCCAAACCGCAGGAACTCTCTCGCATACCGATTCTTTTCGAAACCCGCGAGCGAAGTTCCCTTCGCCGCAGCTACAAAATGGATCGGTTATTTCCTTACTCTTGACCAAGATACTGGATCCCTTTTCCGGGCTGGCGCGGCGTGTCGATCCTTTCTCCGATCTCGCGTTGATCCGTTCCCTCCGCAAACCAGCTTAATCGTTCCCTCGTGCCCATTCGCCGATTCCAGGCCCGATCCGACTCGGCTCGCAAATAGAGCACACCACCGTCGCTTTCCACGATCGCTTATGCATCCATCGTAGCTCTCGCGTCTTACCGGTTACGTGCACGGTACACGGTGAATGGAAAAGCTACGTAATCTCGCAGACCAAGT
The DNA here is from genome assembly GCA_028455555.1 of Augochlorella aurata. Taxonomy (NCBI): domain Eukaryota; kingdom Metazoa; phylum Arthropoda; class Insecta; order Hymenoptera; family Halictidae; genus Augochlorella; species Augochlorella aurata. The sequence continues at coordinate 3,039,659 of CM052148.1, forward strand.
GGGATCCTGGCCGATGGAACAAGAGCAAGACCAACCGATACGTCATGTGTGCACGATCGCCCTGCGACGTACACCATCTCCGCTTATATTTTATTAGCTATACAAAGATTTAGTATCTTTCATTTGATAAATACATTAGGAAATAAATTCAAAATTGAAGCCAATGTCAACCAAGCACTAGTTGAGCCTCTAAAAATAAATCATTTTTTAAAAATGACATTTACAAGTTGCCATCACGCTGGCAAGAAGTCATAAGATGGAAAGTATATTCTACAATAAATATTATTAAATGTATGAAAATTGTGTTATTTTCTTTCAATTCAAAAACGAACAGAACTTTCCCGTAGACCTAATATAATTGACTGTGTTTTCGGACATAAGTAACTTTACATTTATCGAATAAAACGTACTAAATTTTTTTATTCAGAGAAAAACAAAATAAAGGAGTCAGTAATTTTAATATGTCGTATGCGACAAGTATGAAGTTAACTATGCCTAAAAGGACTCCCACGGCAGTTTCATCCCTCTATTCATCAGCCACCGTTCATTTCGCGAAATATGAATCTGGAATTTCGAAAAGAGGAAGCTCTCTTTTAGTTTTGTCGTTTCCCGTCAAACACAGACATCGCAGAGTTTGTAAACATAGAAAATGCGCCGGTGTAGGGTATCGAGTATAGGGTAAAAAGTAATAGATACATTGTATATTGTTACGCCAGCTCTGCGTGTCCCTATAGCTGAACAAAACATTTTCCGGATTTTTTCTCAAAAATTCTTGCAAGTTTTTTTATACCCGCCGAGTGGTTCGCTGTTCGAAGAGACGCGCTACATGCCGCGCGTAGTCATTTTTCTGCTATGAAGTGTAAATAAACATAGGCGATCTTCTGGCAGTATTTTTTAGGTATTTTAGGGTGTCTAGTTTTAATCCTTTACGAACGAATGTCACGTGCGTGTCAGTGAAAATATCGGTGTGTTAGATTGTATCTATTATAGCTGTATTCGATCTCATCGTACCCCGCAATAATTTATTTCAATTCTCCATAATAATTTAATTTGTCACAAAATTAACACTAATTTTCAAATTATAATAACAATTAAGACAATTTCGTGGAAAATTATTGTAGAAATCACATTATTTGAACAACTACTATAACAAAAACTGTACAAAATCTAAATAACTGGATCTTTTCACTATTATCAGGCAATGCACGTTAATCAATTTTATTATTCGGTAGATTTAGTATAGTTCGACAAGTAACAATGATTACTAAATAGTTCGTTTATTTTTCACCTTTAAATTAACCTCTTGCAAACACTGTCACACCGAATAAGAAACTTCGACAATTGTAACTCAACACTTTATCTACAGGTAATTTTCTACAATGGTCGCTTCAAGATCGAAGATCAACAGATTATTATAGTTGTTTAATTCAACTGTTATAATTATATAATTAAATAATTATATAATTTTACAAGTCATTTGTATTGATATTATGCAACTCCTTTTATATACAACACAATCATTGAGAAACCTATTACTAGGCTTCCTATAAATAAACATAAACAGTCAAATAACGTAGCAAACAGATAACAATAAAACATGAACTTGCATAAATCCGGAAACCGTTGCATTTAAAAAGAGGTACGCTGTGTACACTGTTTCGAAGTCCACGATAATTTTTCGATTCCAACGAGGCAGTGATTAATTTCGCTTCTGAGTGCTCCGCAATCGAAGGGTTTATTTCTTTTTGGAGATCCGTGAAAATTGTCTGGGGGCTCGCCAATGGTTTCTGGGCACAGTGATTTACCTTACCTAAGGGAAGACAAGGGAAAGAAGATGGAAGGAGACAAAAGAAAAACAGGGAAGGAGCAAGGACCTCCATTAGTCCCTCTCGAACTTCTACGTTTAAGGCCCTCGGGACCCTTGTGGTCTCGAAACGAACTCAGGAAATCCAGCAGGTTTGACGATTCTAGTGGGTAACGGGAGTTTACAAGTTTTGGTGACTCGATTCCACTTATCTGTGCTACTTTAACTTGTACGTATGACTGTAGATACGTTTGGCCGCGAAGTTGATAACGTACGATTCACTTAGGGTATCTGCAGAATAATAAAGAAAGATCGCAAATATGAAATACCATTTTGGAATACCATATATTTACGCGCTAAATTTTTGATATTGCAATTGTCGATATTGAAGTAATTTTTAGAAATGGTTAAGTACACCATACGTGGAACTGGTTCCACGCAAAATGAAATTAAATAGAAAATAGTTATCTCCGACGAAGAAGACGAAGAAGATCGCAACGGTCAAGTGATCAACCATGAATCACCTAACCGTTAGTCTCCTAATGCAGTTAGAAAAATACAGAACGTTTAATAATCGACGTCAATTTCTTGCCAATCTAATACTTGAACAAAGAAACCGTGTTCAAGGTAAATCGTTTCAAGGTAAATCGAATAAAAGTGCTGTGTGAAAAATGATTTTTAGCTCCCCTACAGTGGGCTCGCCATTAAGCCGAAACCCATGGCGTAACCATTAATTTGAAACTTCGGATAATGTAAATCTTCAGCAGGATGCTAACCGTATTTCATAAGTCCCCTAACTTTTAGTAACAGCAGTGTGTCTGCGGGTGTCAATACGAAATATATCTGGAAAGACGCGTGGCTCCGGAAGGCAGCAGATAATCGGGTTGGAGTAAAAGGAGTAAGAGGATCGATCGATACAGTTTCCTACGGTTACACCTCTAACCAGACCGGGGAACCGTGGTTCGCGGAGATCGGCCAGTTCGCACCGTGCCGATTAAATTAGGTCCCAACTCGGCGCTGCGAATGGCGTGTTCCTTAAGGCTGTTGTCTGATATCTTGCTCGCCGGATAAACTTCGTTCACCGCAGGGATGAAGTACCCGTTGATTAGACGCGTCCGTGCCGTATTCTATATATCGTATAAGTAAATTAGAGCTAGCAAAATGTATTGGTATCCTCTTCGGTCGCCGTCAGATCGACTACACACGCTGGTTCTTTCGACCGAGGAAGAAGCAAATTATCGTGAACGTCGATCATTCCGCAGCGAGCACCATTCGACGTTAATAAGCCTCAACGTTGATACGTTTCGCCGACATCGATAGCGATGATACGAGAGCCAAACAAGGACTTCCTTATTTCGTTTCGTTCCCTGAAAAGGATGTCTTCTATTCGACTCTAGATTCTTCTAGAATAATGTGATAGTTCGTGTACTATTTTCAAGTAAGTCTTATTATTGTTTGTTTGGGAAGCGATGTCTAACTATAAATTCTCTCATTTTGTATGTCGTAATTAATTCTTTATCATAAATACGCTATATCTGCACTATAGTTATGGCGTGGTTATGATAAAGTTAAATATAATAAAGTATAAATGTTATATACTTATTACACAATTATAGATTCAAATATCTACATATATTTTGTTCATGAAAATTTAGAGTAATACTATTTGTCTCCTTAACCAGTCAGCTGTTTTTGAGGACGTCATGATGACATTTTGTATTATCGCAAGTATACTCTTCAAAAATAGCCAACTGGTTAATAGGCTTCCGGTAAATAAAATATTAATCTATATTCACTTAGAGGGAAATCAGACGTTAAAAATCATTTTTTCAGCTAGAATCGCATTTTCTTACCACTGTACGCCGGCACAGTAACGAGTTATAGTCACCTGAAATAATTAGCAGCTACGCGTGACTTGTAAACGCGAGTAATCGTCGAGTCGGTTGGGCGAGGATAAAAATCACGTTCCTCGGTTTCCGTCGAGGAAGGATTAATTAACCTATCATTGCAGTCGGATCGGTGCGACTGTGTCCGTGGCTGTGTGTACGGCATTGTAACCGTGTTGTAGCTCGTGGGAAAGGCACTCTGTGCAGTTTAGGCGGACAGAGCTAAGTTGGTGGATGCTGATCGAACTAAACAGCCTTGCCTTTTCTTGCCATCGCATCGAGGGCCCTGCGTCGAGCAGTTCGAACGGCTAAATTGCTGGCGGGCTGTCAGTAACACCGAGTGTGTTCTTTGCATCCTCTAGCCACTGTGAAAACCGCCTGCCGACCAAACCCGATTTCCAGCCACGGCCTCGAAATCTCTCGCTCGGGCCAGACATGTTTCTCTACCGAATCGCTGCGCCCTGCTCCAGATTTACCTGTTTGAAGCTCGATAAACGTTCCGCCGAATTCCCAACCGAGCGAAATTAGTTTACATAAATTTCGACGGGCGAGAAACGTTTCCGCGTTTTATAACAACGGGCCGCGGGCACTCGCTATCTCCTCGCCGACGATGATTTACCTTCGACCGTCCTATAATTATTAGGTATTGCGCGGAGCGATCCACCATTTTCATGGTAACGATAAAGCGCAGTTGCGAACAATAATCCTTGTGCACCGATCGAATCCATTTAACCGAGAATTGCAGCCTGTTTAGTGAAACGGCAACCACGAATTTTCGTGCACTGTCTAATAAAGAAATCGTTCCGACCTATGCTGATGAGTTTCCAACCTTCTACAAATTGCGATAGAGTACTCCGACTATTCGAATCTCTGATATCTGTTGCTTTGCATTAAATTGCGCATTTGCGACAAAAGTGGGTGTTGGAGAAAATTTCAAATAGTGGAAAGATTCAAGGGAATTAAGAATTTACTTCTACTAATTTCAACTCTTTTAAATTTTAACCCTTTGCAGTCGAAGCTATGCAAGATCCGCGACGCAGTCATTTCTTCCGACCGAATATTTTCATTCCATGTTTTTATTTTAATAGTAATAATGTAGAAGTTTATTTATTTTAGTCAGGTAGCATTAACTGCAACACTATATCTTGCAATATACTTGATGCATCGACTTAGCCATTACACAATCTACGGGCAACTCTATCGAATCAGTGAAGATTTAAATTAATATTTTAATTAGGTGTACATCTTGTTATCCGAAGACTCAAATTTCTCTGATTAATTTGGATAATTAGGGGTTCTAGGTGTATTTACAATTGCCGACAATGTTTCTATCAATAATGAGTTTGCACGTCACGCTTTCTTCTTCGAACGGCACAGTATATTTTTGATTTCGTACCATTACAGTTTGATGCCAGGCCAAACTCAGTGACCTATAAATACTGTGACCTTTCAATAACCACGAATTTAGGAATCTGAATTAGATACGTAGAGACCTTAACGGGTAAAATCTGTTTCAGTGCACTTGTTCGCACGTGTAGCAATTGTAAAAATAGAAATGATTAAGAAAACTTTATTTTTATTCGATAAAACATCGAAGACGCTTAAACTGTTCGCATGAAATTATATAAATTTAAGATTGATTTTCCTAGTATCTGTTCTCAATATTGAAAAAAATAGATTTATTTGTCTGTTAATAGTAATAATTGAAACACTTGTTGCGATTGAGTTCAAATTCTTTTGTCTCTGGTGCCGCATCGAGTTTTCTTTATCAATACAAGAAACTCTGTTAACCTTAACAATTCCCGACTACTGTAATAAAAATGTGCTTTCGTTCCGTTTTATAATAGCCATTTGTCTAGCTCGTCTATCATTCTATCCTCTCACCGAGTTCATTTTCTCCATTTTCTAACAGTTATAGCGCAGTAAACCCGATAATACCTACCGTTTTACTTTTGACTACCGCAACACCTCCAATTACACAAATGTTTACTTACTACAATTAGTGGACAGTGGTTAACTGAACCTATAGCGCAATCTTATTTAAAAAAGTACATAGAAAAATAAATATAAAATGGTGTTATTGAATCTCTACATTAATAATAATATTTTCTGGAAAATCTGTGGTATTGCGAAGGTTTAAATATTTGACAGTTAGTAGCAAATCGTTTGTGAAAAAGTTATTAACAAAAATATTGTTTCGTGATAGTTTATTCAATGCTGTTTACTCATTTGCGTTTCCTGTCGCCTCAGCATACATCTGCCATTATATTAAAAAAAGCGTCAAATTCAATTCAGATCAGATGTCCTCTTAACAATAAATCGAGCCGAAGCAACATAATGATTGAAATAATTAAACTAATCTTGCCCAAATTCATCTTAAATCTGTTTCAAACGTAAAAATATTACAGAATTGTTAAAAATTATTTTTGTGATTATATCGAGAGACCCCATTTCCACAATCGCCATTTTTCTTATTTTCGCGTTTAAATTTTCAAGTAGAAAAATATAATTGCCAATGCGACTGTACCGAAATAAACCATAAGTATTAAAATAGTAAAAAAACTGTGAAATGAATAGTATAATTAATAGACGTATAATCGGACAAAAGCTAATTTTTATTTCATCTTTACAGCGTTAAAGGAATTTCCTCTTAATTCCGATTTTTATAAAATAATCTGTACAAAAGGAAATTCGCATAAAGTTCCACAGTGAAATAATCGGATACGAACTCTGCTATCTGACGAATGTCCGTTATATTATTTTATTTCATACCACCAGACGTTCCATCGTTTCGCATTCAATTTTCGCGAATATCCGCGGTCGAGTTACTACATTTTGCCGTCTAATTGCTGTATTCGTCACGAGATTTATATTCACGTCGGATATAAGTCACTTACGGACGTGGTTTCGTACGGGTGAATATGAACTACGCGACCGAGCAATTATGTAAAAGTCGAAATGTTCATTGCGAGCGGTAAAACCGAAACGCGCGCGGAATGTAAAAGCTTCGGTTTCCCGTTACGCGTACCGCGGACTTAATTGCAATCGGGTATCTAAACGAATAATCTCCAAATGGAAATTGTTTTACTCTTTGCGTCGAAGATGGTAACACTGTCTGCGGGCATATTCATTACATGCGTCTGCTTGCGTAACGCGGGATATTTGCAACGATATTACCACTGCCGGCTATTTGCATGCCGACACACTGAATATTTACTACGATAGATCCGCGAATTTCCGTACAGTTCGGTTCTTCGCATTCGTTCGCCGGAGATTAATGGCAGCGGAGTGCTGTCAATTCGATTATCACGAATGTTTTCAGACTGATCTTATGCAAGGGACTAGTACGCTTTCGTAACGTATTTCAACGAGTTCAATTCGCGAAACTAGAATGCGATGTCGTAGCATTTATCCGAGGCGTTATTGAATTATTGTCGCTCAAATAATCTTAGATTCCGGAACGAGACGATTTTTCTTGCAATGTCTGCTTTTAGATTTATTCCTAGATTTTTGTGTCTATTTGGATGAAATGAATAGCATTCATATTTAGGACTTCATATTTAGGACCTCAGTGTAACACGAATTCCTACAGTGCGCCAAAGCTTTATCAATCACTGTTTTCATAAAGCACGATTTCTCTGAGAACGCGCTATATAATACAATTAACCTTTTAGGCACGACGCGCCACTATAGTGGCTTTCGCGAATGTTATCTTCCAATACGACGCGCCACTATAGTGGCTTTCGCGAATGTCATCTTCCAATACGACGCGCCATTATAGTGACTTTCGTGAATGTCATCTACCAATACGAAGCGTCACTATAATGGCTTTCATGAATGTTTCGTACTTTACTTAATTGCAATATTAGTTATTAAAGTAAATGATTAAAGTGGAAGTATATGTATCGTATCTTTAGAAAAAGTGATAATTTAATTATGGAAACTTGATTCGAATGTGCTCGCATAGAGAACAGCATTGTCCTTCATATATTACAGTATAATTCGTAATTCGCGTCGAATTCTGCTGTACAGAGAAACAGACCCGCGTAAAATTCAGCCGTGCCTAAGAGGTTAAAATATGTAGAAACGAATAGCTAATCACTCTGGAAGTCGTTAGAACGTAACTATGGACGATTCGAACAGTGGTTAACAATCGTAACATTACAAGAGTGTCTATCCGGTTTCGTTGAACCAATCACAACTTCCTACATAACAAATTTTTAACGAAACACAATGTTCGTCCATATACAATAGCTGTATTATTCGTGTTATAAGAGACAAATTTTCGCGTGACACGCTTTCTTATGACACAAATTCCATAGATCACCAAACGCATTATCGCGTACAGGATCTTCATTAAGAGCCTGACTCGTCGTTATGGTGCAAAGAGTTAAGAAATGTTAACCCACTTCGAAACTATTTCGTTAATAATATTACGTACATACTCACGTGCCTGTATTTTGTAAGCTTTTAATTCGTCTTCTTACGAGAAAAAAGCATAGCTTTGACTTAACTGTCGGAGCTACTGTTGCTCTAAATCTCCACACGACTTTAATGAACGCAGAATTTAGCAGCTGAAAATATGTGTAATCGTTTTCGTGAAAGAGGTTGTTAATTATTTCAACGAGGAGTTATATTTCCTAACAGTTACAAGAAGTACTATTATTTAAATATAGAGGCAAGGTAAAACAAGTAATGTCTTTTAATAGAATTAGTGTCGATTGAATGATTCATTATCACAAAATAATGATCTCGCATGAATTTCTTTCCAGTTTTTAATAAATTTAGATTCGATTGCACAACCGTTGCGTCATTTTGCTAATTGTCCTCGGTGGCCGAAGATGCAGCAGCATCTGTGTCATTAATTGAGTCGAGAATTATTAATTGGTTCTCGGATTGCAATGTAGAAAGTGATTCTATTAACAAAGTCGACTAAAATCTCGAAGCCCCTTTGAATTTGCTAAAGGTCTAATGTCGGCTGAAATTCATTTCTTCAAGAAATTGTCGCTAAAGATGGGAAGTATACTCTATTCAACAATTCGCAACAAAAAACAATTTTTAACACCAGAAAAGCTGGTCTCCAGTGGTGTCAAAACGACATTACTTACGGGCACCCTCATAGAAGTAGAACGGTCTTTCAGTTCTTTTTTATACCGTGTTCGAAAGAAAATTGTCCCTTTCATGTCTCGCGCGAGTTCGTTTATTCGAAAGTGGAATACGAAAGCGAAGGTAGCAAGTACGCGCGGAGCGGTCGCAGGCTTCTTCGAGCATGTTGCCCGTAGGAACGCGGCTTCCATTTAGCCAGGCGGCGAGGTGAACGCGCGCTCATGCTACTTTTCGATGCTCGCGTAAAAACGCACGACGCTCGCGCTCGTTATCTACGCATCGGCTGGCGTCTTGTATCGCACGCCAACCAATTAAAAGTTCCGTGTTCGAGACGATCGCAGCCGGCGAAAACTCAAGCCGACTGCGTTGCGTCTCACCTTCGACTATAACTGTAGCGTCGAAATGATCCGATGACAAGGCGAAAGTATTTCCTTGTCATCGGAGGATAGAATTCGGAGCGGTAGGGAACTTTGGAGCTCGCTGCCGGCGACAAAGGAAAGGTAACCGAACACGTTCGGCACTCGTTAGAAAACTATGTTAATAGTTCCCGAAGAAGTGGGCAGCGAAAATCGAAGAAGTAAGGAGTTCGCACTTTTTCGTAAATGCGAGTCTTTGGTACGGCCGACGGAAATTGAGTATGGCCAACCTGAAAGGGGATACTTTTGTAAAATTATGACATTTGTGTTTAACCAGTTAACTGTAGCGATCTCTTTGCAAAGCGGCCACCAGTGTGTGTCGCGATAATCAAGCGATGACGAATCCAAAAAGACGAATCCAACTCAAATTATTTATAATTTTCATTTGTTTGTTTCATTTCTTCATGACCTCTAAACATATTAAAATTTACGAATATAATTTAGTTTTCGCCAGAATGATCAAATACCAAATTGTAACAAAATTTTACGTATGACGGATATAATCGTCATGACATAAAATTCTGCCACATCTCCATGACGGATATGGTCGTCAAACACGCTTAACTGGTTAAAACAGCTGGTGATTGTGCGAAAGAGAAATTTTCTGCAGTATCTATAACAAACAGAAATCAGATAAGTTCAGTGATGTTCACTTCAATGTGGTTCTATAGCGACATATGTACTGAGGATACGTGCCAAATGTGAATGAAATCGGTGAAATGGATCTTGAGATATCATGGCAAACAATTCAGAAAACACAGCTTCGAGAAAAACGTGTTTAAAGTTTTTTTTTCCATCATTTAGGTAAAATTCGAATTAAAATGTAATACATTTTTTAATACATTTGTGTATTACGCAAATTCATAATACAGTCTAAACATACATATATATCAAATTATATAAAAATATAAGATTTATAAATAAATTTGTTATCGAATTGAATTTATTTATAAGTTCGCAATAAATTTATTTACAAAGTTGAAATTTGTGGTTCAGCATGTTTTCATTGAAGGTTAATTGGAATTGAGAATTAAATATTTTCTTTCATCACGCACTCATATAAGTCGAGAATACTCTTAATAATGACACTTGTGGAAAAAAAATGTGAGTATTAAAATGTTTGGTGAATTTCCAGAAACTCGGGCCAAGCGATTAGTATCAATTAGTATCAAGCAATCAGTCATGCCGAAGATTTAGCAATGCGTAGTACAGGTGTTCCGGTAAACGCAATTACAAAGGAATCCATATTGAAACGCACCTATCGTGTTTCAAGCAGATTTTTTGCACGGACACTTGATGCCGAGGATTAAGAAATCAATGAGAGTACACAGAGCGGACTTTACTCGTATTTGTCGTCTCTGTTTGTTGAGCAACGAGGATTGAACGCCGCAAACGGATAATACATATGTAAGGCTGTATGTTTGCTGCATGGAATATTCAGCTGTGCGGTGCAATTTATACCTGTTTTCTTAAGAGTGAAATATTGTTTGATATTTACTACCGTAATTTAATGCAGCAGGTATGAACCCACCCATATAATCTAGATTTCACTTTATTTTCCAACTAGCTTCATGAGAACAAATTGAAATTTCTTGACACGATGATAATCAGATAATATTTTTCGAATGTTTTTGCTGGTCCAAGCTTTATTCACCTTTGGATGCCATTCATTGTGCCTTCATAATAGCGTTTTCTTTCAACTTTGAGAACTTTTTGTGAAGGAAATATAACATGAACTGCAGTCACAGTTACTAGGTTTATTCATTTTTAATTACATTTACATTTTTAAATTTTAAATTTAATTACATTTACATTTTTAAATTTTAAATTTAATTAATTTTACATTTTAAGAAAATGTAAAATTAATTTATAAGTAATTGAAACTCAATCGTTTGCCGGAACAACGTTTTTGTGGAACTTTCTTATTTCACTGCGCAACAATTGTATTTCAAATTTTGAACTCTGCGAAACAGTCCGCGGAGACGAAATAACGTGTTCAATGGCTCACGGATTATTCAATGTTAGAAGAGTTCAAGCTAGCAGATTCGTAAGATTTTAAGGTCCGCCAAGCGAAGTTCTGCACGTTTAATTAAAGTCGTTCCTTACAAGGATCCGGAACTATAAGGCTGTCATTGCATTATTCATGGTGCTTCACCGTAATAACTTTGAATTTTCTATAAACTTTATAACGCATATCATACGCAATAAATACTTCGGATTTTTTAATACCCCGAATACTACATACCCGAATTTTTCTCGCTTACCTGCGTTATTTATTTTACTCTGCCACTGAAAGTTTGCTTCTCTAAATTTTGCATAACTAGATTTTATGCATTTATGAAGAAAGCGAATAGGCGCGCAATGCAAATCTGTGAAGATACTCAAAGAATATGAGACCACTGTTGGCTCATTCCAAATTTTAAAAGAAAAAAGTAATTTTTTTTTAAACTTCGTCGCGTAAATTGATTTTGCAAATTTTTATTTTCTATTTTGTAACACATGTTCGAAATAATGTTTCTTTCTTCCGGCGCCAATGAAATCTGCAATGAATAAAAATGCAAGACAAGAAGCTCCATGTGTGAAAAGTGCTCGCAAAAAATTGATTGGTTCATTAATTTCCCGGATTTGTTGGATCGGGTGACGAAATAAATCTTTTTTTGTATATTATTAATTGCTGCTATCAGTAAGGTGGCAGGAGTACAGCCTTTGTTTCAATTTGCAAATTGAAAAGTGAGCGTTGCTGTGTTCCCATTTAAATTCCTCGACATTGCATAATGTCTCGTGCGTTGCGGCGAAACGTCGTTCCACCATCGAGTGTTCCACGTTCTGCGGTGTCTTCGTTTCAGCATTGCACGGATTCCTTTTTCGTGAGTTCATAGGCGGCAGGTGTATATCATTGTGCAGCCTTAAAAATGGAAAGTTGTCGAGATTATCAAAAACTCGTCCGTTAAAACTTCCCCGATCTTTCGCACTGCAGCTTATTATTCATTTATTCGGAAAGAGGTGTTCCCGGCTATTTCAGAAGCATACTTTTCTCGTTAATTGCGTCACGTGATCGATACCACAAGTGTCAATCTCGTGCGCGACTACAAGGACACGTTTTTAACGAACAACTTTTGGGTGTCGGTTGATTGCTAATTGATAATATAAATTTCTGTCTTCTTGAATATTTCATGTGTCGCTTTTGTCCTTTTCGAATACCGCATTTATACGAAACAGGGTCATCTGTTTTGAAATTCCGAGATAAGTTGCGCTCGTCAAGAAAGCTCGTCAGTTTTTTTTACCGAAGCGAAACCAAACTCAAATTTATGGCTGACATAAACACACTTTCAAGGATATACGAATTCATTTTCAAACGTCACGGTCACCTACTACACGCGGCGATACGCCCGATTTTGAAGCTGATAGATGAGTTCCCACAAATTCAAATCAAGTTCTACTCAACTTTGCTTGGCCACTGCGGTATATATTAATTGTTATTTTACAGACTTCACTAGAGTGTAGACAAATTTTATGTGCTGATGATATCAATATTATTGAAAGACTAACTATTAGAACGATTGACTTTAATTACAATTTTGCGCAACAACATTATCTGTTTCTATATTCTTGCGGAACATTGTTTAAGAAAATTGTAAATTATTCGTTGTCCCTTTGTATAAAGATTACATAAAAAGGAACTAATACAAAGAGGAAAATAGTACTTATCCTTGAGAAGCTTTGTATAAGTAACAGCTCTGTATTTGCTAATAAACCATCTGGTTTAAAGCATTAATAAAAAAGGAAAAAATTATCTGTATTCAGCAGAAGAAGAAGAATTAATTAATTTTTATACATAAACAGAACTTGTCTTCAGAAATTAGTACTCCTTCAATAATTTTAATATCACATACAAATATGGGTTAACGCGTTTCATACTTTACATTATATTGTTACATTTGAAGATCTGATTAACGATTAAGGATTATGATTAACATGGAATCATGTTCATAATTAATTATTACGATTACTAAGTAATCAAGTAGCCACAATAATGAATCGCTTAACTAATCAAACAAATGTATTCGTAGGTCACGATTTACACTATAAATGTTGATTGTGTAATAATTACATTTTTGATTATGATTGACTGAAAGATTTGGCATTAATAACAATTCTAAATAGTTGTTAGAATACATTATTTACCGTAGCATCTGTTCCCTCATGCGAATCGAATAGCAAGTGATAAGGCAAAATAACTTAAAGTGCACTTTGTCACGTAAAATAGAAATACTATTAGTCGGAAAAATTATTTTAGATTTACGGTTAAAATGGCTTCGAGTGCAAAGGATTAAGTTATAGACTCAATCACTGTTCTGATCAATATTTTTGCAGCTCATTTCGCTATTCTAAATCCCACGTGAACCGAGGACAACCGAGCCATCGGTGATACTAGAGAAGGACGTCGTCCTGACGAAAAACTCTCGGCTCGTGCGAAAAACTTCGAAGCGCGCTACGATCGTATCAAACAATTTTCATCGTATCCCAGTTGCGTGCCATTTTAGGATAAGTTTGCGTAATTGCGAGAGGTAATTGCGCATGGGACAAAGCCACTTCTCTCCGCTTCCTTTCCGCGCGCTTCCAGCCGGTCGTGTTCTCTTCAGTTCGATGGAGCATTCTCCGCTGCCTGGTACGCAAAGGAATTCGTAGCGCGGACGCTGAAGTCATTTAGACATCGTGAAATATTTTATGTTTCGCCGTTCTCTAAGAGCGATTCCAAGGTGACGCGCCACGGGAAAATCTTCCCCGCGCATTTCCGACATGCGGCTGTCTCCCGTTGCTCGCCCGATCCCGTCCGGACCTAAAGCCACCTGGCCACCTGGCGAAATGCCAGCTCGACATACCTAAACGATTATTTAATAACACTTGTAATGGCGATACAACCTCGGAAAATGGAAGAATTCGAGAGAGGAGCAGCTGAATCGGATAGCATAATCGTTAGCAGCTGGTCTCGCAGATTTTGTCAGAGATTTTGTAATGATGCTAGTTGCATAGAATAATCGCGGGATATTATACAAGGTGTGCCGGAATTCGTACTACAACAGAGCAGGGGGTTATTCTAAGTGAAAAAGTAAGAAAAGAATTTGGTATATCTTTTTATCCGAGCCTTCGCTTTCGAGAAAATCGACTTTAAAGTTTGTTCATCTTTGTATAGGATTGGATTGTCTATTCTTCTATCACAGCTGTCTCAGTTCAAGGTAGTGTCTACAGGATGTCCCAAAAATGTCTAATAATAGGAAAATGGGAGATACCTGAAGTGATTTCAAGCAACTTTTTTCTTTAGAAAAATTTTCTACGAGGCATCGTTAACGAGTTATTAACGAAAAACGTTGACTAATGAGAAGCGTGCTCCACTGGCGCGAGGCGGCCGAGCCAACGAGTGTCAGCGATACTCGCCTCTCATTGGCCAGTATTTTTCGTTAATAACTCGGAGAAAATGATTGTAAAGGAAGAAGTTGCTTGAAATTGCCTTAGGTATTCCCCATTTCCGGATTGTTAGATATTTTTTGGACACCCTGTATAATGAAGATAAAGAAATGTTATACCAAATTATTTTCTTATTTTTTGTCGTAGAGTCACGCTCTGCTCGGTTGTATTATAAATTCCGGCTCAGCCTGTATAAATAAGAGGGGCCAATTTAACATGATGTTGAACAGGTAAAAATATTTGCCACGTGGATAGTATAGTAACGCGGGAGTCCATGGGAAATTTTATTCGGATAAGGACTAACAAATCAAATTTGATTCGACACAATAGATTAAATATACAATCGAATAAATATTTATGTAACTAAAAATTTATCCGAATTAGATTTCAGTCGAACAATAACTCATTCGAATCATTTTTTGTTCGGGCTTTTATTTGCATCCCATCATAATAACACAATCCGTTTCTTTTTGTTCCAGGTACGTATCACTTGCACAGCGATGAGCGAAGCATAAAACTCGATAGAGTAAGTACTTACAATACTAATACAGTGGTATGTAATTGATACATTTTCTACTAAACGTCTCCCGTACTCGGGACAAGGATTGTTTTATACAGAATTAGCAAATAGACGATGACGTTTCTAGGTTGCGCTATTCAATTGAAAAAGTGTGAACTATGTAATTTTCGAAAATTAATGTTGACCTTGAAAAGTAGGTCAAAGAGTGTGTAAAAGTAATTGATGCAGCAAGATGATAAGTGCTGGCAATATTATTCGTAATTATAATAATTTTGTTTACTTTAATTGTCTTTGATGTTTCTTCAATACGTGTATGTATATATATTGTACTATAAATATACAATTATAATCCATAATTGTGCGTAAACATTGACATAAATAATATATAGAGAGCACATATTATACTTTATAATCTATATAATACAATAAACATTAAAATTATATCAGTACGAACATAATACAAAACAATCTTAATTTTATTAAGACTCCGATTTGTGTTTCTTAACTACTGGTTATAATAAGTACACCATATAATCATGTTCTTCATTACTATAACTTATTCTGTACAATATATTCAGATATATAATTATAAAAGTACAACACATATATAAACATATGTATATTATATTCACATAGAAGGAAATCTAACGATAAAAATCATTTTACTGAGCTGGAATCGCGTTTTAGATCATTGCGTGACGCAGCAACAGCTCACGATATTTCGTGAACTAAATTTTAGCTTGAACAATGACGCAAGTTTTGGCAACCCTGTTGAGATTTATAACCATTTGTAGTTCTTATTGGCCACCGCTTATGCCAAGGCTATTATAGCCAAGCGAATATACGCCACGTTTGTTTCTATTAGTCAAGTAACGAAAATGTTCCGAATGAACAAAGTTAGCCCCATTGTACGCATTCGCTCGAGAATTACAGTTCGATTATTTGCTAGCAGTTTCTTCATCGCGCCGTCGTGAATAATTTCTAAATTCTAATAGGGTTTTTTAGTTCCGCCGGCCAAGAAAGTATTTCTTCCAGTGAATCGTCCATGGTTGAAGTTCCGGGGACCGGATTAACGAAGTCGCTTGAAAAATTCGTCGAGCTTTGGAAAAGTTTCAAGCCTTTTTCGTCTCTTTTACCATTCCTCCTCTCGAACTGCTTTTCCCCGCTTAGACGTGTCGACGCTTAAACATCCCGAAAGAAGATTGCGATTCTTCTCTTCGATTCCAATATTTCCTAAGTTTCTTTGGAGAGCTCGGCTCGTATTCGTAAAACATATTCTCCCTATTCACCGGTATTGAACATTGTTTGCGGGAAAGTACCTTGTTCCTTAAGACCCAGTAAACTCGCCCCGCCGGGTGAGATATGGTAATTTTCTAGAGCGTTTTGAGTCTGAACGATGTCGTTTCATACTCGAATTCGAGCATAAAATAGTCCTTTTCGATTTCGGTCTCTGTCCCGTGGATCATTGGTTTTTCTAAAATTATGAACGTCCTGTTCTTTTCGCTTGAAAATCGTGCTTTCAGTGTACGCCTTATAGGAGTCGAAAGCAACAATTTCACTTTGGACTATGATTTTGCAAAATCTATTACATTTACGTGTTATTATGGTATTTTCGACCTGCAACAAGTTTCAGTAATTGATTTAACATTAACTATTAACATATTAATAGTTAATTTAACATATAATTATATTTATAATTATATTATAATTATATAACATATAATTTACTATTAACATGATCAATGATCATACAATGTTTGTAATATTTATTAAACTTAATTGGAATTAGATTGAAATAATTACGGTCATGTTATGAAAATATAAATCACTTGTTAAATGTTTAAGAGTATTAAATGACGATCAGCTTGATATTTAAAATGATCGAATTAAAGATTACCAGAAAGAAATAAGTTATTATTTATTATTACTGGTACATGAAGTTATATCGAAGACTAATTTTGGTTAGTGTATACGTTACTCCATATCTGCATTATTAAATAAGAATGCATATGTTGGCACTGTAGTTTTATATAATATATCTAAAATTTGCAATGATAGTTGTGTTAGATTTTAAATTATTTATAATATTATTTTCGACCCTGTTACTCTTGACGGCGGTCTCCCCTATCATGCTGTACACGTACACAATGAATACACGAGTATGTCATTTGAAACTGTACTTGCAGTATTTCACTTATATTTCCGTATGCTTTTTAAATTGCAATTTCATTTTAACCATATCAACTTTTCTCTGGAATTTAGTTTAAATCTTAAATTCAAGATTGAAGAGAGGTTAAATCTCTTCCATATTTAAAACAACAGTTCAAGGTTGTAGATACTAATTTTCTGAAATTCTTGAGATTTTAGGCATAAATGGTTGTTTCTTTGAATACTTTGCAAATTTCTGCTGTAGACTATTAAGAAATTCAAAATTTACATGTATTTGCCGATCGAGCCTCGAGGTGATCAATATTCATAAACCTCTGATATAGTCGAAATGTCAGGATAATGAGATTTATTTAAACAATAATAATTATTACTTCAGTCCAACATCTTTACTCTTTTCGGAATATAAAATTTAGCTGCATAAAATAATTGGTTCTTCGGCACATAATTCAAATACGTTTATACATATGTATATTTCCTCGCATTCAAATCAAAACCACCTCTGAATAAGCGCGATTTATTATATACAATGAGGTAAAATTCATTTTCATATTTTGTGAATGCACTAAACTTCCAGCTTAGTAATGTTATGAATTTGTATTTTTATCGAATGAAATTTTAAAGAATTTTTGTGGTTCTATAGTACTCATAAACTTTTGTGTTCAAGGGACGACAGTATTCCTTTCAAAACGGACTAATAAAAATAATAAAATACCATTAACCGACGTCATACATAATCTATTAAATACGAATATTATTAATTTCTTCGAAATTGGAATAAAACTTGATTCTTCTGTTAACCCTTTCACGACTAAGAGAAACATTTTTCCTCATTTTAAAATTGGTGATCGTCGTATTTAATTATAACCTTATCTGCACTTTTTATACTGAAAAGAAGCGTATTAGTACAAAACGCAATTTGCCAGCACGCAACATGCAAAAAGGGGAAAAAAATGAAAAGTTTTGCAAGTTGTACTAAACGCCGCGTAGAAAATAAGACGCATAATATATGTATTATACTACATGCAATGTCCATCTTTGCTTCACAACCAAAAGAAATTGCTTCGCAGAATACCATAATTAGCATATCATTTCGTATAGTAATTTTATTTCATAATTTTGTATTATTTCAGTTAACATTACGTTATAATAAACCAATAAATAAAATACATTGCATAATAAGCTTAACTATAACTTGTGTTACCTTTATATAGTCCATTGGGAAAAATATTTCCCATAAAATTCCAAAAACACTACACATTTTTATCTATGTTTCTTACGATTTTTATTTATTTTATATCTAAACAAACTAAAATAAGCCGTTACATACTGATATCTACTCTTAGCAACCTTATGGTCCTGTAAGGGTTAACAAAGCATAGGAATAAAAGTAAATGAAGGCATACAAGAAACAAAAATTGCTTTGTAAAAAAAGTCGTGGTGCAAAGGATTAAAAAGTTAATGCAACACATTTTCTAATAAATGTCTCTTTTCTTTCGTAGACTGCCCGACTCTGAAAGAGTTAACAGAATCCTTCGAATTAAAATATTTTGTATTTAACACTTCTGAGGAAGGTGGATAAGTCAGCAATGTAAACGCAACCGGAATGAAATGAAACATGCTTTTTAAGTATAATGCAACACGTGGACTAGTTCGGATCGCATTTACACGCGCGGATATGCGCGGTGTTTTTTTTTCTTATTTCCTCGATCGCTGATGGGATCACATCTAATGGAAAACATTAATAATTACAGCGGATTTCTAAAGCGGATTCCCCGACTAGTAATTCGACACGGCCGCTGACAATCGTACAATCGAAATATACCGTGTCGAGTTCCCGGATCTCCTCTCAATTCCGAAATCTGTTTCGCGAATAACTGAAAATACGCCGAAATAAATCCAAGCGGATATTTTGGTTTCGAATAATTCATTTAATTCTGTCTGACGTTTAGTACGTACATGTTGGACGCTTTTCCAAAATTATTAAAAACGTTTCTATCGATTGCCATGGCCGCTCAAATTCTTCCTAACAGGTTCTAGTCCTGGAGGAAAAAGTGAAAGATGTTATAAAATTTTATGATTGTTAACTTATTGTTTTCGTGCATTTTTTGAACTTACACATATGTTAGTGCTATTTTGGATTCTCTTAATTATCTTTCAGTTTTGGTTTATTTGTACGAAATTATACCTATATCTAGGCTGCGTTGTATAAATGTTGCAAACCGTTTCCACCCAAATTATTTTTAAATGCAGTACCGTATTAATATCTTTTAAGATAATCTTGAACGAACACAGTTTTCATTCTAATGAAACATTTGTTATTCAACAAAAATACGATATAGAACAAACGTTATTTTGTCTTTATTACGTAGAATTAAAGTAAATTGAAAAGGTTTCGTGTAGAAGAGTTAATATAACTTTAAATCTTTTGTTGAATATAAGGTATTTGATCATCTTTCCCATTGTAAATTGTGAAAACGGATACAAGATAACCTTGACTTCTTGTCGGCATGAGTATTATTTGTTTAATTTGAATTTACAATTTAAAATTGATTCAAAATAATGAACTTTCGTTGGAAACGTTTTTTTTTAGACTACTTGACGTACTTGAAAAGTGGAGTGTCTACATTGTTTCATGAACCGTTTGAGTCCCAGGGGGTATTATTGAAAAAACACTTTCTCTAAATGAGTACGACAAGATTCAAGCAGCGTGATAGCGCTTGTTTTATTTTATATCGAGAAATACCATACGGCGCGATAGCGCTTCGTTTATTTTACATCGATGAATCCCAATCGGAGCAATAGCGCTTCTTGTATTTGTTAGGCAACGCGATTCTCGTCTGTTTCTCATCGCTCCGTCACATTTATTGCAGTTTGCAAAGCGATCGGACGTATTCTTGCGTATGTGTTTCTCATTGTTAATAGTTGTGTGTTTCAAAATGATTTACTGTGTAACTTTTTTAAATGTGGTGTATCCCCGAGAAGGTAGAATGCATAAAAAAAAAATCTAAAGAAGCTGTATGATGTACTTGCTTCAGTAAATCTGAGCGCGCGTCTTCAACAATCGGTAACGCACCGTCAGCTGCCACAATGTTCGAAATGTACTGAGTTTTCTCGACATAAAATCTCAATAGCGCGATCGCGCTACTTGGGATTCAAACGGTTAAACACCTAGATAGACTTAACAGCTGAAGCAAATTTTTTAGCGTATATTCAAATGTCTTTAATATTATTCGTCAGCTGGAAATGAAGTTTAAATTGAAGCGATAACGCTTCAGTTACAGTACGGTTGTAAAAACAATTTTCCTAGAATTGTGAAACATGCATAATGGAATCTAGGACGTGGGAGGAAACCTTGGTCTCGGTCCAAGACATAAAACTAGTTTTCAGAACAAAACGTGTTCTACCTCCAAAAATGCTCACTCACAGTCCTCGTCCTGTAAACAAGTTTCGATGCATTAATCTCACCCTTGTAACGTCAGACTGCTTCCACCATGACGTATTCTGTGTTTTATCTTCTACAATCTGCTGTACTGAAAAATATATGCGGCTATCCCAGCTATTGTTAGCCAAAGTTTCCATTGGAACATTTTAACAATTGTTAGAATGATCACTTATACGACAGCTTTGAGTTTTAAAAATTGGCTTAACATTAAAATTGAAACGAGAAAAAGTGTTCAAGCAATCAACGAGGTTGATAAGAATTCTTCATTTACCAATTCATGTTCCCTCGAGATTACATTGCAAAAATGTTACATTTATGTATTAATCTTTTTAGAAAATTTTTGGAGTTGCGCAAAGATGTTTTCAATATCGTATTTTTCTACAGATGTATTTATAATTTGTTTACACAATTTTTTGGGTCGATGTTAAAACAAGTCTGAAAATCATACTGAAATTTCGTTTTTTCATCAGATCGAAAAAAATAATAGAATGAAGCTAGAATTATCTTGTTTCCATTACATCGAAATAATTGGTCGAAAATACTAAATTTTAATGAGGCCGGTGAATCGATTGTCATGTCAACAAATAAAATAACATAAAAATAGAAACTAAAATTTAATATTGAGCTATTGTAAGCTCTACTATTATTACATAATTTTTTTAAATATTAGATACTTTTCGCGATTAATAAAATAAGTAAAATAAAAATAAAATAAATAAATTAGATAAAAGAAATATTGTTTAATGCCAACGTTATGAAAATATAAAAATGTTAATAGATTTAATTACCCTTTAATTACCCTATAGTAACAGAGATGTTTATGACCGAATGACCGGTCGGTAAAGTGTTAAGAAGTTATTATAATTCTACATTTAACACTACAAAAATCAGCTAAACAATAATTACATATTACGTTATTGCATTTTCTTCTGTCCAATATACATTACGAGTATTATTTCAAACAGTAATACTAATTAATTTATCGATGACGTCTAGATTTGCAGATCATCACGCAAATTCTCATTTTCATGTATCATTTTACAAAAACTAAATGATTGCTCATCATAAAGAGAAAATAAGAATGTTATTAAGTTTTGTTAATTTGTACGTTTCCTTGCATTTGAAGCATATATACATATCATAAGTGCATACAAATTCACAATCTGTTAAAGACTATTCAACATCCTCACGAGTATGAATGACTAATAATATAATAGTATAATGATTTAAAACCGGGAAATGGCAGAATGTGCATCGATCAAAATTTGTTACGCAAGAGATTGAAAATTTTTTGGATCGTAATGTTTGAGCAAACAAATCAAGGGGAATGTTTAAAGCGTATTTTTATAAATTTGTTTCTCATACTCCTTCCTCTTACAATTCTGGCTGACCCGAGTCGGGAACGGTGAAGATCGCGAACGTCTGACCGCTAATTAGTCCAAGTATCGTGCATGAAACTAACTCGAAGTTTGCTCGCGCAGAAACACAGAGTATGTTACTGGAACTTTCAAGAAAGACTAATCCTTTACGGGATACAGAAACCTACCTGTCTTTCTTGCGAATTATCATGAAATCTGAATTACAGTTACAAATATACTTAACTTTCATGCAGACCCTGGGCGGAGCTGTATGCACACACTCGGTCCAGAGGGTAAAATGTTCGGCGAAGCGTTGTGCAGTTTCAAATCGGTTTCAGCTCGATAATTTCCGCCCGGCCATGTTTTCTCTCGAACTTATTAATTCGCGAATTCGACCGCAGTTTGCCAGGCTTCGGCTTTTAATCTTCGCTCCATTAATTATTAATCCAGCAGCTAATTAAAGACTCGAAAAACAAACGCAGCATTTCCGCGCCCTGAAGAAAGTAATTTCACAACTCCTCGCATTATTCCGTCAGCGAGAGTCCAGTTCTTGCCCGTTTTTCTTAAACATTCGACGCCCCTGTCATGCGAACAGATCCAACAATTACTTTTATTCTCGCCGTTGAATCGGCGAGATTGGAAAGAGCGCCCACTAGCTAATTTTACGAGGAGTAAACGGGAAACAGCATTTTCTAAATATATATTTTCTACATATCTTAAAGGCAGGAATAATTTCTTGCGTCCCCTAAAAAGTTCCTCATGGCGAACATACAGCAATAATACAATTAATTTCCATCAGCATAGATTTTACAAACATGCATACATCGTAATAGACACGGCTAGGGATCGGACTTAGATTATAATAAGTAATATAATGCAATAACTAATTGTTCCTTACAAAATTAAATTACCCTTGCATTCCTCGTTTCCTGATTTTTGTAATGTTTTCTATAACCGCCATAGATATCGTGAAGTTTTGATTTTTATTTTATATATTTTTAACAATTTGCTTTTGACTTCTTTTATTTTGGCGATGCGAATGAGAAGATTTGATTTTCAATATAAATTTAAATTGTACTAGGTTTTTAGTAGAAATTTTAATTGTAATATATTGTTAATAATTTCCAGTCATAAAAAGTGTTTACTAACGAATGGCAAAGCAGAAAGGTTAGAAAATATTTCAAAGTACAGTAAAACCTCGTTGATGTGAAGTAATTAATAACGAAAATACTGTACGATAATAATTTTAATAAAATACTGTCTGTGAGATACATGCTACAAACGGTTGAAATTTTCAATACACATACATATGCGTATTGGATGGACAGTAATAGATAGCTTTCTTATCATTTAACAGCATCATATAATAGACACGTTTTTGAAACGAATCAATTGATTCACGTTTGGAGTGAACTACGTTCCGACGCGACATAGACCCTTCTTCCATAAGATACAATCACCCAAAGTGCTTTTGTTTCTATTTAACACTTTACCGACCGGTAGACAGACTATAAATCGGCTTTTTACCTCGACCGCTAGCCTGTGAATCGATTGTCATGACAGGCAATAATTTGCTATCTATTATTGAGGTGTTATTATATAATTTTTTAAATATTAGATATCTTTAGCGATGAATAAAATAAATAAGATAAATATTGTTCAATGCTAACGTTATGAAAATATAAAAATGTTTACGGTCGAATGACCGGTCGGTAAAGTGTTAAGATCTCATACTCTCGCAATATTCACTAGTGTACGCTACAGTGATCTACGAAGACAGTAGAATCATATTGTGCTGTGAACTGAAACACGATCAAAATGTAACACAAACCTTTATTCGAGATTCGCATTCAATTCAGGAATCGGTGCTCGAGCGAAAAATTCACGAGGACCCTACGATTCTACGCGATGTTCTGAACCGAATCAATCTCGACAACGATCCTGTCGGATTAAAACACGCGTGAAGCCAGTTTGCCACCTTTTTTCACGATCGGCATTGTTTTATTCCCAGCTGTCGAGCTTAACAACGTATATCGTACATAACTTGAGGGTTTTTCGTTCGCTTTCGAACCAGCCAGCTCTCCTGGCTGATGGCGAAAAAACCTGGCCGGGGGCCGGCGAGTGATCGCATAGCAACGGATGATCCGTTAAAATTGGTACATGACGAGCCATAATTCTGACTGATTAAACATGCATGGCATTTACTATATACCACGATTTCGTGACGTGGCAATACCCGTGGTCTGCTTGCCCCACCCCTAGCCTCGCTGCCGCTGTGCCCCTCGCTGCCCGTTACCCCTTTTCCATCCCCTTTGTTTCCTCTCCGCGGCGTGTGTGTGTGTCCCTACCCCCTGCCGCGCTGCTACACCCACCCCCACCCATCGCCGATCGCACGTATTTGCTTCAATTCGCTGTTTATCCGCTAAATGCACGATAAACAATGGATCTGCACCGGCACGACCAATAATGGCGGCCTTACTGTGGGCACGACCCATCGATTCGCACGTTTTATCATTACGAGGGTACAAGCAAGCTCGTATGGCCCACGTGGAACACCTGCTAATTAACACGGTCTGGGCCTAACCACCGCCGGAAAAATGAATCGGCACTGGGTAATTGGATTTCCCTTCGGAACTGGCTAGCTGGATGCCGATAAGTTTGCACTGCTTCCCAAGTGATGTTCGTGTTGCGGCGTATGGGTGATGGTCGTTCTTAGACTGACGACATTGGCCTAATGGTATTTATGCTCTCTGGCTAAAATATCAAAAACAGGTGCAGCAAGCGGAATAGTAATAGCTTATAGAAATATTCATTTTCATAAAAATACACAGTTTAATTATAACGATGTTACTAACAATACCCATGCTTAATGAATTAAAATTGTTATACATGGTGTCCCAGCATCGGTGGTACAACCGTAAAGGGGATGATTCTACAACGAAAAAACAAATCAAAAATAAGGAATATAATTTCTTGAAAAAGCGTTCGAATACTTTCTAATAACTATGGTCATAAATAATACTAATATAAGTAGTATCGTGATATACTGTGTTAGTCATTTCTGTCTACGGATTTAAAGTGGATTTAAATGAAAATAAGACATGTAATTTAGTTACAAACTTACTTTATTAATGCAAAAATCGTTAGAAGTGCTGGATTTTCAAAATTGATTTTCACGACGATGACGCTTTAATAGAACAAATTTTGTTTTTCATTTTTGATTTGTTTTTTCATATAGGCTCACCCCCTTTTCGGTTGTACCACCGATCCTGGGACACCTTCTATAATTGTTGTTTGACTCTATAACGCGTTTTACGTATTTTAGCGAATTTCTGTGAAAAAACATGTGTACATGATCTGTCAATGAACACCTTTCAGTGAATGAACATTTTCTGTGTTATACGAGAAAGTAACGTTTATTGCACTCTCTTCACATTAAAACTTAGACTTTTCATGCATCCACAGATGCCTTGCAAATAGCATTTCGTTTTTGCTGATAATTGGTTTTACATTTAATTTGTTTAATTACCAGTTGTTTTACCGACGTCCAATGCTGTCAAGATAAATATTGCTAATTGAAAACTGGAATTTGTTTCTAGGATATAATTCACTGGAATAGTAATGTTGATTCATTACAAAGTTTTATTCACTCATTGGTCGTTCGACGTATTTTTCGATAAAGCTCATACGTATTACAAATACTAGAATTGTGATCAGGGTAGTAAATCAGTTCGCTTACGATAATATCATTT